>NMRA01000350.1:36020-312798 GCA_002633005.1 Phoronis australis | reverse complement strand
CCCCCCCCCCCCCCCCCAAGCTCACTGCCCAATAATTGTGGGCGTTCAGAGGAGGCCATTTTGCTTGGCCAGACTAGAAAAGTCCTTACCTCACTTACTGAACACTCGCTAAATGGTGCATGATCTGGCTTGACCTCGCCAAGATCCAGACAATCTTGCTCTACGGAACGCACCGCCTCTCCTGCTTTACTTCAATGAAATTTAGTTATAATTCCACGGCCTGAAGTCCGACTTCCGAACTCGAAAACTTCAATGAAAGTTTAATATGTTCTGTTCTATTTAAGTTGCTGAACCTCCTGTATTTCCTCTTTGGGATGGCGTTTAAATGTTTGGAATTAAAACTAGCCATTTTGACTGCCAATGTTTCAGATTTTTCTCATAAAAACGCTTCATTTTTGTTAAAGAATGTAATGACGCGCGGTTTGGGGGAGAGCTTGTATACCGGGTCAAAGATAATAATCCTTTTTGATGTATAACAAAAATCGATTTAACATTAATCTTTGCCGCCTTATTCAGGTCCGGCAACTTTAAATATGAACTCAGTAACTTTTTGTGCTCTGGTACGGTTTTTTTTTTATTTTCACTGGTGAGTACATCATTCAAGCTCGCACTTGATGACAGCAAGATCAAGCCAAAACCAAAAGTTCAATCACCGGGGTTTTAAGATCTAGTTTGTCCTACGTTGAGGTCAACCAGGACAGTTCAAATTTGGTTAACAAACTTTTCTTCGGAACTCGTAGTGTACTTGAACATAAAGCCAAAGAAACTTTGTCTAGTTCATACAACAAAAAATTATTTCAAGCAATTGGATTTCGTTCGATTTCGGATCGGTATCGTCAACTCTAATTCTTGACTAAAATTTGTCTCGCTTTGTGCATTTTTTCAAATTGCACGTTATATGAATGGTTAATTTTGCGGTCAAACTTCGAGTGACGGTTGGAGGTCACTATCACCACAGACAACAGATTCACAACTCCGATATTTGAGCAAGGAATTTCCAGAAGAGGCGCCACTTCCGGTAAGTGAGCAGACGACTTACGTGTTGGAAGTGAAACAGTGACTCACACCAGGGTAGAGTTCAATAAAGCTAGGACCTCGTTAGTATCTCACTAGAAAGACGCGAGACATTGGAGAGTAGTTTAAATGAGATCATGTGATTTTGGTTAGATTTTTCATTGGTATAATTTCAAGACGAGATTGTTGGGTTATACAAAAGTATCAAAGCATACCAAAAGGTTTCATGCATATGTACACAGTATGCTTTCTTTTCACAGCAACACCAATGTCGGGTTTTTAGTAGATATCAAATCACAGACATGTCGCAAGACGAGTTATAAATCTCCAAGACTTTTGGCCTACATATGCAAATACATTATACAATAATTCATATGGGTGATCGTTAGCGAACAGTACATGTATGCAAATAACAAATCCTTCCAAGTAACCTAATCTCCACAAAAATGTTTCTAGTCCCGCGGGAAGCCACAATAACGTTATCCCAGAACGTCAAATGAAAAATGGTTCGCCGCCCTTCTCATCACAACCCTGACCTTCATTATCACTCCTTCCAGATTTATAATTTTAGAGTTCGTCCTTCCCATATGAAGGTCTCCCATTCCCGTTTGACGCCAATCTTTCCCATTAACAGTCCGAGGCTCCTATTGTACAATTAAGTCTAACGTTACCTTCACGTGAGAACAGGGTTACGTTTCCAACACACTCGCTAGTCAAACTACAAGTAATGTGAATCCCTGCTTCGCCTGTAATACATGGCAGTACTTTACCAAAACCTGAGTAATGTTGAGTTTTCGAACTTAGTTTTCATATTTACGATCGCAGCCTAAGGTCGAGTCCAGTAGACACAAGAATTTCGCGAAAGAATCTGGTGTTAGCAAGTGCTTTGTCTTGCGCTTTCGCGAACTTAGTTTTTACGTCTTCTGAAACGCATACCTAGCTTGTGGTTGATGGTTTCATTTCGAGTTTACAAATTTCAAAAAGTCACCTAGACCCGTGGTTCAGTCTTACACTCGAAATGCAATTCGAAATCTCTAGTTTTGCTCGTTTTTACACAAGTATGGAGATCTTCAAGAGCAAAATTGGACTAGAAGTTCATATGCATAATCAATAATGTACTCGAGCATTAGATTGATAGCCACTTAGGTTGAACTCGTACACAAGTAGAATAGAAAATGTCAAAACTGATTTCTAGTTCAATTTTGACGAGAAAGGTCCCTGGGCTGTGTTGCATAAAACTTCACAACTTTTCCATAGTACACATGTACGTCAGGTGCAGTGTTCATCACATCAATTTGACATGTCATAATGCGATATTAGTGTTGCTACCCATGCACGCCAGCCCAGGAGTGCAAATACAATATATTGTATACATAGTTGATGTAGTAACAGTAAAAGACTGCTGATTTTTGGATATGTTACACCTTGACTACCTTTGATGTTTACCATGCAGGTATTCATTGTACATGTTCACCTTTTAATGAGAGAAAGACGCTTTGACTGACCAGATAACCTTAAAAGATGTGCTCTTCATAGGTGAAACTCCATGATATATGTCATTTCCAAGTCCAAGCGCTTGGGTAAACTTTAAAGACTCCAACTAATGTATGTTTGGAAGACGTGCTTAAGCAATGACGAATTACTGACTAGGGTCGAAAGTCAAACGGCCAGTCCTTTCGCTCAAGCTACGAAAGTATAAAACATAACTCCAAACATATCAGAAGCTACATTGTCCCTTCACCGTACCAAGGCTTTTGTACTTCCATCAGCATATTAGCCTGTTTTGGGAAATATGGTACACAGCGACACGATTATTGCTATCAAGTAAAGAATGAAAAAAATTCGATCGAGCACTAACGCAACCGTCTTCCATTCTTTTTGTATTTTTGCAACGCGTTCCTTTTCGTTCATTTTCTGAACAATATGCCGCAGAACTTTCCGTATATCTTTTACGTCACTCTCCATACCCTGATGAAAGTGGATTGGCGACATGTCAGGGGTTGCATCGTAGCGTCCGTTGGCACGACAGTTGAGTTTCTCCATCTGATCCACCATCTGATACTTGTTGTATTTCATCTCTTTTCCCTTTTGACGCATTGTCTTAAGGTCCTTTGAAATTCTCTCCTTGTCTTCGAGTGACTTAACCTCTTCTAGTTTTAAATCATCATTTGGACTCTCTACTCCCATGCAAAGCACCTTAGCCAATCCGTCTACCATAATCTGAAAAGGACAAAGCGTTGGAATGATTCATATAGTTAATCAGGGGCGGATCCACGATTTTAAGTTAGGGGGGGGGGCAAGGCAGAGTATGAGCCAGGATTTTGCCCGTCAGACATTCGCACACCCGTACTGCCAAATGGAATCTGGGAGAATCTTAGGGGGGACCATGGCCCCCTTGGCTCCCCTCTAAATCCGCCACTGTTAATAGTCTTTATTGAAGGTAGTGATAGGTACATTGCTCATTAACACCAATAGCATATTAATTGTACCTTACTCGAGCAGTGCTTTCACATTTTTGTCACAACTGAAAGGGTCGGTAGCAATTGTTAAAACAAATCAGACATAAATTTGATTACATCTAACTTTACAGCTTTCGTGAATTGTGTACTGAATTAATAATACTATAATAATAATGTTAATGCTTCTACACTTCTTTAATCTCAAAATTTTGATACTCAAGAGCTGTTATAGGAGAAATAATTTATTTCAACTAAATACAAGTAATATAAGAAGAAGCCACCTGTAAAATGCAGCTCATCCTCTGTGTTTTAGTTACAAGATAATGTATACATAATCTGTCATGTACAAGGGTATAGCGAACAGTGTCTACATCTAGGGCAAGTGTTCCACCCCTGCCCTGGGAACGTGACAAATTGTAATTTTTACATACTATTCAGTCACATACTCGTGTGTTAGCTGTTTGGATGTTTTCTTCAATTTGATTTTACTTGCGGGATACATCGCACAATTAGCTATAGCCAGGCCTGATGGCCGAGTATCTGGATAAAGATGAAGTACCTTGTTTTTGACACGACAGTTATTGTCGCAATCCTTGCCTGGGCCGGTTTCGCGAAATATTTCAAGTTTATACCATTTTGTGCTCAAGGATCTATACAGAGAATGACTATGGGTTATAAGCAGCCCCCAGGTTTAGGGGTGAATCCATTAAGGCCAGTAGCTTGTTAGTTAAAAATGTCACGCAACAGCCTGCGAAATATTATTAGAAGAAGGTAATTCCATAAGGGGTATTTTGAAACGCCCCGTTGGCATACTGTTGATAGTAGAAAGGTGTGCTGATTTAGTTAGTCTTGATGCCTGAGATGTTGCATCAAGGGATTTTTTCACTTCCCCTCTCGCGTGCCTAACGACAATTTATCCTAAATCCGATTCCTGGGACTTGGAACCTTGGGTTGCACATCATCTGTTTTGTTTTTTATCTATAAAAGGCCAATGTTTTAGCTCGGCGTTGCCGTCTTCCATAGATCGACTTTGGCGATCACACAAGATCACGCGAGGGAAAGGTAATTGCTTCGAGAGTATGCTTGCTGCCTTTCTATCGTGCACTTGCAGATTGGCAGCAACTAAAGAGATTGGTTGGCGAGGTTGTATCGGAGAAAAAAAATTAAATTGTCAGTTAACACCCCCTTTGATTTCATCAGATGACAATTTTCACCACATGTAGTTCTCGAGTGTCTAGCGTTAAGGAGCGTGAGACTGACATTTGTAAATGTCAGTAGCCACTTCCCGGAATACCACAAACATGTCTGATTATGCGGAACTGCCTTTCGTCAATAGAGTTTTTGGCCAGCAGTTGCAATTTGCTTCTGTGTTAATTGCTAGTTTGCATTAGCATTAATTTTTCATTGTGATGTCACTAAAATTTTATTGTGACATGTGACTTGCAATACAGGCATAACAAATTTAAAAAAGGAATGGGCGATACAAATCGTTCTTTAATTACCTAGCCGACTCGTGACAGTGGCTTTAACTTTCGAAAACTAGGCCAATCGTAAAATGCATTTTTCTACCTCCGCAACAGAGGAGAGTTGAATCCGGGACGTCAGCATTGTTGAAATGTAGCTTATGTTTTTGAAGCACCGTGCTCGCGACGCAGCAATCGGTAATCAACGCGCGTTAGTGGATACTCACTCGCTTTATCCATCTCGGAAGACTGGTAGCCCTGTCCCCCCTGAAGTAAAGCTGAATTACTATGACTGACAGGAAGGTCGAAAGAGCGATCATAATCATATTCAGGCAATAGTACGCACCTAAAAGAAGAGGAATACAAAGTCCATTGAACACACAGGTATGTTTCCAACTCGTGGTCAAGTGATACTTGATTAATGTGTGCTATTTCACACTGATACGAATGCTTTCTTTATGACGTGAGATTCTAAATGGAACTAGGCTGTGTGAAAGTACATACAATGATGTAAAATATCCATTTTCAGAGCTCAAATTCAATCATTGCACACGACCGGAAATCGAACAAAAATTGAAAAAGGCATTGCTACTGAGTCTGATCAGAAAATTAAGGAGTATGTTATGGAGGAAAACGTGGAGACTGTATTCTTTAAACTTATGCTTAAAACGATGGTGTGCAGAAAAATTCGACAATTCAAAATTTTTATCAAAATTTTTGTTCCATGATTTTACGTGGGTACAACAGTTTGCCCCTTTTTATGCACATGGGTATACCGGTAGTGCGCAACTGTGCATGTCAGGAGTATGATAAGGGCATGTTTTCATGGGATGGTAATAACACATGTATTTTAAATCGAATATTTCAAAAAAAGTTTGAAACTTAGTGCCAAAAACAAGCACTTAGACAAAGTGTTGAATGAAGGTTCACGCAAACTCCTTTAAAACAACACCGGCTAACAATATCGAAAGCACGAGCAAGATACTTGGTGAATGTGTTTGCTAAGAAATGCTACGTTCTCATCAGGAACCGGGCTCTAATCTTTGAACTCGAACTTAGTATTGCATTTTTCATTCCACTCTTGTGCGAACTCGAGATAAATCCAGATTATTCTGTGCGCGAGAACATTATGGTTTATGCATACGAGTTTCTAGTCCCTTAGTTTGCAATTGTAACCCCTAGATTCGAGTTATAAACTCGAGTAAAAACTCCAAGTCTTCGATTTCAGACTCGAACTTTTTGGTTTAATGCGGGGGTTATTAAGTGCAAACTAGGATTAGAAGGTTATTCACGCGAGCAGTGATGATGTACTCGAGCACAGGGCAGAATACAAAATGCCAAAAATAATTTCGACTAGCTCGATTTCGAGTAAAGAGATTAGACTCTGGGTCTTATACTGAGTGTCGACAGAAAAAGGCATTGTGTCTAAGCGAAGTGACAAGATTAAACTGTAAGACTATCACGCAATCATTGATCCTTCAAACACTCATGCAAAATGCGACCTTGCCTTGGTATATATCAAGTTTACTTATTATTTTTTCTGTTTGCAAGACAAGATAATAATTTTGATTTTAAGGAAAAATAGGATGTTAACTGGGCAACATAACTTCAAATCAACAGAAACAACCCATATGTATACAACCAAGTGACTTTCAAAACAAAAACAAATGGTGATCACGCCCAAAATGCTAGCTTTGTTTAGAAATCTCCGTTCTAATCAGTAGTACTAACGTAATTGACATTGTCTGCTGCCCATGGTAAGTGGCGTGGCATACAGCTTTGTAAGTTTTTTTCTCGATTGTTGCAAGGCTATCTCATCGAGGGCAATACTTTGTGTTTCAAACGCGTGTTATCTACACAGTGCAGCTTAGGAAATAAAATAGATAGAGATTCGGAAAATGTAACTGACTACACATGCAGGTGTACACTATTCAGTTTCTAGTATTCGTTTACGCGTTGCCTTCGCTCGAATTCGTTTATAGAATATAGTAGAATAAGATTGGTAAAACTAATTCATCCTGAACACAGATTGATGAAATGAATGATGTCCTGAAGCGTTTGTACATGTAGATTCACTAAATGACAAAACGTAAATATCGGTTGGGCTGTATTTATTCGTCCAGCCCATTTTAGCTGATGTGAGTCCATTCTAGTCCGATTTCCAGTGATTATTAGTCTGTCTATGTGGTTGTCATTTATACCACCATTCATGGAAAACATCTTTTGGTCATTTTGCATTTCTCATTGACAAGAAATAAATGATAATGATTGAAAACAAACATGCATGAACAATAATATCAGCCATTAATATAAATTCTTATCAAAACATGTACAGTACACCATATCATAACATTATTATGAAGAGATGGTTTGTACGAATTCATTCAAGAATCTGTTATGGTAAATTATTATCAAACAAAATTGCGCGTGCGGTACACGAATTTACATGATGACATCACTTGGAAATTACCAAACTCCGATTCCACAGAGTGAGCATCCTCAACGTGTGCACCCAGCACTTGTTAACTTATATGCACATGTGTGCGTTTAATTCTGCAAATTACATGCGCGCACCCAGCCTTTAGTTTGGGGGGCTCGAATTTCTGTCAAAGTGGACCTTTTGCTAACAAAAAAGCTGGAAGACTAAAAAAAACGGAGTACCACCTTCAAAACTGTGAACTGTGCGTCTGCGCCTTTTTAGTGGACTTTTGTCTCGTTTCCTCGGGCTATTTGTTTCTCTGAGGCGGATCGTTTTGCCCACTTCGCAAAATGTGGGGCTCGTTCGAGACCCCCTCATCCCCTCACCTCCCTGGGTGCGCGCATGAATCACATCGATTTTGCATTGAGCTAAGTTTGGAAAGCGTGTTTGTAAAAACATCCAGTAATTTCAAATCAAGTAAATTATGATACATGCAGCGAGCAAATTTTAAATGATTGGTTTTATTTAAAGATGACTTGAACGTATTCGTTAAGGTATACTTGCAGTTACAACAAAATGTTAACGTGCACTACTTCCGAAAACTATGGTAGTGGTCGATCTACGTGATGTCAAGTCCAAAGAATACGGCGGGTGAAACGGTGCAATGAAAAAGAGGATAAACATACGAAGAGCATGCGATAATAACGGATTGGTAGCTGAGGAAGTGCAATAATTGGATTACGACAGAAAACAATGCCTCGAAAATTAAAAACGAAAGATGAACAGAATGATAAATTTGGGACACAATTTTAATGTTGAGTTACCTATAAGAGGAATGGAGGCGGATGCCGGAGGGGTGGATTCCGCCAACAGCAGTAATAAGACAAAAAATGCCACAAATATATTCATCCCTGAAAATATAAACAAGGCAACATCACGAACAGCTCTTTCCACTAAATCACACTGAGACACAGACACACTCACTAATAGAAAACTAAATACATGTGCAACCCTTGAGCTATGTTTACAAAGTGGCACGGCTAGCTTTCGGTGTGTTACATTGTTTTCCATTGGTGCACGCAAACGATTGATGAGTTAACCAAACCATGCCAGTTTGTAAGTTTTACGCTCACTTCATCTAGCCGAACTTTACCTATAAGAGGAATGGACGATGACGCCGGTGGTGTGTTTTCTGTTAGTAGTAATAATAGCAAGAAAAACGCCACAAAAATGTTCATACCTGAAATAAATAAAGCGACCCACCGGTCATTAAAAAGTTAGAGGTGATGGGGCTGTAACTGAATTATTGGTGCACTGTTGCTGCGTACTACGAGGATTTGTACTCAAAGCTTACCAACTTTTGTTATCGAATCGTGTACCTACCAATCGGATGCTACACTCTCATGTCAGTCGCCTTTGTACTAGGTAAGTTAGTATAGTCTTGTGGGCTGTTTCATTATTAAAAAGGATGCCTAGCAAATTTTAACATGCAGTTGTTCGTATTAATCATTGCTTTTTTCTCTTTTTTTTTCTTTCAAAGATATCCAGGAACGTTTCCAATATGGCTGAAAAACGGATAAAGCGGGACAAAATGTTATCTAGGGAACATCAAAAATCGTGAAATACGTGCTACATACTAAATGGTTTATACAAATACGTTAGAAATATACCATTTGGATGCATGGCGCCCCCTAGCATCGACCACTGAGCTACATGAACAAAAATAGAGAAAATTCATCTGCACATCTCGCACACCGATGGGGTGCTATAGGTTAAAGGTTCAATGTGGCTACCTCCATTAGTATAGACAAAAATCAACTCGCCCAATGCAGTGCATTTTTTCCCTATTCGCTAGCGCTGAACACCGTTGAGATTCCTGCCCTCTTTTCGGTATCGCTAGGACCTTGCTAAAAAGCAATACTTCGCGAGATTACGTGACATATTACCAGTATTTTATCTGAGAACACAGGGTTTTGAATAAATTTTAGCTACGTCCTAGCGTTACTTAACTCTCCCCTGTTGATTTCAGCACCTCAATGGAGTCTAGTCGGGTAATCAATAAATGGCAGCTTTAAGAATGTTTCCCTTGAATGGCGCGTAGCAATATTAGGTGTACATCAAGTGCCTCACTGGCTTTTGTTTCGTCAGTGCCAAGCCTAATTACTGACAGTACATAGGCAATTAAGGTGTAGATGACGACTCATTGAGAACCGAGACTCCATGAAGGGCACACCACTCTATCGGTGTCGACAGTGAGGTGGTTAAGGTCTTCACAGGAAGGTTGCTGCGTGACTTTCGCGAACAATCCGGCCAAACGCACAATGGTTTGTAAATTGCGATATTAACAATACATGTATGTGGCCTGGTTGCGAGTGGCCAGCAAACTGCCCAACAACCAATAACCGTTGAAATATTCGTTGCCAGCATAAAGACTCATTTAAGAGCAGACTCCACCATTAATATTTAACTTCCGCTGATGTGATTAGTTCAACGTAGTAATACATGTCAGTACATTGAAACCACCTAGAGGCTATTTCTCGAAGAGTCTTTTGACTTTTGGCTAAAATCAGTCTCACGGATGACTTAGAAGTCAGACTAATGCTACAAGTTTGAAGATATGTCAAAACATGAAATCACAGACAGAAATCCGTAGCCTGCACGAAGGCCAAAGCCAAAAGACAACAAATAATGCAACAGTTGACCAACCACTCTTCGCCAAAGAGGTATCTGGTCTTGGACATGATTGCTGTACACTCTACAGTACGTATGATGAATTTCAGAGAGATAAGCTGACCCTACATTTCGGATTTCGAGCACCAAGGTTATGTGCGTTTGTTCTTCCATCGAGACAATTAGCTGAGGCGACGGTATTTTGACACTTTGGAACGTGGAATTTCTTTGCTGAGCTTGAATTATTCGCAATTTTGTCAAAATTAAACAAAGCAAAGGGAATAAAGCCATCCAAATAGGCAGCTTTGCGTTTCGCGGTACATGCCCAATCAAAAACTCTCTAAGAGCCCTGAGTGGCCTATCACGAATTATAAAAGCTTTATCTGACGTCCTCGTTCCTTATTTGCGACCACTCAGGAGTTGTTTTATAGTGCACTAACTACAAGGGAGCAGTACATGTATATCACTGATTAACATGCATTGGTTAAATCACTTACCTAGCTGCATTTTGGCGGGAGATTCCGGCGGCAGCCAGAACAGCACCAGCGTGAGAGACGATAAAAGCACGCAAGGAAGAATTAGAATGTAATTGTAAAACGCCACCTTCCGCTTGATTTTCAAGTAGAATGTTAGGTCCACAAAAGGTTCTGGACAACAGGGATAAAAGTCCTTGTGCTTAACAGCTGGACTTTCGAGAATGTTCCATTCATTACTTTTAACGTACTCCGTTAAGTCTATCTTTTCGTCGTTCTCAAAGAAAAGGTCCACTTCAAAACCGTCATATGTCCAACTTCCGAATTTCAATTTACAATTCTGCTCGTCGAAAGGGAAGTGCTTTATGTCAATGGGACACGAGCTTTTGTAGATCGCTTGGGGTATCCACATTACGTCACCGGTGTACGATACGACGACCATGGCATCCCGATACTCCTTCAAGCGGTCGTCGGCACTGAAAACAAATCAAAGCTAAAACGCCGATGCAGCAAAAAGTGGTGCAGCGGAAATTAGACAAGAAACCGCATGCAAGCCATAGGTATTTCTCCATATCCTTGTATCAAGCTGGTCAGTTGAGTACCATAATCCTAACTAGTATAATGTGTAATATACCCTTAGTCCCGTTACATGTTACCAAATGGAAGTTTGGATATCAGCTATTACACCCAAATACACTACAGAGAAAACACTATACACATGGAAATATGGATTAATCCCAAAATCTTTGTTTTGCAAAATACTGTCCCATCCGCAGAGTGATGAACGGAGGGCATTACTACCCCGAGGTCAATTTGATCTGATATGCCCTAGCGTCCGGTCTAATTTTGTTTCATTATGCGACCACTGATATTTTTTTCACTTATTTCTTCTCTCCTTGGGTTTGGCATGATTTTACCTTTTTTGGTGAACTGTCGTCATTGTCTGTCCGCTTCGTTGATGCGATCAGGATATATGAGTGAAAGTGTAGACTTTGATTTATAGTTGCAGTGACAAAAACGCGGCAGCAAATACACGCCCCATCGAAGACACTAAATTTTGATCCAGATCACTTATCGCCATGAAATCGGTCTCATATAGTTCCTTACTCACGAGTTGAGTTTTGATTTTAGATTTTGCAAAGAACCGGCAGGTGGCTGTGCTCGAGACCTTGTTCGTCGAATAAAACAACACACTGTAACCAATAACGATCTAATCATGTCTGCTTTTACTAAGGAACAATTTGAGACCATAACATTAAGTGGCATTAATCAAAATTAGTTTCCGCAACTGAACGCGGCTATCAGGCGCATTAAAAGTATAACCTGTATAAGAGTCTCTTACTAGTTGTATAAAACAATGTCAGGGAGCCAAACGGATGACGGTGGTACACGGACCTCCGAGACACCTCCAAATTCTTCAGGGTTCCATCGCAGCAGATAATCGTGCCAACCCTGAAATTAGAACAATTGGACACTCTGTATAGTCATGATACCTAATATCAGGACTTTTCTGTGAAGCCATCTTGTTCTTGTGTGCAGCAAAATTTAGGAACATATGCCTCATTGCATGCCCTTACGGTGACACTTAAACATGAATGGAAAGTCCAAGGAGAGACGGATTCGACGTAAAAGTCTAAACATTTTGATCGGATATTTCGCACTTCTTGAGCATATCAAAGCTAAAAAATCCAGTCAGGGCAACTCACTAATTCGGTAAGAGCAGTTCCACCGACATCCAATTTTGCAGCAATGAAACGTATATGGTGAGCCTTTTTGATTTTGGTTTACGTGCTTGCGTTGCTGGCCAAAATCTTGATATTTCTCTCTCTCACACGAATTAGTGAACAACAAAATCTAATAGAAACACATCTGTATTTAGCATGTGCGAATATATTGGAATTGAAGATAAAGAATAAATAAAACACAAAAGGATCACAATTGGTTAAATGGCAATATTAAAATCTGTCAATATGCATACGTCACTGGTTTATTTTTGAATAAACCTAACATTGTATGTGAATATGTTAATCTCAATTTGGCGAGGAAAATGTGCAGCAAACATATAAGTCAAACCAGCACGCCATCTGTTGGCCATATCACGTGACCTCAGTTGCTAGAGCGTCTGCACGGTTAGCAGAAGGTCCTGGGTTTGAGTCCCGGTCGGGGGGGGGGCAGAAATCTTTTCAGACTTATATTCATTAGGTCAAGTGATGTGACCAACAGATGGCGTGCTGACAAGACTTAAGTGCTTCCAACAAAACTAATAGGTGTTAAGATTTTCACGTGACTAAAATTAACTCTTCCGTTGCTTTCCTTCCATTCCACCTAGTTTCCCATGCGCAACGTGCTTAACAATCAGTAGTGGCAAAGAGGCAAATTATCATTTATTAAGACATCCCATCTCAGAGTTCCAAAGGGACTTACAATTCTGTTCCAATAGTTAGCAGTGAGCACCTGGTTTCTTTCGTCCAAGTCGAGAATTTGTATGAGAGCAAGACCGAATGTGACATTCATGGTCTGTTTCGAGTACTTCACGGGTCGCCCGACCAGTCCCACATTCTGATATTCACCAATCAGCTTCTTAATAAGTTTCTTTTCGTCAGATATCGCTAGTCCACCTGAAATGTTTGAAATTACTTCCATGTTCATGGATTGCATGCATAGCAGAAAGATATAAACGGTTGAAAACTTGAAAGTACAGAACTGATGTAGAAAATTGCGCTGTAAGGGCAGATAAAATTTTGTTGGCTCGCTTTCTTTTGCAAAACTGTTTGTGTCGAGCACAGTCATTTCCAACGGTTGTAATGTGCTCTCACAGAAGTGCTAGGTAAAAAGTGAAAGCGAAACCCTCTGCCAAAATATCGCAGCAGATAAAATGCCGTCCACAGACTGCATTTGGCGTCCATGTTGCTTTCCAATTTTGTTAATAAACGCAACGTCAGCAGACTTTTTCAGATTCTCTAATTTACTTTTCATGTACCAGTTACGTCAAGAGTTGATGCAGCAGTCTAAAGACCAGGTGGCGAATAGCAGTAGTTTATTGTTTGCTTATATACTCATTGTACAACAGTGCGTGGGACTAGCACTACAACCAGAAAGTTCCCAGTACATCAGACAACCTATGATATAAGGATGGATAATTTGTTGCGGGTGCGCAGTTTAACGTGCTTGTCGGTTGCGCCTCAGTTTGAGACTAAATTATCGAGTGCCCGAAAATCCAATGCTCTGGCTCGGAGCCCTCGGGATAACACCAGTAAGCAAACTGGTTCGCCATCACTTTATGAATGAAGATCGCTGGATATCATTATGAAACACATTTTAGCAAGCGATGGTCGCCATTGCGATTGGGACTTCGTACCCTCCAAAAACGGCTATAAACTAACTTTTCACAGCGCCGCTATCAATCTGAGATACACAATCGATGTCAACGCTAGCGGACTCTGGTGGTGAATCTGGTGAAGGTGTCTTGGAAGTTCTCACAAAGAGAAATGGTGATCATATTTTTAAAATAAGTCTATTTATCGACACATGTCCGCCACTTTTCGTTAACTTAAAGGACCATCAGCATCTTTCTATCTTCATGTAATTAGCGTGAGGTGTACCCTCATAGTCATTAACTGCTGCAGTTACTTAACCAAAATTTGGTGTAAAAGACCGCGAAAATCCAAATTAACTATTTTAAGATCTTTCATTCGGACACAAAGGTCTCTCTAATGCCCCGTGTCTTATCATTCTCTAAAGATTATCGCGGATCCGATTTTCCGATGATCCCAATTAAAGGACACGCGGTTTTAATTTTTTTTTTTTTGGACCAAGGACAAAGATCCTGATTCGTTTCGATGTATATAGCTTACACATAATGGTTTAATTTGTATTTTAGCTGTCGTACTCGGACCCAGCAACTTTAAGTGTCATCAAAAATGACTTACGTGTACTGGACGTTTTCGTGTTTGAAAATCTGTATAATGCTCTCCGTCTTCTATTCATCGTAGTACCTCAACTGTATAAACTTCCTTGATGGGGATGAGATATCTAATTACCGGTCTAAGCCGAGCAATCCCAACGCACGGCAACGCATTAAAGCAAGCAGGCAGTTATTCATAAGCAGTCAACCTTATTCTCCCATCTCGAAACAAACAAAGCTTGTCAAAAAGTAGACACCTTCCTAGTTTGTGCTAGTCAGGTCCTGACAGTCACTGAGCCAGAAGTTTCGTGGGTGTGGGGCAGAGTGTTCGGTAAATCTTCTTTAATTTGAAGAAAGCCTTCCCGACAGTTCAGTATTAAATAGCACTTGTCCAACGCTCGTAGAAAAAAGGCGAAATTTCGAATCGTCTATTTTCTTCTCCTTGCTCCAAGATTTCTTAGTCATCAAAGGCGTACATGTATGGGGACGAGCAAGAAAAACAGACAAATTCGATTTCTGTTATCAGCCAGGATATATTTTACCTCAAATGGAACACAATTGAAAAAAGTAAAGAGAAAAATCAACATTAGGCACACTGCTATCGACAAATAAAGTTCAAGTTTAAGAATTTTCCAGTGGTTTATAATATTTTATGAATAAACATAAGAACTACTGTAAGAAGCCTCAGCACAAAAGTAAAAATGCTTTGACACGAGGCAGCAGTTCAAAGATTTTCCTTAACTGATTTGGACTTTACGCTTGTAAATCCAGTCTATAACTGGCAAGGCAGTACTTTGCATTGGGATCGTATTGAAATTAGAGAATCTTTCAACACATAACTTTGTGGAATCTAGTAAATATAATATTCATTCAAACAATTATGTGCGTGTATAAACAGGCTAGAGGAAATTCTTCAAGACAACTGTTCAGTAGCTTTGTTAAATACATTCTGCTCGTGGTTGAAGAACTGTTACAGTGTACACGTAATCGTGTTTTACAAGGCATTTTGACTGTAATACAAGGACACAGGATCTGCAAAACAAATTCATCAAAACACATAACCTCGTTTTATAAAATTGCTTTGAGCACTGCAACTGCTAAAACGGAGATGATCAGTCACAAAAATGCAATTTAACTTCGCTTTAATTCTATAACCAATAAAACGAATTCCGTTCAAGGATATACAGTAGTTTTTTAGCGGGCAACGTCATTTCCATCACGAATGATGCCTTATGTAAACATTAATCAGATAAAAAAAGATTTTTTCATTGGTGGCCATTTTCTTGGTGCACCACCATAGATTCCCAGGTTTAAACTACACTGTAAATAGTGTGGACGTATCGTTTTTAAAAATCCAGGATACAAATGTGTTTTCACTAAACTGGTTTGCGTTCCCTCAACGGAGTTTTTAACGAGACCGACGTGGAAAAGGTATGCTCACAAATGAATGATGATTTTTTAGCAAACGCTGATTGAATTTTTCCTTTTCTAATATTAGAAAATGTTACAAGTTCGTCTATTTACTCAAATTGAAGATAACGTCACGTAAAACGCGTACGCGTAAAACTTGTGCCGACACGTTAGTTGAACAGGAAGACCAACAAAACAGCATTCATAAACGAACTTTGAAAAAATGCTTCACCAAGAGCACGTTTGTTCGCAAAGCTCATTTGATGAAACGGGAAGACAATTTGAATATGACACTCGGCAAGAACAAATTTTCATTCCTAGATTTCAGCATACTCGACTGAGCGAGTCTAACATTTCAGCACTGTAAGAGAATACGCCACGGCAACAGAACTGACTAATCAAAATGTACATGTACAGACGTGTGTGGGACTTCTTGAACAGAAATTGTAGTAATTGCGTGAACATATTACCCAGACATCCGATGACGAGCATAGTTAGCATAATGACGGCATCCATCTCCATCCGGGGAGGTTTGTCGAAGTCATCATCAAAAGTCACGCAACAGTCATTCCGAACTGTGCACACCGTAGTTAAAATCGTGCCACAAAGCAAGGCCTTTATCTCTGGAACGTTTAAAGACGCGCTCTCTGGGTACTTGCATCCTGAGTTGGAATAAAACGGCCTCGTGCTGAAAATGAGCAGCCATGCCACCGTGACAGTCCTTAGAGAAAGACGTAGCTCCTGTTTGAGTTGCGATTGCTAAGAAATCAAAGCGTCATTGCGGCAGCCTCACATCGATTGTGCGGCTTGGCGATTAAGAATACCCCCTTTGACTTTACATAATCGACCAGAATTTCGTCCATTAAAAATAAACTGAACAACGAAATGGTGGACGTCAGCAGAACTGTCGACGGACCAACTAAGTATTTGCTTCAAGAAGTTAATCTGTGTCCACTAGCCGACTCCTTCATCTAATTATATTAACGACGTCTTTGATCAACAGACGGTGATTAATGCGTTTATTAATGTAAAAACGACCCTAATGAATAATGAGCATCGTAATCAATAACAAGACCGATCTTAAGTAAGTTTGCTGATTATGCGATAGTTTTGTACTTTTAAACTTCCAGATAGTTTGGCTTGTTATATCGAAAGTACTTGTACGCAATATCGCCGTAGGTTATATTTTTACAGGCACGAAGTTGTTAAAGTGATTTATCAAAACGGATGTCAAATATTTAAATAGCGACTAAGGTGAAATCTACGTTAGGAACGTGTCTTTTCTCACTGACCACGGCGTTGCCTTCACAATCACATGTCGGCGAAAGTCTGTGCTACGACAGGTCGTACGACCATTAGTACTTCACGGCACAGTCTATCAAAGCTCGTACACCTCAGTAGTTGTAGTATAAGACTGCCTTACCCTTTACTTTTGATACTTTACTTACACACTTCACATCAACTCTAACGTATAAGTTATCTTAGCAGCAGCGTTTTGTTTCTCTAAAAGAACGGTGTCACGTTTGAAATCACGTGTGTAGGAACGTTTTAGCTACGTACGTCGACTCACGCGTACGACTTTCGACAACGCGGGACCAAGATTCTATTCACTCATCCTGTAATGTTGCCTTGTAACATGATCTTTGTGTATCTCTGTAATGCTGCGTGAACTCTTATCCAGGGACTGCGTTCTATTTTTTTGTAGTCGAAATAGAACTCGCAAGATATTTTCCGTTCCACCTTTGAACGAACTCAAGATAAGCGTGTATTATTCTGTGGTCGAGTAGACTTTGGTTTAGGCGGATGGCTGTCTAATATTAGCTTACACGTGATGGCCCCAGCAATAACGCGATAAGTTTCAAATCTAAATTTGAAATTTCACTACTCGAAATTTGACGTTTTCATTTGAGTTTGTAGATCGAATCTACAGTCATCAATTGTGAGTTTGAATTAGACACTGATCAGCGTAAACAAAAACAATTTCCAGCACATAAAAAGACACTTGTCTAATGATTAAAGTAAAACGTGACAGGTCAAAAAATAATTATTTCTAGATCGATTCCGAGTAGAAAGATTAGACCCCGGGTCCTGGGGTAAATATGTGATTCTGTTAATGCATTCAAATCTATTACGAAACAATGTCTGTGATTTATTTATTTATTCTCACACCCTAACTCAGCTTCAACACATTAGTAAAGTAACTTCTGCAGCTATTGAGTTTCACTTTAAATGCACCTGCTTCTGAGAATTAATCGATAAATTATTTCCCAGCTACATAACAAGTTACGAAGTTACTTCGCGCCCAAAGCGTGCATCGTAGAAAGCGAATTACAATTTACAAGCCAATTATGACTTTGAAATCGTCGATGCTAAATGTTCATGTTAATTTTCAAGCTGGCGCAAGCAAGATAGAGTATGTTCTGTCCAATTCTTGATTTCACCCTCCTACGTACTAAGTTAACAGTAAACCCCAAAGAAAATCGCTTAGCAATCTTTGTGCAGTGTTCTACATGTATGAATTTCTTTGCGATTTTGTTGGGATCTCGGGCTGGTTATGACGCATTGATGGGGCACTAAAACTGATTACACAGGTTGATGCGCTGTAGACAAGTACAGTAACGTAACTCTTTCACAATCAGTTCTTTGGTACAACATGTGAAAAATGGCCAATTTTTAATCCGTGTAATGAACCCTACTTCAAAAATCGATTCGAATGACACTTCATTTCTTATTGTTGTTAAAGTCATGCAAGTCTTATGTTCATTGCTCTGAACAAAAGTTAACTTAAAGTTACAAAACATTATATCCATATCAAAAGATTTTTCTGGAGGTATACTGGTATTCAACGTCACTGCAATCAACTATGTCAGTAGTTGGTCTTTGTTAACGACAAGAGTTTGGGTTTAGGGGCTTATAGTTTTGTGCACGCCACTTTTCAATGAATTTGTCATCACCAAAGAAATCATCTAACTGCTCACTTTACATATTGATCGAAATTGATATTTTATGTGCCGCACAAGTGTATACCGTTACAAATGTCCCTTCTTTGTTGAAACAATAGCCCCAGGAAACCAGACATTTATTAGTCTAAACACTTTGCGGGAATGACTTACTAACACTTACGCTGAGAAAAAGGAGTGAAGAATTAATAATTAATCTTTCAATAATCGATTGTACCTGAACAAACCAGTATTTCAGATGATTGATTTTAATTATTGTAAATTTCAACAATGCATATTTCCTGTTTTTACCAAGTTTGTCTCATTAAAGTATTAAAAAATTACCTTTGCACACTCGGTTTTCGGGCCGAAATGGGTTTTGGCGAATATTGTTGGATGGGAGTGACTTCTTAATGTTATTAACTTTGAGCAGGGGTAGAAAATAGTAAAATTTGTGATGCTTCTGCGATTTTCTTGCAATTATTCTCACCTTTGGCTGTCAGTCATTTGCTCCCAATGATTTTATGACCAGATAAATACGGTCTACGTAAACGAGTGGGAGTTAACTCCGCCAGCAGTGCATTGATCCGGGAGCGGTTACCTTGTGATCGCAGAAAACTTCTTTTATACACGTTAATGTGACTTTAGTTCCTCGTATGTATATCACCGAGACTGTTATTCAGTATACGCTGTGTAACAACACAAAACCGTTAAGTTACGCAAGACACTTGTACATCAAGTCTGCGGTACTTTTAAAACAAGATTCAAATATTGATTAGGATTGAGATTCTTCGGCGCTCCATCTATAGGTGTCAAATGAAATCGCGTAAGTACAAGATGAGTGCACGACTCGAGGTGGAGCACATAGCGAATCCCAGCAGAATAAAAGTGTTCTAGAATAGACTAGAAATCTCTAAATGAGTTATGTGAACGACTTTTTGCTACTAGTAGCTAACCACAGGGAACGATGATCATCAAGGGGAACGAAAAGGACACCAACGTTTTTGGAAAGAATATCTTGCTTGAAATAACCAATACGCTTTCTGGTGTTACCTTTTCGTCCATAAAACCACATATTTTGAAATTTCTGATTACCACAGAAAAATGATGTATGCATAAAGCATAATGTTCGAACGTTTGTAGTCACGTGACCGTGATTTTTAATCGCGATTCTTCACGGAGAAAACCGCGCCGTCACGTCGACAAAAGCAAAGTTTACACTGTAGATGTTACATGGATCCCCGTTAAAATCACGTCTTTGATGTAAAAACACTGTCATGTGCAGTATCCAAGTATCTATTGAATACAATCCGTTTTTGCATTGGTTAAATATATTGAAAATATATGAGTTCAACTTGTATTTACAGATATTTTGAAGGAATACGATCCTTGCTAGAAAACTGATAGTTTTAGGATATTTGAAAGCCGAGCAAGAAAAATATATGTAAATTACGATAAAATAAAAACAACTGCGTTGCCAGATGAAAGCACCGTTTACTGAAAGTATTTTTCAATTCGCTGGGATAAAGCAAAAACAAGTGACAAAATTCAAGTCTATTTAAATCAGGTAAAAATGAAAACATACATTGACAGACAGACAAGCTATTAACAGAATTAAATTCAAAAACAATTCCGTCACTCGGGTGCGTTATCGCCCTAATAATGAAAAGTGGAGCGCGACGGAAGGGATGAAATGTTCATACATTGCCTAATTCCCCCGAATGCCATTCCCCCAACCCCTCTCCCGAGATTACTAATGAAAAATCAGTTTGTAGCGCAACAAAAAATTGTCTTTACTTTTTTAACCTTGTCGTATAAATGCATGTATTAATCGATCAAAACTGTATTCCATTTTCCGCACAAAAAGTGGTCGCATTGGAGGTACGTCACCGTAGGACTTGTAAAATAAAGTACCCCTGTGCCACAGCGTCTAATAACAGGTACTGCGAACAGAAATTAAAAAGAACATTAAGTCTACATGCTCGCGACATCGGAGCAAGACTAATCATGGTGCGGTTCTAATCTGAAAATCGATGCTAATCAGACAAGTCGCATGTGGTGGGTAAAAAGAACGACTTAATTAGCTGTTGCACTTACTGAACACTAAAGAAACACAGCTGGAACGTTAAATAAGAAAAAGCGCAGGCCCGATGCAGTGGTTACTATGCGTTTTCCAAAAATACACAAACAGTGGTTACTACACGTTTTCCTAAAATACACAAACAGTGGTTACTACGCGTTTTCCTAAAATACGCAAACAGTGGTTACTGCACGTTGTCCTCCCCAAAAAACGATCAAGGAAGACGATGTTTGCCATCAAGTCGATTGGTGCAGNTGATATCCTAGATCCGCCACTGAATAAAAACAACTGCGTTGCCAGATGTAAGCACCATTTACTGAAAATATTTTTCAATTCGTTGGGATAAAACAGCAAGAACAAGTGACAAAATCCAAGTCTATTTAAATCAGGACAAAATGAAAACATACATTGACAGACAGAGCAGCTATGAACAAAATTAAATTCAAAAACAATTCCGTCACTCGGGTGCGTTATCGCCTTAATAATGAAAAGTGGAGCGCGACGGAAGGGAAGAAATGTTCATACATTGCCTAATTCCCCCGAATGCCATTCCCCCAACCCCCCTCCCGAGATTACTAATGAAACGTCAGTTTGTAGCGCAACAAACAATTTTCTTTACTTTTTTAACCTTATCGTATAAATACATGTATTAATCGATCAAAACTGTATTCCATTTTCCGCACAAAAAGTGGTCGCATTGGAGGTACGTCACCGTAGGACTTGTAAAATAAAGTACCCCTGTGCCACAGCGTCTAATAGCAGGTACTGCGAACAGAAATTAAAATGGAACATTAAGTCTACATGCTCGCGACATCGGAGCAAGACTAATCATGGTGCGGTTTTAATCTGAAAATCGATGCTAATCAGACAAGTCGCATGTGGTTGGTAAAAAGAACGACTTAATTAGCTGTTGCACTTACTGAACACTAAAGAAACACAGCTGGAACGTTAAATAAGAAAAAGCGCAGGCCCGATGCAGTGGTTACTACACGTTTTCCTAAAATACGCAAACAGTGGTTACTACGCGTTTTCCAAAAATACACAAACAGTGGTTACTACACGTTTTCCTAAAATACGCAAACAGTGGTTACTGCGCGTTTTCATCCCCAAAAAACGATCAAGGAAGACGATGTTTGCCATCAAGTCGATTGGTACAGTTTGAAATTCGCTTTACACATTTACATAACTGACGGTGTTCTTGTCCAGCGTTTCTGAACAACGTTTGTTTTTCATTTTCTGGTTTTCTAATTGAAATTTAAAATCTTCTTTATGGCATTAGAAAACAGCTCGGTGCACAATCTGAAACGTTAGACAACAGATCCTTGGTAAATGTGCAGCACTGAGCGACACCTACATGTCACAAGGCAACTCAACTCACGTGACATTCAACACAAGAAGACGAATACAGTCATGAACTTTTACTCGCTAACTACCGGCTTGCACGAAGGAAGTAATGTAGCCGCCGGCTACGTTCACCGCCTATAGATTTGGTTGTGTTTGTGAACACGTCAGTAATGAGAAAGATCACCTACGTTCCGCTGTATATAACGTTTTCTTCAAACCCCCCTCAAACAACCCAGAATTCTTTTAAAAAGTTGTGGTACCACATTGTTGTAATCTGTCGGAAAGTTGCTTCCAGAGTCTAGGCGTTATGTATAGCATTGGAGGAGGCAGTGAGACCGGGCAGTGCCTCCGTGAAACCGACTTCGCGCTGGAGGCTGGAAAGAGGCTACATCAATGCCAGACTCTTTCACAGTCTTTACGACATCTAGCGTTTAGGCAAGGAATCAGACAGCGGTGCTTTCGTCATCGCCTCTCGTAAATAAGGCTGGTATGCTATATATATAATAGTTCACGTTGTAGTGAGTTGTTGAAATGGTTGATTACCCCTTTCTTTCTTTAACTCGACGACTTTGGTCACGACTACAGTAACTACGTTTGACAACCAGCGCGCGACTGTTGGTTCCAACTGCATATATTAAACAATAACATCAACTGACGGAATCAACCCAAATCCACTCTCAAGGCCAGTTTATTTATAAGGAGCGGCGAGTGGAACGAAAATGTGCCTTAATTGGCGAATAGGGAGACATTTTAACGACAACTACGTCATTTTTATTCCAGATGTCCTAACTGCTGTCCTGTTATGTGAATGCGCCTGTGACTTGTTTGACTGAATCTTATTTATTATTAAGTTTCCTCGAATATTTTGTGTCACATGAGACCGGTTCCAATAGTTGCACACCTTAAAGGAGAATGCCACCTGATTTAATTAGTCTTTTTTGCCGTCTTAGTCGATCTATATCCACATCGCCTCGCATAAGGTCGATCTTGCCTTGCCAAGAGGTGTCGCGTTAACCTGTGAGGAAAGTGAGAAACGACGCTAGCGACGTCAGTGGTTCATATGCAGAGTGAATGCGGCTATATTGCAGTGCATCGTTCCCGCATGTGCGAATAAGCAGCTGCGAGGAAAGCGGGTATATCGTTTTTTTACTTCCTCGAGAGTCCGAAATGCTTAGGAAGTGGCTCATGGTAGTGAAGAATGAAATGTACGCTGTAAATAGCAAGTATGAGGCCGTGAAACATCTCCGGTGTCAGTGGCCTTCATAATCACCTGCACATTACTTTGGCTCACTAGTATAGTATTTCCTTGACTGGAAGTTCAGTTTCCACTGTACTTTGGCTGGTTTACGTTCGTGATGTCTGACCAGATTCCGAGCCACTGGCCGGGATAACGAGTCAATCCGGCTGGCCGCGACGGGCCTGATCGGGCTTTGAGCCATTGGCCAGGATAACAAGCGTTTTGTGTTTAGAACTCAAAAAATCACAAATCTAAACAATACAGATCTAGGTGTATATCACTGAAAATACTTCGAAATTATCTCCGAACACACCCCAGACTCCTGCTACGCGGGAACCTTATTGGCCTGCCGAACTTTGTAGGCTATGGTGTGTCCAAATACCAATAAATCCGTAAGTGCGAAATAAAACAACACGTTTTATAAGAACTCTGTGTATTTTTAAGGATTTTACATCGAAGTTTGATGATTTATTGGTGTTAAACGATGACTTCAAATGATGAGCTGACATCAGTAACCCGTGTTGTGAACTGCTGAACAAACGGTGTGTGAAACCGATGACGTCATTGGATAATTTCAACACCTCCGTCTGCCGTCAAGTGTCAGGTAACGCAACAATGCGTGTCGCTATGGAGTAGAACTACTCGATCTAAATTGATACAAATTAGGTTGTTTTTTGGGTGGCATGCTCCTTTAAGAAATAGCGCATTTACAGACCGTACAAAACATTTTTGGGGTATTGATACGTTGCTGCAATTGCAAGCTTATAGCATATTTTACAATTTTTGGGATTTCAAGTTTGAAATTTCAACATCCACTGGGCGGACTACTTTATTCTGAGCGCGGACTCACGAAATGTTGCAGATTTGATGAAGTGTTGTCTGGCTTTTTAGTGCGTCCAAGCGAATGGCAGGTGGAGCGCCAACTAGTGGTTAAAAGTAACATTACAGATCTTTTATAGTTTTACTCCGAAATTGGCGGTGGTGTATTATAGTCCATGGTTGAGCACAAAGCACACATGAAATTGAACTATGTCCGAGTGTATCGAAATGGTAAAATCTGGCTAATTTCGGTATTCGAGCCTCGCCTACTTGGGTTAAAACGAACAAAAGTCTTTTGTTGGCGGATTTAGGGAGGGGCAGGGGGCCCGCTCCCCCCTGGCTGGTGCAAGTAAAATTAAACAGCAACAGCGTGAAGCGTGCGGAAATATGGGATGTCATTACCAACAAGGAATGGCAGCGGACAAGGAAGGGGAGGGGATGCTCAGGCATAATCGTGTTGGGTTTTTTGTTTTTAGTCCACCGATAGATTTTGGGGGTACCAGGGTCGCATCGCCGGTCCCCGCCAACTTTTCGGGCGCCTGAGCATACCATCGCGCTTTGCCCAATTGTCCGAGGCAACATGTTGGCCCTCCCCCCTTATGGTATCCTAGATCCGCCACTGAAAGAAACCTGGCTCATCTACAGCATGAGTATGAATGCCTGGAACGGGCTTCCAAAATACATTGAAAACGATTGTTTTGCAAGACTGGGTTCTCGCAAAGCTCTCTGGCTTCCCCTCAAATAACGTGAAAAGCTCAATCCATATATTCATCACCTGATTTGCAATTTAGATAGCGGACAAGTGTACTACACCGGAAATCATAGGGACATGCATTATTTGCGACCTACAAAGCGTACATAATACAAGAACAATCACATATTATCTTTACAACAACAAACATCAATGCACCTACAAAGGCTAAAACAACTGACCCATTGTAACCTATTACGAACAAATTCAATACATGAATTGGCATGAGAGTGTAGGTTCTTTGTTAATGGTGTTGTATTTTTGTTAAGAGTCGATTACCAATAAGTCATTCGTGCTTTTTACACGGTCACTTGCTGTGATTATGTACCGAATAAGAACTTCAACGATCGCTTCACATTAAACTGAAACCCATTGATCCGCAGTTGTTCCTAGTCGTTTCAATTATTCTCATACCACTGTCACAGCCATTAACATCAACATCTTCAGAATCATCCCCACCACCACTCGTCACCATTATAGGCATCATCCCCACGACCACTCATCACCATTATAGCCATCATCCCCACGACCACTCGTCACCATTATAGGCATCATCCCCACCACCACTCGTCACCATTATAGGCATCATCCCCACCACCACTCGTCACCATTATAACCATCATCCCCACCACCGCTCGTCACCATTATAGCCATCATCCCCACGACCACTCATCACCATTATAGGCATCATCCCCACCACCGCTCGTCACCATTATAGGCATCATCCCCATCACCACTCGTCACCATTATAGGCATCATAATCAGTATTATCATCATCACCACCATCATCGTAACAACCTTCATCATCGGCGTCATGATTATCACCAAGACTCCTATCATTACGGTCATCATCAACCACCGCAACCATCTTCATCATTATTAACAAAACAGTCACTATCACCTCTGCCATTACAACTGAATATCATCACCACCTACTTCATCCGAGTTCCTCATCACCGCCGCTAACGCCTTAATCACACCGCTATCATTTTTCCTCATCAATATAACCACCATTGTAAACACCGCCAACAACATCATCGTCATCACTATCACAGCTGACATAATTATCACAGCTCTCGTCATCATCGTCATTGCCATCATCGTTTTCAGATACTGTACTTCCTTTTTGTCATGGTTATCGTCATCACTGACGACTCAAGCCAAAAATTTCATCTCCATCATCATCATTATTCCCCATTCCCCCTTTCGTCATTGTCACCATGTTTGTGATTGAAATCAAAATACTATGACCCTGGTTGAGCATTTACGTGGCAATTATTTCCTTTTCGCACTAAATGAAGTGAAGTCCCCAAGCATAAATGGTAATTTCCAACTGTACTCGTGCTTTTCAGTCAATAAAACTTTTCTCTCAACCGAATTAGACTGTGTTGTATTCATTCAATTAGTGACTTATGAAAACAAGATCGAAGTCGATTCATTTGTATTAGGCGCAGTTGGCTACACTAGGCAGCTTTGAAGGACCATACAGTAACTTAAGTAACGTGACACAAACACATTGTACACGTAAAGTAGAAAACATTCTTTGGTTTTAATAGCTAACGACCTGCAGCCCTTGAAAATGTGATTGTGCAACTGTTTTACTGTCATCGCAGTTTGTTCAAGTTTCTCCCATAATCGGATTTCAATACTATTTCCGTCATTAGTGAAATGTCGCTCAAGTTCATTGCCTCAATTTTTCAAACTAAAAGGTTTGTGACTCTCAAAGAGAAAATCGAAGAATGACGAAGTTTAGCACAATTACGTGATTAGAAACAGGAGCAAATTTGCCACTGAAGAACAACGCCGTTTAAAATGATATCCCCGTGAGTGAATGAGTGAATAGGCCTGATTGTCGGTCTGTAACGAATGATTGCAGTTTGTCAAAGATCATTAATTGCTGGCGGCTGTTGAATGATGAATCTTAGGTAAAATCTAGTCAGAGTTAAGTAAGAGTTTTACGTTATCGCAAATCGCATTGGACTTGGTGAGAATTTGCAGTAGAAATTGGCGTCACGGAATCGTTTCAACATAATTTTGTTTCTTAACTAAATTCGTAGCAGACGATTATACAAACCCATCTTTGGGTCGTCCCCTCAGTACAAACTTTTAGCAAAACAGAATGAGATCAAGTTCAAGAACTAGGACGGGTGAAGAACGAATCGTGGTGGAAGATAAAGGCAGTTATATGCTTGTGTTTGGTCTTCATTTTGAGTGCGTGAGCGCGTAAATGTGATGGTGTTGAGAGCTTTTACGACACATTCGTTAATAATATTCACCTAGTACCTGATTTTAGATCAAACTGCATGGCATGGTGGTGATTTAGGAACAACCCCAACCTCCATAATCATTAAGACCTGTCTGATATTCTTTTGGTAGAAGCCCAGGACCCAATTCGAAATCACCGCTTATTATTTATAACTTTTTATTAAAACTTCACTCTATCACTAATGAGGAATTTCTTTCAGTCCAAACCGATCTTAAATTGTTTCAATTCAAGGACAAGGTTCTGTTACATGTCAATCCAATAGACATGATAGTGGATATATATAAACATATCTGGTTTTCCGCACAAAAAACATCTGCAACATTGCATAAGTGAGAATTATTAGTTTTCTTAAACTGTCCGACCATGGCTCGCACCTGGGGCTTCCCACTAAACTTGTAACTTTTTGTCTTGTAAAAATACATCTTACCAGTGATGCCATGGCAACCTTATACGAAACTATCTGACAAATCATTGCAGCTAATTTCAAACGGAATTTCATGAGTAAAGATACCTTTTTAATAAAGTATTGAAAATTTAGAAGTAAAACTTTGTGCACTAGCTATGAATAAATACAGGTTTGTTGACATTTCAGTTGAAGACATCCTATGTACTTTGCGCTTCTAATCTGTCCTCATTTTCATGAATATTGCCAACATTACGTATCCGGTTATATTTTACATCCTCTACGAAACGCTTTTGTCGAACTGTTCCAGAATGATGAAATTGGCCGCCTCGGCTGTGTACAATTTCTCATACCAATTACACCCAATATGGATGACGGAAAACCTAAAGACTAAGATTCTTTTTTGCAGCTCAGTCAAATGAACCTATTGCAACTATGTGTGGCAGAACTGATTCTAGACGTCCTTTGTTTCTGTATTGTTGATTCTAAACTAATTGTTCAATATTGCCCCTAATAGCTCACTTCCATGGTTTCACTTTCTCCCTCATTTTCGCCCAGTTTTGCCCACTCATAACTTTACTCACTCCCTTTTAGAAATTCTCATCACTAATAGTCGTTTTTTGCTTAGACTCCTTATGTGCCCGTAGTTGGGTGGGTTTTTCAATATACACAGAGGTATACCGCGGCACTTCTGTTGAACGTATTGTACAAGTGCTCAAGTTATTTTATTATTCGAACCCCATACACTAGTACAAGCATCATTGTTGTTACAGTGTGAATGTATCATTTAATTTTTACTCAGGCAGTAATTAATCAACCGTTTCCTTCCAATGTATAAGGCTGTAATCAAAATGTTTTGGGTGTCTACTAGTTTTATTCTACCCGTTGCCACATAACTGAACGTCATCGTTTCACTTGTCTTGGTAGTTACATTCCAGTATACTTCTAAGCGGCAGTTTCCGACAACCCAGATGGGGTCGTAGTTTTGATAATCTCTTATTGTCACTGCTGCAACCTGGCGTAGTAGGCGGTAAGATTTGACTTCAGCGTGATGAGATGAGGAGTGTCTCCATTACTCAAAACATTTGCTAAAAATTTAAGTATCCATTCGATGCTTGCTATTTTATGTAATTGTTTTTGTAATGTTCTGACTAGATATAGTAGGAGTTGTTCACTTAAATTCTTAAAAAGTGTTCAGCTTTATATCAAATTGTAACATCCCATAATGCATTTCAATGACGGCGGGGCCATATTCGGTAATTGAACCCTCAGTATCGGCTAGAACAGCCTTAGACGATCCGAAGTAATGTAAAACCACTAATTTTCCCCAGCATGGAGTTTTCGATGTCTTGATACCAATCGAGTATGTGAAGACACAGAGATTGGCAAATGCGTAGCGTGACTGTGGGCTTGGGAAAAGCAATGTGTAGTAGGCACCGAGTTCATATTTATTAATTGGATTATATACTACACAAATATTGACGCAAGTGAAAGTAATAGATTTTTCACAACTGTACGCGGCGTGACGTAAGCCGGACAATTGTGTTCTGTGTGTATTCTTTGATTTGCAGTGGCAGAAGCTGGGACATTCTTTACGTCAATTTGTACACCTCCGCTAAGTATTGAATTTTACAAAAAGATATGTTAAATTTACCACTTGTTTGGAGCACGTATTTTTTCAAGCCGTTTGTGGAAATTCGTGGTAACACCATTAAAATCGTGGACTCCACTTAGGTCAGAGGACTAATTGTCACTATGGCAACTTCTATTGAAACAAGCTTCTTCAGGTTTCCAGAGGGTTTTCAAACAGAACGAGTTAGCCACGTAACCGTCACACCTCAGATCGAGTTGAGTATCTAGTTATCGTGGTTGCTCCACCACTACATCGCGCACTTTTCTATATTCTCTTCAGCAGTATACAGTCTTGTGAAAACATAATAACTTTACTCCGCAACGTAGAGCAAAATCTTTGTGTCGTGAGATCATCAAACACAAAGAGTGGATGGAACCTACTGGTTGACGTGTACATGTAGACCAGAAAAATGTTTTCACTTGAAGTGATTGGTCGCCGAGCCGTGCAGGCGCAAGAAGCTCGTGGAAAAGCAAAACTCATGCAAGACCACGAACACTCATGAGAGTGATGAGAGTGAAAAACGAATGTTTCGCGAGTATGATTGGTTCGTTATTCATAATACTTTGGTTCAACTAAATGCATTATCAATGGTATGTCTAACGTAACCGTAATTGCCCAACTATGGCGTCACAAAAATTGGTGATTGGTTACTTGGGGTACAGCACAAATGTTAAAAAATAAACATCTATCTCAGAAAATTTGTTTTTGTGTTTTGTCAATGTAATGAAATGAAAGAGCGAGATGAGTGGGTGATGCGAGGTGTGCGTGTGCATCTACACTACAAGGAGAGGGTTTGCACATGACCTAGTGCCTGCTTGAAGACGTTTTGCACCATGTTTTTATTATAATACATGTACTTTCAGCTACCTAAAAGTCCATCATCTCCTCAAGTACGTCGCATAGCGACAGCTCCTTGTCTATGCCTTCCAATTCTTGACCCAGAAATGAGGACGGAAATTCAACCATATGAGCTAGAGACAGGGGTGTATTTGCCACGCAGTTACCAGGGAATTTGGTAAAATGAAAGCATTTCTGTTATTAAAATTCATTTCAATTTCTGCCAAATGCTAAGGTAACATTTCCTGTCCAGTTAATGTTTGAAGAAAACATCATCAAATGAGCTAACACGTCACACAAAACTAAAATAAAAATTCCCTCCAGTCATAGCAATTGGTTTCAATCACTAACAAGAATCGAGGTCACCTGTACTTGTACCTGAAACTGAAATGAAAGGAACGATAGTCGGAAGGTCTGTCTTTCCTTTCAGGTGGTGATGCGCATGCTTAGCCTTGTCCTGCCCAAGATGGCCTTTTGAGAGTGAAATTTGTTTTCTATCCCGGCATGTATTCACCTATGTCATGGTTTGTATAGCTAAGTATGCTGACTTCTAAAATGAGATTTAGCCAGTGACTTTTAAGAGCATGTCTTTTAAACCTCTTGCCAAACGCTCATTCCACATATGAAATAAGTAAAGCCGTTATAAGCACAAGACAAAACGTTTGTGTGCATGCTAGCCAAAAGTGTCTACCTACTTCAGGTTTTCGGACAGGGGTTGATGACAAACCAAAATCGCATGCATGAATATTTCCATATCAAATGAAAAACTAATTCATAATGCACGCGTTAAATATCGATAATTTCGTGACGAAATGCACAAATATTCTAATTCGCGTAGATACAGAAGCAGCAATAGGTCTTTGAATAAAATACTGGGAGCCTCTAGTCACTTTGGGTAATGTTGATGATAATTACTGAAGAATAATCAATTTTCTCGATTAAGTATAACTCGACACGTGTTCGTCTAATATACAAGTAGAAACATTTCACGTCACCAACACCCCATTGTGGTAATGTAATTATGTGCCAGTGAATGAAGTAATTCCCGTGAGACTAAAATAGAAGTTTACATAGCTAAAAAAACGCGCACCTTACCTGAACAAGTCGAAGGAGTCCACGAGGCTAACGAAAGCGAGAGACACACAATAGTGGATGTCTGCATGGTAAACCTTGGGCTCAGTGAACTCTTGAGTTTTGAAAGATGCTCACATAGTGTCCTAAGGAAATCTTCAGCTAAGTGAGGAGGGTCAATCGTAGCATTTCCTATTACAGCGTAAACCTTCGTTCTTTAGCGGGCATAATTCGTGGCGAGTTCTCAATAGATCACGTGCCTCCGTCCAATAACGTTTATTGAATCAGTTAAAGGTGATATCGATTAAACTCGGCAAGCCGTTGTCTTTGGAAGCGGTCACGGGCTATGCGCAAACAGGGCTGAGTAACTAAAGCTATTCAATGAACCAGTGGCCAAGCGTGATATTGTTAAAAATATATGGTAAAAATAAAAATCGACCAATAGTATTAGATCTACCTAAAATGCAGACGAATATGTTAATATCAGTGGGTTTCCGCTTGCACTGGAGTGTGTTTGTGAGATTTTGAATCTGCTAGACAAAAAAATCCCAGCAGCTGAATGGTGACTTAAAACTATTCACTTCTAAAATGTGACGTACGCTAAAGGAACGTTATCGGTTTCACACCCAAAATACATTAATGAGGTTATTGGTGGACGGGAGAGAATTCTTAAAGTTATTGGTTTTGACTAGAGCCGTTTGTTTCTGTGATTTTACTAACTGGATGTTATCTGCCGGACATTGCAAAAATGATGGTCCGTGATTTTACCACTCAAATACTCCCAACGTAATCTTACATTTATCGACTTGGGTGTAGCCCCGCCAACAGAACATCAGATTGTGACCGGGAAGGAGCAAATTCCATACCTCGCTGAGGCTGATCTAAAACAAACCACCTTTATCGCCTATAATGTCACTTTAAATGTAACATAAACAGTGCTGTTCATGTCAGATTAAATGTGGTGATGATGGCTACTGGAAATACAAGTTTCATATAATTTTATTCACTGAGTTAAATCCCGATAGGCAGAACGGAGTGATATACTCATTCAGTGTCAATACATTTAGCTAAGTATTACATCGAGACGCTTGTTGGTAGGAAAATGTGAGACTCTTTGCTACGTGCTATCCGTGTTTATGTACAAGGGGACATTTATTTTCTAAGCTATGCGCCGTGGGGCGCTAATTTAAGGAACAGGACGAGTTGTAGACAGACGGGGAGCATTATACATTCGGGAAAACATTTGCTTTGTCTTGCGGTTTGCATTGGCAAAACAAAACAAGCTGTAGTTAGTCAGGTGCTCATAAGTTATTAAAAAGTAAACACAACAAAGCCATGTGAGGTTGCTAGCGTCAATAATCAATGCTTTGGAGTGGCACGCTATCAATGGCTGGCTGACGTTACGTAAATTTACTGCCTCAAGTCACACCGGGAGTTTCCCAAATTCACATTTCCGTCCTCAGACTTACTGTATACAGTGTTTTAGTAAAATTCTCCAAGTGTGGACCCACGGTCTTACTTCTCGAGGCAAAATCGGACGGTTTGCGTGACTTGCCTGGAAACGATCACCACCAGTTTTCTGTTTGCCTTTCCAGGGCCTACATATCACCTATTTGGCCAATAAGTCAATAATACTTGGCTGACATGTACCGTTCAACTCCTAATTAACGGGGTTTAATTGAATCACTTCAGTTTTGTATTTTCTTCATTCAAATATTCAAACCGCCAATTTTAATGAGATGTTCCCACAGTAGTCCTACCAACAACGTCGGTTACGGGACTGACGCCACTCTTNGGCATGGCCGGCACTCGTAGAATCTTGGAAGGCAAAGAAGTTCTACAAATGAACTGTACGGATGTTCTTTAAATTGATTGGTGTTTGAAATACACGCAGGCAAACGACTTACATGTAGGTTAATCACTGTTTTAGGCGTTCGCTAACCGTACGTTTTCTCGAACCAGAGTTCAAGGAAGCTCTTGAGACCTGTGTATTAAGGTCTTCATGTAGAAATTCTCATCAAGTGTTATCAGTTTGAAAAACGTTAGCATCTTGGGAGCTATCGATTTTTGGTTTAGTGCTTAATTGAAATTGCTGTCCGGCGGTCTTCTGTGGTTACATATTAGCACCATTTGTTTTTTCGTTTCATAAACTACGTTAATAAAAATGACGTGCGAGTTAATTAAAAGATAACCGCACAATTCCATGGAATTGGTAGCGTGATTTAAAGGAATTGATAAAATCTGGGGTTCGTTCGTCACGCATTTCAAGCAAAACACGTCAACTTTATGTTCACTACGGACTCGCCAAAGTTCTCGAATTCGCCTTTGCTTCACTGGGTAATGCTGTAGGGCCTTCCTCACGGAATCCACCGGTGTTTTCGTCAACAGCGTTGTTTCTCGTGAACATTTTTTCTCGTACTGAACTTCATCTCTGACACACTTCAATGAATTTTAGCGAACAAACTTCTTTGTTCACGAACCACATCTAATTCCAGTTGAACATTTTTCTTGTCAGTACGAACAGTTGTTAACAATAAACGAAATGAGGTTTATGTTTATGGCAAAAGCAAAATTTTCGTGCAGGTGTTGAGAAAAAAGTGCACATTTGTTCACAGAAGAGATTGGTGTGAGTGAAAGCGCCCTTGCTTTGTAGCCGGACTCCCCACGGGTATACTGACTGCATAGACTGTCCCATGGCAAATACCGCCGGATTGTTTAACTTGCGACATCCATGCGACGGGCGCAAGCGCGTCGTATGTTTATCAGATGTGGGACACTACCATTGTTTTAATTTGTTGGGTCGCATGGATATCGTAGCTTGGGTGGACATCAGACAATTAGCGATAAATGCTTTTCATTATCTTTATTATAACAAGTGAACAAAGGATGAACCAATCTAGTGATCTCTATGCGACCAGCTTGCGACGCTGCTAACGTTTCAAGACATATAAGGGCCTTTTATACTAACGTCGACGCGTCGATGGTTTGGGGAGTTGCGGTCAGTATGAACGCTTAATTCCGGTAGTGGATCGCAATTAACAGCTCCACTTAACACCGCAGTTAACAGGTGGATTTAATAACGCAGCGTCGACGACGGTGCAGTATGAACGGCCAACTTCGGTCCAATCGAAGTTATCGCCAGGTGCCACTGTTATCGTCATCAGTTACAGGGTAGTGTCGTCACTAATAGGTGCTTATATTTTGCTCTAATAACAACCAATCGATTTAAAAATAAGTTTAATGTCATTTAGCACATGTAAATGTTCCCAAATTGTCACATTGAAAAACTCTTAGCATGCGATAACTTCGATGACTACGACAGCGTCACCAACCGTTTACTTCGATGTTCATTAAAGTCCTAGAAGCAAAGGTTTTATTAAATATGGTTTGAAGAAATTCTAAGGAACCATGCAGTACTTACAATATATACATGTACCTATGTTGTCTAAATATAAAAATTACGCGCCGCAAACCGGGGCGGGGGTTTGTAGTAAATTTTAGTTAATGAGCTGAATGTCGGCGATGGTAAAATATTGCAATGTTAGGAGCATGACGCAGTATTTTTTAATCTGTTTGTCACAGGAATTTCACTCATTCAGGGCGGGGTAGCTAATTAATGTTTTCATCTTGCCCCGCGGAGCACAGATACCGCGCACGGCAGGCCAGGCAGTCCGGCTCTGCCGGCTAGCAGCGTATACCCTACGAATATTTCTGACTAAATGGGAATTATTCGTTTTACTTTAATTCATTAATATTTATATTAAACCATTTGGCACAATGGCAAGTGTTCCATATTTTCCATATTTTCGCATTTTAACTGTCAAGATATTCTAACTGTATAGCGATTTTATTCAATAATTTGATGTTGCATGTTCGTTGTTCTGTCCGATCGACTGCGGGCCCGAGTCCGGCAAAATAATTTCTGTCAAAATTTATTCGCCACATTTCGTCAGCAATTCGTATTTTGATTTTATTAACGCTAAGGCGCGCTGTCGATTTTTTTATACCCGTTACGTAGGACGTTTTGTTTGAGTAGACTTTTGAACGTACTGTCGAGGCAGTCTTCAGTTTTCAGTCTTATCGTCGTACCGAAAGCTATTAGCAGCGGTCGGTAACCTCCGCCCACCCATCCACGGGGAACTAAAACGTTACTTCTATCTTACGCCCCCTCCCCCCCGTCTGGGATCTGTGATACACCTGTTCACTGGGTGGCTCATCTATGGAAAGGTTGCCTCACGCAAGTGACCACTGTGAAGCGGTTAGTGCAGGTTTGCTTCTTCACCTCCCATTCTGTTAGCAGAGTGCGTTTAAAAAGCGACAACCCCATATAAGAGCCGACACCAACGGTGGTACAACGAGACGCGTGTGATAAATACCGATCATAGATTATTGAAACAAATTCTTCCCTTTGAGACTACCGCGGCAATTCTTCTCAATAATTCACACAATGAAGAAATGAAAGAACGCCTTCGCGTGAAAACGTACCAGTCTCCGATAAATGTTTGATTCAAACGAGCTATAATTACTCGCTTTATATAATTCAAGTTACGCTCTCGCAAAATATCCATCTATAACTCAGCATTTCCGCTAAAAAGGTTTTTTCCCAGATTCCCGGGACTCTCTATGTATTCCGTAGCAGTAAAGTTATCTTGAGACGGATCTACTGGCATTTCATTGTTAATGTTTTCACAGCCTCCATACGAGTCCGCGGTTTTGAGTTTGCCCTGTGTAGTGCATGCGTATCAGCAGAACTAGGTATAGAGTAAATAAGCCAATTTTACGCTGCTCTGTAAAGGGTCCAACAATGAAATACAGATTTAGTTTAAAACAGCGAGTAACTGGAGGAAACAACACTTCGGAATACATTGCTGCGGTTGGTGCGTGAACACTAGGATTCTTTGTACATAGAAAGATTCAGGCTTTGCTTTTATCCCAGGTATCACGGCTTCGCTGGTCCCGGGTGGCGGCGTGACCGAGGATAGCAACAATTCCCCACAGTATTAACTGAAATTATTTATAGGCTTGTTTTTTTTCTTTGTATTTAGGGCTTACTAGCAGTATGAATACTAACCCCGACGTGGACTTTGTGAAATCGGGGCCCCTGCAATTTCCTGAATATTACTGAGTATCATCGACAAATTGAATGTGCCCTAAAAATTTTAAAATTTGAGCACAGGTTCTCATTCTTTCCCTTGCATGCATGTATATTCACTGTAGTAAGACCGAGCTCAGAGGAGCAGGAGGCACCTTTGAACAGAGCTCGATTGTCTCCGCTCAAAAAAGCCAAGATTCGAACTTGGGTCTCCTATGGGGAGTCCGGAGCTCAAACCACAGCGCCAAAATTCTCACCCTTAAAATCAGTGCACGTTGTTGTCAAAATAAGTACGCTAAAGTTTGTGACAATCCTCAATATTATGGGAATGCCATAATGCTACTTTTTGACAGTCTGGTCAATTTCTTCAAAAACAGTATTGGTTTCAACAAATATTTCTCCCTCATCACTTAACTTCCATGGGAAACGTATGTGTATTGGCATTACCCAATCTAATTAGATATTCAAAATGGTGGAAAAACTTCTAGGTAGAGTTCAATAAGGTGGTAGGCCTACTGCACAGCTGGGCTGCAGCCGCGGCCAATTTGCAGTACCAAAATCTTAAAATCTAGGGGTGGGCTACTCTTGGGGGCATTTATAGGTAAGCAATTCGTGTAGGCTCAGTGAATGTGGGCTGTGAACAATTTGGGAATGAAAAAATATCACTTGCTCGGCTGTAGCTGCATTCTTTTTCAAGATGGCGGCCCCTGTGAATTGCTGGGTATAGCTACTGAGAAAGTGGCTGCGATTTCAGGTAGCCCTCAAACAAGCCAAATTTACAAAAAAATATTCGGTTGACGGTACTTGTTTACCACAGTTTTGGAATTGGTAGGAAATGTCCTTTCAGAATCTAATGTTTGGGGTTTGGGATGAAAATGTCGAGTTTGTGTTTCTTGCTCCTTTTTTCTTAGTGTACTTCGCTTTTCAGTAGGAGTGAAAGGGATACAAATACAAGTGAGAATAAAGTTTCTTTGCTCACCTATAGGGCTTGTGATGTGAAATGACTCAAACCCTTCATTCCTTGCATATACTCTTTGACAGAGTGAAGAAAGGCAAACACCAGTGAGGACTGTTCTGTCCTTCCTAGCGCTAATACCTCCATAGAAAAGCAACGTCTCGCAAGATTCCGTGAGATATCGCGATTTGGCAAGATTCTCTTAGTACCTGGGACTCCTGTATGATCAATGGATGCGTCACAATACAATGGATCGTGGGATGCCGGTCATCCCAAGCAGAATAAAACCAACCACTGAAATAAGACAACGTACACTCAGGACACTGAAATCTCCAGCCGGCAACAGCTGCCCTGGATGACGAATATTTCACCCACCGCAAACCGTAAACGCTGGCGTATGAGGTATATTGCATCTATTTCAGTAAGGCAATTAAGAGCAAATGCAAACATCTACGTGGATGATTTATTATGTTTCATTATTCATATTTCTTTGGCTGTATCCTGTAACGTAATTCTTGTGAACATAAATTCTTTACAGTAAGAAACAAACAATACATTTAAAGTGGTGATTCGTCTCTTAGTTCTTACAGTTTCACTTTAACCGTTCAAGAAAACTGAAGTAAATCGTTCTGTGTAATGACTAAATAAGACCGTAAATGATTAAGATATTAGTTGATTGAAATAACACCTACCCAGGAAATATAATCTTGACAGTTTAACCCAAATTATGAACAGTGCCGTGATCATATTTCCAAAATTGGACTCAGCGGCAATTAAATCTCATGTGCAATGCGTTTTTTGCGAGCTATAAACAGGTTGCAGCGAAATCCACAGAGACCTCGTAACGCATTATTGTTGATATGCAAATTAATGTGCAGGTGCCGGTAGGAGGAAATACCTGGCAAATTATGCTCGTAAATTATCGGCGATAAGTCATTTTCACCAGCGTCAAAATGGTTTCATGTCAGTAACTGCCTATCCTAGTTTGCAAGCGCTCCTTCACCTCAATGGCCAACAATATGCATGAGCTTCAAACGCTGCAAGTTTTGACATTAACCGCCCACCTGGGGCAAGTCGCGCTGCTGGCCTTCCATTCAATACGTTATGCCCATAAGTCAGAGCTAATTTATATCCTGGCGGAGACCGATTAGCCAGACTAATTACACGAGTAATTAAATTGATGTGCAATCATTTATACAATTACTCACTGTCTAATTTAGTTATCTGACATTGAAACATAGACAGTAAATGTCCTTACAGATGTCTTCAAGAACCAGCTAGGTTGTTGAGACTAGAAACGATCCTCTACCAATTTTGTGAAGATATATTTATGTACAGTCAAAATCTTAAATTCGTAATTTTGAGGGCAGAACACAGCAATATCCAATGTACACCCCAACCTGTCGTTGCTTTTGGTGTTGCTAGAGTAATCCGGAACACCTCGGGTATTTTCGTTCCCGAGGTGTTCTCGACGACGGGTAACAAAGAGAATCATGTACTTGTAACATGGCTTCTCATTAAATAACAGATGGAAGTTAAATTCAGAAATTCTGATTGGTTGCTGGTGAGATACGCCTAGTCTCGAACCCACACTCTTTGAACATTAGAATCTAGAGTACATCACAACTAGGCCATTTAGTAATTTTTGACAAAGCACACCTAAGTCCTAACGTTACTGAACGCAGCCTGTATGATTTGGATGCGTATTTAAAGGGACACACTCGGTTTACAGCAAAAGGTTGGAAATTGGGCACGTGTTCAAATAGTTTAAATGCACCAGTTGACGAGATTTCAGGTGTGTTTACCATACCCTAATGCTCATGGAGAACGGATGCGAGGCAAAGAAATACATTCCGGGTACCGGCAAGTATACTGCTCCATCTATTGAGGAATGCCGAAACGCCCATGTGGCTTGTACATTATACATATTGCTCTTGGTTCAGCTAAAGGCTAACTTAAACTGTCAACTTCAACGCAGACCCTCGTAATTCATTGAAATTCGCTATTACGAAGCAGCAGGCAAAACTCAGCAGCGTCGATTTTGTTTGTAAATAAAATAGAAAGGAGCGGAATGGCGAACGAAAAATTAATGAAATGTGTCCGTCATCGACAAGAACGGTCTAATTTGAATCATGATTCCATACGCGTCGAAGGGAGTCAAATAAAACGCCACACGTATGTAAAACGATTCAGAATCCTTTTTTTCATTCAAACCAAGGCAGCTCACCGATTGATGTCCTCACACGGATTTATGCCTTTGTGTCATTATCTGGACCTAGGGCGTTGTGACACAGAGCATCTCCAATGAAGCATTGAGCGCCACCTATTGCATGGCATTAGATTCTAGTCGGTGGCTGGTGAACATTGTCGTACGTCCTTGCTCCAACGATGTTTTCAAGAAAGCACCTTCAAATTTGTAGATTTTGTTGAATGCATTGGGGGAACAGTTAGACTATGCGCGTACGGTAGACAATGGTGAACAAAGATTCTGAGACACGTTTGTCCTCAGGCACAGTGTGATTTTCAGACAAACCTACCAAAGCGTTAAAGAAAGTTTATGTTTTAAATTACCAAAAGCATAGGAAATTGACAGGCCAAAAAAGGTCAATCAAGATTTACCACGTAGTTGAAGTCGTCTCAAATAACTCGCACATTTAAAAACCGAAAGTGCAATTGAGCACTCACTAGCAAATTTCGGGACAGGGAAATATATCCTGTGTAATAATTGGATTGTCGTCCCATGGTATGAAACAACAAGCAATCATAATGCAGAATTTTGAACAGACGTAGAGACTTCAGTAAAAAGTCAAATCAACGAAATGTATGGTAAATACAAACTTTGGCGTTTGATGTTTTAGTTACATGTAATCGAATTTCACTCCGGGATTCGAATTATGCTGTAAAACTGTGTTTAAGTCTACAGCCACCAATATCATGTACAATCATTGGTCTTTTTTACAGGGAGCACGTATGCAGTGTATTTGGAAAATGAAATTGGGACGATCAATTCAGATGAGAAGTTAATGAAACTTATATCTCAGTCAGTCTAGCAATGTTGCAGTTACAGGTGTGTGATGTCTAGTTAGCTTTATTGGTTATGATGGGTAATCACGCCTAAGATGCCAAAAGCAGAGATACGACTATCGCAGCTCATTACAGTTCCAATTTCAAGAGGCAACTTCCCATAAATCTCGGGTTTGGGATGCGCGCATACATATATATTCTGGGTTGGACATACCCGGCCACTGGCCTTAGCCTTACAGACACTCTAGACTTCACAAGACGTCGTTGACGTCGGGTATCAACCCTGGGAACCAACTACATGTATTAGTTGGGGCTGTTGCTGTTATCGGTTTGGCTGATATATTTGACTAGAGAAGCCAAACAACTTGGGATTGTCAAATCTGTGACATTTCGTGAATGCGCATGCAGACTAGTAATTTGCGATAATATTCAAATTTTCAAGTTTAAATTCATAATATTGTAAATATTGATATAGACTTGCATCTGTAGTATCAAATCAATACACAAGTAACGTTTTGTGTCTGAAAGTGTGCAATTTTCAACTTGTGCGAACGGTTTTATGTGACGCAAAAAGCTTACGACGGAATTAAAATGTTAAACACGCTTATAATGAACTCAATGATTAAAATCAAAAACCATTAACATATTTAATTGGTAAAGTAAAACATCCAAGCGTTTACCTTAAAAATCGGCAGAAGTTTTCGAAGGCCTGTGTGTTGTCTCTGCCTTCTTCCTTAGTGCATAGAGCTCCAGCCCTGGGCTGGAATTCTATGCTCAGAGTGAGTGGCGCTGTATAGTGACTACGCTTGTCAATCGCGCCTCAATCAATAGATGCCGCTACCAGACAGAAAGTGTTTTCCGTGTGCGGCGCCACCGGTCCGTACTGTACCCAGTACTGTTTTTACAGGAGGAAAGCTCTTGGCGCATATTCGTTGAACATTCATGACTAAGCAAAGGGCTCCAGCGAGCCCAGATTCGGACACAGGCCTCACAAATCTGAGTCCGCAACCCAATCACTAAGCACTACAGTCCTGTCATATTTTACGACAACACATTTAAGTGGCATTACTAGTAAGGAAAATTTCTGTGATCAATCTCTGCGCGGAATCAAACCCAGAACTTGCACGGCCACATTCATGCACTCTACTTACTTAAAGAAATCGCACTCAAATATTTTCAGCGTGTTTATGGTAAACTTGAAGTCATCGGCTTTAATTTTGGCAAATGTCTAGCAGGTAACGGCGAGAATTGGTGATTTGTAATAAGATCACAAAAACATACCTCATTTTTGGTTTGTTATAGCTCCGGCCAACAATCGACTCCCAAAAATATGTTTTTCGACCTAACGATAATAATGTCCATTTAAATACCTACTCCATTACCTAATCTAATATAAAGAAACTTAATGACTACGCGGACCAAAATAGTCTCGACTTGGCACTAGTTCACTTAAGAAACTTTTTGCTAATTTCCCTTGGGGAAACTGAAATATCTTTACGCAATCCCATTGACGATATACCGCACTAATGCCGTCGACGTCCATAAACCCAGCGCTCTGGTAAATACCACATTCAGATTTGATGGGGAACCTGGTCAAAGGGCAGATAGTCGTTTTTTAGAAAATGGTGTCCTATCACGTTCTGATAGCGGAACGAATGTTAAGAAGGCAGACCAGACTAACGTGCGTACGAATTTCTTCAAACGTCAGTTCAGGCGTTCGCTTCTATGCATGCTTTTTGATTGAACGTCGTGTGAACGCCGTACTTGTATAACTTTCGTAATTACATGTACTTGGTATAGCACAGTTTGATTTCTCAGTGGTTCATGATCGTTGAGCCAGAAACTTTCAAACAAGTTCAAATCCGGGATAAATCAACAAGACATACTAGTATAGATTTAGAACATGCTTGTTGTCGGCCCACATAGGATTGTGAAATATTCAATTTACTCAAGGAAAATGTATAAAATCTTCGGAAGTGCATAGAAACAAAAAGAGCTATTTTAGAATACATTTAAAGAGGCAACTAACTCGCGCCTTCTGCCACAAACATGTTTTGACTGAAGACACTTACTGTTATAAAATTAGTCTCTTCTTATTCCTTACTAACGTTAGGAAAAATGTCTATCCTAGTCGCTAATTCAGTCTAGGCCCATTACTGCCTGTCACGGCGTGTTAGTTTTAGACGCCAACGTAGTAGACTACATGTAAATCAAGCGAACTCCAGAGGATTTTTTGTAACCGATTTCTGTTTTGGTGCGTAAGTACACATGTGAAAGTTGGGTCTTTGACATCAAATGACGGTTTATCTAAACATCTGTAAACGGCTTTAAGTTTGCTTCTTTTTCGTATTCAAGAACGCCGCGCACTAGTTGACCCTTTGCATGCAATTCTTTTACTCGATTTTTAGTTGCAGTAATCTCGGTTATACCTGGTCTGGTGAAACGTTTACTCGCTCATCTCTTGAAAAGTAATACTTAAAACAATTAAGCTTGAGTGCATGCAGGACCTGCAGTCTTATTGCCAAGTCAGCCTTTAACCAATACCTGTAGATTTCAAACCAGTTGTGAAAGTAGAATTTGATTATCACCACTTGTAATGAGTTAGATAACGTGTACGTGTCTACTGAAGCCTTTTGTAAACAAAACAAAGAAGACAGGAAGGTACATTGATAGCAATACAACGGTATCAATGACGTGGTCAAATATTATTTGACATAATTATTCAAGGTCAGGTTTCAGAACGTTTTTATTATTTTTTATAATATCGTTTTGTTTTCGTCTTGTGCAATTTTAGATTTTTTATGAAAATTATTGAAGTGCTGTTTTTGATTGAAACCTCATGCAAAAGTTGAACATCTTTAATACACTCCTTACTAACATTTTGAAGAACGGTGCACATAAGCATAATATCTGAGAGTTTCATATCGGAGAAACGATTATTGAGATATGAGGTTTCGTAGTTAGCCAAATATGGTCATTTTTCAATGGTGTTACACAACCTTTTCCATGACGACACAGCATCGCTACGTAAATTTGCCACCGCTGTTTAATCATACGAGTTCATGAGAGATTTTTTATCATATTTATCTATGCAAACCTTCAATGTTGGGTAAACATGCACTGCATAATTCGGTTAAATTATTCATGCATATTTTATCTTCAAGCGTATGGCAAATAAACGGTTTGGAGAATTTTACTAGACTTTAAGCGCAAGGCTGCTTTCTATGAGACGTTGTTACCCATGGCAACAACCCGAAATCAATCTTCTATGGCGGTGTATTAACCAAAGTTTAGTGAGACCGTCCTCATAACTGATATCAGCGAGTAGTCGGCCATGAGAAATTAAGAGTAGAGTTGAGTAGAGTGCTTGATTCGTTGTGATGTAATTAAGGTGTAGGAACTAGAACACCGGCTTGTGTGATTACGCAATGAAAGATAATCCGATAGATAATCATTGTTTGTAACATGAAAGACTAGTTTCCTAACAAAGACTAGATGAGTCCAATCACTTCTCACTCGTGATTCGTTGTAAATATGACGTCAAGTAACTCAGCAAGGAAGGCTGGCCCTCTCAACAAGGGCAAACATCACTGAGGTCATCCAAAAAACTTGTTAAGCAAAACTATCTAGTGTGATCACGTGCTTTGGTTGCTAGGCATGGCAATATTTCGTTAACTTTTTTCTCACATCAACGACACGACTGAGGAATAACACTGAGTGCGTATTTTTTATATTACATGGGCGAATCACAAAGTAGTGCAAAGTAGAAATCCATACGCCTTACATTTTTTCGTCTGCAAAATATTAATACCAACAGCCAAACGTGCGCCAACCAAACAATGCTGGAATTAACAAAAACTAACTGAGTTTACTTTACCTTGCGCAAGCGTGTTTTTACAAAAGTTGCGTCATGTGGTTTAAAGGTTTAGACTCGTTTTTCGGCAAAATGATTGCTTTTATGATTCAGGTGAGAAAACAAATCCTACACTCCTCCCAGGTTTATGAACTGGGCAAAACTTCTTGGAAATTTCGTCAAAATCACTCGGCAAGCCTCAGGATTGTGATAAAATTTCCACAAGGTTTTGCCCATGTCATCAACTTGATACGAGTGTAGGAATCTCTAGGTATGATCTTGCATTTTTGCGTCCACGAACTGCTGGTATGATTCATAATTCAAATTGTAACATGCATTCTGCGATATCGGATGGCGCGTGCCTCAATAATCTTTCGCGCGAATCATTTGCTAATCTGTGCATTCATTCGATGAATTTTGAGTCTCGGTATCAATCTTTTATTTGCTCGTGATGACCTGTTTGTCGTAATCGCACTAAAACCATGTTACAGTGAACCCGTGCTTTAATTCTGGTCACGCAAGTGACGAGTGTTATTTTTGTCAAGTTGTTTACACTTTACCAAGTTGTCTGTGATGTCACCGGAAGTTTACGTGCTGACATCAGTCCCACATGGCACTTGAAAAAATAGCCATCAACGCCGCTAATGAGTAAGCTTTGCCGTTGATGAAACCCCGAAATAAAAACTATTACGGACAATTTGGTGTTCTGTATACTCTGATACCCTCGGCTGTGTGAAAAAATGCAATAGAAAGCGGTGCACGTCAAATTTTCGCTTTCTCATAGAAGTCAGGTAAAGTGCCCGACTTTAAGGCTAGAACACAATGCACGCTGCGATTTTTAAGAACTTGAGGTCCCGTGACAACAGCACCTTGAGCCTTACGAGTTCTCTTTTAACGGCCTTGCTCGTTTTGTGTTCTTTTAAAAGGTGACGCAATATGGCACGAAAAGGCCACTTGGCATATCAGTTGACAACAGTGCATTCGCGTTTTCGTGAATTGTAACTCATGACTAATGCAATAACAAAAATGACTTGAGGGAAAGCTTTAATGGTCACGTAAACAAAAGCTACAGTTTGGTGTGTGTTGTCACAAGTCACGTGAACGAATGTTTCCAAGAGGTGATTTTGAACGCCGATTGCCGTAACTTTCACTGACCTAATTTTGCTCATGCAAAACTTAGGAATAAATAGCAAATTATACACTCGTCTCAGGTTTCTGATATTGGCAAAACCTCTTGGAAATTTCGTCACAATTTTATCAAAATCCCTCAGCAAGCCTCGGGGATTTGACGAAATTTCCAAGAGGTTTTACTCATGTCATAAACCTGAGACGAGTGTAGGATTTGTTTTATCACTTGAACCATAAAAAGATCGTATTTGCCGAAAAACTCGACGTGTCTAAAACTTTCGACCACATGACGCAACTTTTGTAAAAATACGCTTGCACAAGGTGAAGTAAACTCGGTTACTTTTTGTTTTATTTTAAACTTTACAATTGTAAACTGCATTCAGCTATCGTAACAAATGTTGAAGTTAGAATTTAATAAATAGTATTTGAAGTTGTAATATTAAAATTTAACAAATGTTTATAAATAACAGACAGCAGGGCTTCCCCGCGCGTGAGCACTGAATTGAACTTGAGACAGCACAGCTCAACAGTCTCACCGCGTTTCTTGAGTTGGTGTTCGTCTTCCTTTGAATGAACGTAAGAATTCGTCCACCAATTAGGGTCCTTTTAAGAAGTTGTTTCCATGTTCTCCCGACTGAAGTACATACAGTTGCGACACCCGATTTGTCAATCATTACCTTGTCACCTTCATGGAATTCCGGTATTGTTTGGTCGGCGCGTGTTTGGTTGTTGCCACTAGTGTTTTTCAGACGATATGTAAGGCGTATATATTTCTACTTTGCACTGATTTGCGATTCTCCCATGTAATATCAACAAATACGTACTCGTTGTTATTAACCAGTCGTGTTGTAACACATTCCAGGTCATATGGGAATTATGGTTCTGTTATCTATAGACGAGTCTTTTTGCGTGTTTTTTCCGATTTCTGCAAATGTACGAATGCACGTGTTTTGAAATTATTAGCTGTATTCACTCGAATAAAAATTGGAAGGAAACTATCCCGGAAAATGTTCCGGGAAATAAGACTTGCAAAAAGTCTGTCAGCGACAAATACGGACCTGAAATAGTGATTTTTGATTTTTTCAGTTAGTATGTCGACGTCTTCGTTTTTGACAGCCGAGTTCTCGAGCTGTAGAGGACGGATAATCACAAATCAGTAGTTGTAGTTGATGGATATGGAAATACTGAAGAGCTTTTAGGGTGTGTGCGAAAAAAATCACGTTTGTAGAAGTCATTGCAATCTAGACTAAAACTGCATTTTTTCTTTTAAAAACACAAAAACTTGATTACATAAAAGATCTTCGTGCACGCAATGTGTTTTGCGATTTTTAAGATTTTGCAATGTGTGGTTTCGTGAATTGTCATTCAAAGGTGTTCAGTAATAGTAAGCTTCAACTTCAAAGATTAGTGTAGGTATGTAGTGTAAACATTTGTCGCAGTTAGGTTTCCGTAATGTGTATTCGCTTGTTAGTAGCGTGTTTATTTATCTTAAATTGAAAGCACGCCTACACCTGTCATTTTGTAACCGGTCAGTCAATCTTCCCTTCATGTTTGGTTTATCTCAACTGTTTTGGAGATACAGGAAAAGTTTCAAACCAAGGCGCATGAGCCTAAATGTGCGCATACATGCGACAAGTACATGTTTAACAAAATCAGATTTTAGAACATTTACAGACACTTTTACTATATTTAAAACTGGAGATTTTTAGGACTGTTTGCAAGGAATAAATCTATCTGATCAAGTCGAGAACGAAAATAATGCAGAACAATTGGAATCACGTGTTCAGTAGAATTAACTGTCTTACTAAGAACAAAAATGCCAAAAGAAAGCTAAAAACAAAGTCATTAACTTTTGATGGACACATCGATAATGCTATTAAGAGAAAGGCTAAACACTTTGCTATTCTACGTAAACTCAAATATTTTTTAACCCATGATTTAACTGTCACAATTTTTCAAGCGTTAATTTATAGCCAGTTTTGTGACACTATCTGGCATTTTATAAACAAGACCAACCGTGACAAGCCTGAAAGATCATACATGTATGCTCTTGAGACGGTTTTAATGTTGATGATCTCCATGTTGATAATGATGTTCTCCCAAAACAGAGCCCTGTATTAAAAACGATTTCGGCATATTGTTTTCGATTCATGCATAAATCACTTAACATAGTTATGTTCTCACTTATACGTGTACCTCTGATATGTTGACTCGCAGATCATCTCCCTATGATTTAAAAACCAATATAGTACTGAATATACCTCGTGTAATACCAGTAAATGCGGTTAAATAGTTTGAGATTTGGTGGACACACAAACTGTGGAATTCATTGGAGTACTTTAAAACCTAAAAGATCTCTAACAATTTGGGTCTCTTTAAATCTAGACTAGCTCAAACGTTTTCACTGTGGAGTACAGTATTGAACAACCCAAACTTGTTCATACATTGTATCTGCTATCTTATTTCGTTGCCTAGATACAGTGTATTGTCTTCTCATTTTATGTTCTTATTTCTTTTTTTTTCTTTTGCTAGGTCATGACTAATGTTTTCTTTCTGTGATGTCTCTGGAGTATAAATAAATAAATACGCATCATCGTCATTCCATTCTAGTTCTAAACTACTTCGACACGAACGTGCGAGAGCAGACGGTATAGGAATACGTATATACGACAACCTCACTTTCGTTCATTTAAAGGAAATAACAATATTGCAAATGATATCGGACATGCAAGTTTTCCCCATGTTCTGTAGTCAAGTTGGAATTGAAAATGTATTGACATTTATATTGGATCCTAGAATCAAGTGTGCGCAAGTTGATGAGAGTCTTACGTTCCAGTGAAGAGTTGGAATTTTAAATGAGTACGTAATCCCTCTCCAGCGCAGCAATGTATTGGCAAACAATCTCTCTCTCTTCCTACATTGTATTATGGGAGAAGTTAACCTATTCCAGAATGACTGACGCCTTAATCTTTCCCAAAGACACCATTCTTCAAAAGATCGATCAACCGGTGTCGTAACAAAGCGACTTACTAGAGAAAGATGGAACGAGAGCCAACTAAAGATCCCTAATGCCAAACCGTCAAATATGTTACTAATTGCATAGAAGATGAATATAGACGGTATAAATACGCGTCTATTGAAAACCAAATGTACCGAGCGGTGCTTTTGATCTTCATCAATTGTGTAAAATTTGATGTTTGGGACAGTAAGTGGAAAATGAGGAAGTTGTCCTGAAGTTAAAATGCGTAAGAGCAGAAAATGAGAGGATGAAGGAAAATGAGCCGAGGAATTTACCACATACTCATAATCGAAAGACGACTGCGCGGCCTGACAATGAACTGATAACAGGGATAAAACAACAGTAGGTAATACGATCGTAAAATAAAAAGATGCAAACATATGGAGAATAAAATGAACTACAGAACGGAATACCAAGTGAAGTAAAAAATAAAAAATAAGCTTAAAACCAATATATCATCGCATAACGCAATACTCTAGATAATCTGATACATGTGATGCACTAAAATATATTTAATTACAGTAAGCTGGGTGAAATAAATCTAAACTCACTCAAGCCTCTGTTGATATCATGAGTGTGACTGTTTATTAATCTGGTAATCATTTCAAACCCAACCCTTTTTTCTGGTACCAGGGTTACGAAGGGTGCCTCTAACAATCTGTATTCGTTTTTCTTTATCCATTTCATTCGTAATTTCAGATAGTAATTATTGAGTGGTACCTGCTTACACCAGAGTAGGTATAATGTTGGGTGGACTGTTACGGATTTTTTAAAACAACAACAACTATACCGACTTAGACAAACAAAGTACAAAAATATTTGATGTGCACGTTTTCCTCAGCACATGAATCGATGTCACCTCAATGTGACTTTCATCTGTTCGTAACTTGGAATTGTCAAAATTGGATTCTAACAATCGTAGTTATTTCAAGTATTTTGTTTCCAGTGAGCAAGATCGTTAGTGCAGCTTAACGTATTTTTCTGAAAAGAATTTGGAAATTCCTTCATTTTTCATCAGCCATAATGCACACGTGCATTCGTGTGCTTGCTCCTAATGAGCCTGGATCCCACGAAATATAAAAATATAACCAGCAAAGACTCGTTTCTTTTTTAGAACGTGTACATGTATTATTTCTTCTGGAGAAGGCAACAGAAAGGTAAACCAAAACTCGTCATTGAAAAGCGTGCCAACAAAATAATTACTCTTGTTGTTAACCCAGGGATGCGCATGCGCAAAATGCTATTAGATAAATCCTGTGTTTGCACTCAAATGACTACTACTAACCATCCACGTCATATTTGTGTCTTTTATGAAAAACGATTGAAGACAATCGTTCGTGAGGGCTGTTGAGTTTTGCCCGAGGGAAACATCAGGTGTAATCACAGAAATCGTATTGGCCATGTTGTTATATTAAAACCATAAAATATTTACGTGTTTGTTAGGAATGGTATTTACATGGTTAGAACATGTATGAAAAATTCAGCTGGTGATGAAAACGCGCAAAAATTTAATCATCAAATTGGCTCATAAGATAGGCTGGTAGAAAGAAACTAGGCGGCCGACAAATTAATTTGCCTTAAGTAATGCGGTTGGACTTACATAGAAATACCTAGAATTTAATAAATGCATTCGCGTGCTTTTAAAAGTCTCGCTTATTAAAGATATCGTTGTCCTGAAATGGCGCATATACTAGTTGAAGTATCAATTTTTCAATTTCAACTCGAAAGTCTTGGTATTATCAATTCACACACAAACTACTATTGTAAGCAAATGAGGCTGTTTACTTGGGGGGAATAAACCAGTATTACGTGTTTATTTAACTTATTTGCACTTTAAAATGTCTAAGCAGCTAACTTACGTGACGCCAGGTAGAGCACTGCGCAGATGGCACCAAACGAAAACATTTCAGCGTGCTCAGGTCGGGTTCGTGTAGCCTTCTACTGGAGCCTGGAGAAGAACACAACAATTACTGACACACAAATTTCCTGCATGTATTGACTGCATATATATACATGTACGCATCTCCTTGTCCATTCCTTTTTGGAGATTTGTTCTCATTTTTTCGATAGCTTAACAGTTCCGTGAACGGCACAACATGTACTTTTGAACGTGACACTTGTTGGCTCCTACATAATCCGTACAACATATCAATCATGATCACCGGTCTAATTCTTGACTTACCAACTCACTGAAGAATGGTGTTTCAATTAACATGAACGCTAATTTCCGAAGTTTAGATTAAACGCGAATATAACATTGTATTAAACGAGACTTCCCAGCTGGGCTTCTTAATTAGGAGTCTGTACGAGCGCGATGAAACGCCAAGACTTCAAAACCTGAGTTATTTTAGAATGACCCTTAATGCCATCCAAATATTAATAAGACATGGGATATTTACCTCTAATTCGCCTCACCTGTGGTTGAAAGTAATTACTTCGAGAGTAGGTGGAGCTATAGGTGGACAATCTTCTATACGCACTTGTTTATTTTACTAGATATAAGCCGCTGATCACGTTGAATTACAGAAGATTAAATTAAATGTAGATGGATATTCTAATTCTTTAACATGAGAGAAATGAAAAACATACCGTAGTAAAAATATCCTGTGAATCTAAAATACACCGCTTTCTCTTACTCCGCTCTTTAGAGTTGTGACCGAAGCCTAGAAACTGTCGTAAAGAAAAGAATAATCTCATCGCGCGCGTCGAGAAAAACTAACCAATCACAGAAGAGCTCCGAAACCCAATTCTCGTTTCTCGTAACTGTTGCTGATTGAAAACAACGATCTGTACCGGCGGAATGCGTCATTTCACTGAGAAGACCGCGTCAACACCTACTACCATAACGATCTGTCGGTGAGACAAGTGCACGGGGTTGTGTAACACTGGCCATCGTTGATTTACGTCTAAACCGATAGGGTTTTTTGTATTGATGTACGAACTTTGAAGAATTAGTCGATGAGACTTGCGAGACATTCTGCTGTAGTATGTCGCCCATAGCGAGTCAACAAATTCCTCTTTTCGCACCTCGCTTTGTCAAAAATTCGTACAGCATTCCCTTTCCCTATTGCTTTTTTGCCTGAGTGTCGCCTTTTGACGTGAGACCGATTTTTCATATGTATCCATTTCAAATTTTCTATTTTTCACAAAAAAGTTGTTTCCGACATTATACTTTACCCGTCAATGGATCAACTCTGACTGTATCACTGCAACTAACAAATTTTGACAACACGGTTTGCGTGTAGATGTGTTCCCCGAAGACGGTTCCAGAAATAAGTCCAATCTGCATTCAATTAGCCCATCTAAAACAATGAAGCTCTAGCATTCACAAGAACTAGACATCATAACATCAAAGTGTAGGCGCTCCACTTGGCTTTCCCGTCATTACTGTCGTACAAATCAATTAAAAGGAGACGCATTGGGTTTTAGTTGGCGAAAACGCATTATGTGATTATTGCTGGATGGGGTAGACGTCTTAGGTTTATCGCTTTGGCCACCTCTATAAAATAGCAAATTGCATTATGCTTTTGTGTTTTTAATACTAATCTCTAATTCTTGCCGTTGGCCGCAAGTCATTCACTAAAATCGAGGCAGATAACAACAGTTCAATAGGCTTAATGTTATGTAAGACAATTGGATACACCCAAAATTGGCCAATTTCTGTATATCATATTTCAGAAATGGCTGATACAATTTAATTGAACTTTTAAATACTTACGAGCTGTTCTCCAGAACGTAAGTATTGCTTTGAAAATATTTCACTTTTGCACGAGGAGCAATCAAGAACTAGTACTTGTAAGCTTTTATGATAAAACACAAAAGCTGAATAAATGAGAAACGAAACGATAAGTTAGATTGATGAGGTTCTACATCGCCAAAATACTTTGTCTGCGTCCCTAAACTCACACACGCGCCAAAAATGTTTTTACGCAGTTAAAAAGCTCCAGCCCCGGAGACAAGTCCCTCAAATGAATTTGAGTCCGGCGAAGATTATGGCTATAGTGACTGGTGTTTGGTAACCGTGAATGCAGCATTTTTCGCCCTTGTGTAGATTTCAGTGGCGCCGACATCATATGAATTTGTACTAAGGATTTGGTTCTGATGATACGGGGGTGCATGGGTTTAGACGTACGAGTAGCTGTCATTTAGAGACGCAACCACGGAATTGTTTGAAACCATGTTAGGAGAACCAATTACAGTATGCCAACATTCCACCCTCACGCTATGTACACGTACCTTGGCCATGCGCGTCAATATTTATCTGCCGCTGATCGAACTTTGAACTCAGTACATGTCAGCCGCATCAACAACGGATATTTCGGAGGACTCTCGTAGAGAATTGTCGCACCTAAAGGTCTGTGACAACTTAAAAGATATCACAAGACCTTTTAGAATAAGATCAAAGGTCAATACATCCCTTATATCTGGAACTTAGTGCTAGATGACTACACTGATTCACTTTGAGGATCATTTAATTTCTCAAGTTAAGAGTCTGTCTCAGTGATGAATCGGATCGGTTCCTGTGCCACTGTTTGACGTCTGCAGGAATATGCTGAAATTCATTAAGACATTGCTTTGAATTTGTTAATGACGCAAAATCGCTGGGATGCAAATTTAGGGACTTCAGGGACTATAAAGTGGATATGCTCGTGTCATTCATTTCAGTGGGCTAATCCATCAAAACAGCGAAAGGGTGAAAATAAACGTATCGATTCCCAAGGCAACTCTTACCTTAATGGTTAACGCCATTGGCTAATGTGTATGGACAAGGAATGTCACGTAGTTTTGCGGTTATAGCCTAGGGATTCCAAAAGTCCCGTGGCTTCTTAGGATTGTTTATCCAACGAAACGTCGCGAATCTTTGCCAGTAACTTCGGTACGTAATGTTTAGTGAAGTCATTAATGCCGAACGTACAAGTATGAGGTACGGAAGTGTATAGGGGCCACAACACTCCACAGACACAAAACACCTGACAAGCTAACAACATCACCACAGGTTCACAACATCCACAGGCTCACAACATCCCACATGCCCACAATACCCCACATATGATCACAACATCCTAAAGACTCACAACACACCACCGGGCTCACAATGCCNCACCCACATGCTCACAACACCCCACATTCTCACAACACCCCACATGCTCACAACTCCCCCACATGCTCACAACACCCCGCATGCTCACAACACCTTCACAGCCTCACAACACACCCACAGGTTCACAATACCCACATGCTCACACTTCCCACAGAATCTCACAACACCCCACAGGCTCACATCACTCACATAACGTTCCCCCAAAACACCCTCATAATGATCTGATCGTGGACTGGAAATGATCTTTAAGATTTATATCCGGTGCGATGTTGTAAGTAGGACACGTGGAAGGTAAAGCGTCTTCTAAAGTAAGATATTAACCTCCGTCCCACTTCGGCTTTGATTGTTTTAACAGTCAGAATCTCACCCGACTTTACTGCTTCGAAATGTGTAAGTTAAAAGACTTCTTTCGCAAATTTATGATCTTAAAGTATATTCATATTATCAATTCCTGCACCGCTGAGGCAGATTTTATTTTCAAGAACCATGACACACATCTTACGCTAATATTTGAGGTTTTGTTACCCCAACGCCTCAGGAAGCCCAAGTCAGACTGTGACTAACACGGTCATAATCGATACTCAAATTAATGCTCGTTGCTTATCCGCGAAACTGAAGAAAATATATACGCTAATTTCTCTTAAAATGCCTCGATTTTAAAAACTCAAAGACGGTTAATTTTTACCTTTTGATTTCAAAAACAGTCATATTGGTCTTTTGCTTTATTTATTGTTCGGTTTTCGACTAGAACGCTAAACAGGCGTGTTGATTTACTACCGTATCTAATTATCTCATCTAGGACTTTCAGCCAAGTCGATGATTAGCANCCCCCCCCCCCCCCAATCCGTGACGGCGCCATCAATCGAGGACTTCGCTCTGTATTCTGGGGTGCAGTGCACACTTTCTCGTTCACTTGCTTGCAAATCTTGTTAGCGTAAGATTTTCCTAACGAATGGCCCAATGAGAAGCTGTGTTAGGTAGGGTTTGCGATTGATAATCAACTGAACCAAAACGTTATGGATTGTTCACAGAAGTGAGTGGATCATTCATGACAGACGGCACGTCCAAGCCAGAGCATGCGCACTGAGTCTGACACCATGAGGAATTCAGGACATATGACTTTGTACAGCGCTACTCCTCAGTAGTGCTTTCGGAAACAGTGTATAGATATGACCAATGAGAGCGGAGATTTTGAACTGCCAACGCACACAAACGATCTGACCCGTGAAGGAAGTCGTTTTCTTTCTCGTAGCTTTTAGAGAATAAATCGTTTGGAGATCCATACTTCGACGCAGCGCCCATTTCCGGTGTAATGTCCACAGTCATACTCGTAGTACGCACGCGTCGATAACTCTTCTGAATTCCAAGATTTGAATTGAAGCTGTACGATTATCCTTAGGAGCATTATATTTTAACTGTTCATTAAGAGACATCTTAATATTATTTTTGCTGATTTGAACAGCTCTCCAAGGTAAGATGAATTTGATTTCACTGCGCAATCAAATTTGCCAAACAAACACCGTGATAGGTCAGTCAGTAATTATCTACCCATGGTTTGCAGCACCCTACTGACAGTCACATTAGTAACTGCTAAAATAGAATTAGTTCGGTTAGCGGCACGAGAGAGTGGCAATCAATTGCTAGTAAACGTATTAGTTTGAACACCGAGACCTACATGTACAAAGGCCCCGTTGCCCGTGCTTTCCACACCCAGCTCGGGATCCACCAGGCGGCTATAGCGAGACAATGCTACTACTTCGACATGCAGTCGGGTCGTCACAGGGACCGTTATTCTCGTCTGATTCTAACCCGATAGCAAACTAGGACTCTTTTTTCATTAGCTCCAATTCTTGAATATCGTGAGTAGGCCTGCACAATGTTAAGACTTGTAGATGTGACTCGATGTCCACATCTTCTTCTCGATACGATGCTGTAGCAGTATTTTTATACATATAATCACTTTAAATAATTTGGCTACGAAAATGAATACATGTACCAATGTTAGCTTTTTCTCACATGACCTGGAATGTGTTAAGACACGACTGGCTAATAACACAGAATACGTATTTTTTGATATTACATGGGCGAATCACAAAGTAGTGCAAAGTAAAAAATCCATACGCCTTACATTTTACCGTCCGCAAAACACTAAACAACCAAACGAGCGCCAACCCAACAAAGCCGGAATTCCGAGAAGCTGAAAAGGTTATGATTGACAAATCGTGTGTCGCAACTGTACGTACTCCCAGTCGGAAGGACATGCAAACAACTTCTTTAACGGACCCATCTTCGGTGGCGAATTCCACATCCACGTTCATTAAAATGGAGACGAGCCCCAATTTGAGAAACGCGGCGAGACTGTCTAGTTGTGTTGTCTCAAGGTCAATTCAGTGCTCACGCGCGAGAAAATCTTGCTCACATTTTTTAAGTTTTAATATTTTAACTTCAAAAACTATTTATTAGATTCTAATTTATTTGCTACGAAAGCTGAATGCAGTTTACAATTGTTGAGCTTAAAATAAAACTTTCAACAAAAAGTACCTGAATTACTTTACATTGCCCAAGCGTGTTTTTACAAAAGTTGCGGTTTATGCTTTAGACACGTCAAGTTTTTCGGCAAAAAAGATCGTTTTTACGGTTCATGTGAGAAAACCAATTCTACACGAGTCTCAGATTTATGACATGGGAAAAATCTCTTACCCATGTCATAAACCCGAGACTCGTGTAGTATTCTCTATTTTTGATTACTTTACTGGGTTACTATCTTCGAACAAGGAAAGCTGCTGGCGTACGTGTATTTCCAAATTCGTGTGATCTTGCATTAGAGAGTTGAACCGCGGAACACGCTAACACGGACCACGGAATTGGTGTGAGACTTTGATTATTCACGTAGCTGAATTCTACTTGGACCAAGACGAAAACCGGTTATCGATATTTTAGCCCTATTTTAAAAGTTATCCAAGTACCTGTGTGCAGCTCGTCTAATCTTTTTTTTTACTTGGAGCGTCGAGGCCTGGAAGCGCCTCAGACAAACGCGCGAACAATTCTTTACCACAGATGCAGGTAGACAGGTGGTGAAATAATTTGGGCAAAAGCTCAACCATGACACCGACGCCAGTTCAACCGATGATGGACGTAGTTAGTTCCAAAAATCACGGTGTGTAGGGCTATATGAAAAACCAAATCAGGTTCAAAATTTTTGGTTAGCGGCCCTTTGTAATACCGTTTCGCATCAAATCTGCCCTTAAAGAAATATCTCTCGTAAAAAATTTAATTAAAGGTATTCTTAGTTTTATTTGATTGACGATTTATGATGATGCAACGATAAAATAGCCGTCGAAGTTAAATGAAAATACACATGGAACTGTTATTTGCGAACTGCTCATATCTTATGGTGAAACATTTTGCTTAGTTAAACTGAAGGTAATGTTTGAACTAACTCTAAATAGGAACAGCCAGCGTAAATGAAAAACGATTACGTCACAGGATCCTACTTTTATTCTATGCCGCGTTCCGGACGCGCACGAAACTGAGAGTGAAGCTTGGGCAAGCACGTTTTTCCGGTGTAATGAATGGCTATTTATCGCACAGACTCTCCCACTACACGGTCCCCTTGTAAACTACAGATGGTCTTCTTCCGATTGACTATCGCCAAGCATGTGCTATTCAAAACTGTTGACTCTTTCTGGCACACCCTCATTGCACATGCGTATATATGTATGCTTTTACCTTGTGCAACAAGATTTATGTGTGTGGTCTCGAGCAATGAATTTTAAACTTACGTATATTTCTGAGGCAATGCCCCTGTAGCAAAATGTTATAAGCTCGAGTCTGCTTTTCGTGCTTAAACACGTGGTTGCCTCGCCATCTGGGCAGAGACCCAGCAACTAGTAACCCGTGAAGACGTGCACGATCTCACAGTTTCTCGCAAGAAATTCGGTTTATAGAAAGCAGCCATCGCCTGCAATGCAAACGATAGTGAAGTTCTGGTTCACACTTGGACAAAAGAAACCAATTCACTGAAGTCGGAGTTAAATTTCTTCAGTCTTGACTGCACCATAGCGGACAGGACGGAGCCATAATTTCAGTGTTGAGGAGGACAAAACATTCTTAGCATTATCTGTTATTTCCACGAATTTCAAAGTACTAAAATTGACAGTGTAAACCGTACACTTGTTTTTAACAAGTTTGTCTCTCCAAACTTAGTTTACCTTGTTTTGCTGAAATGTGCCAGAATTCACGTTAGGTCGCATTGATTTTGAAAGTTTCTTAATCGGTGAAACACTAAGAGTAGAGTCAAAATACACCCGAATTTTTCGTGCTTTTCCCGGGAACCCACATTTAGGTATTTGTGGTCGTGCATTCTAGAATCCTCGAAAAAGTTTTTTTGCTGAAACTATACAAATTTTCTAAAAACAATTTGCAGAAACTTGGAAGGCGTGCAGTTTTTGCTTGGCTTGTCGTACATGAGATTACTGGACAATGGTTCGTTGCTTCCTATGCATAACGGTGTAAAATTTGAAATATTTCAAGTAATGTGAATCGAGGTTATAATCTCTCACGTGATGTTTGACGTCAAAAATTTTGGGATTACTCCTGGCAGCTTTTGCTGACTTCTGATTAGATATGTTCTATTTCCCTCGTAGAACTACATTACTTGGGGCAATGCTTGAACCCAATGTACATGTAGTCGTTGGTACTGATTCATTAAAACCAACTCCCACGTGGACGCTTGCTAGTTTCCAAACAATACACAAAAACAAAATGTTCGGTGACTCATCTATATCCTTTATATGTACTGCGGTTTAAACGTCTGAGTAAAACTGTTACCAAATTATCATTTAATATTTTATAGATTTTAATACCAGTCTACATACTGCATACTCCGAATGCATCCAATTCCAGCTGTCCCTTTCTTAAAAGAAACAAACAGTTAAGGCGATATTAAAACCTCGTCGAACAAAACAAATTTTGGTTTAGGTAGATCATTTACCACTACAGAATGGGTGTCAAATTGTTCCTTGCCCAGGTTAGAAGTGGTACTAGGTCTTGCAAAAAACTCATGGTACGTTACTCCTTGAGACCATACAAGGAGAATAAAATGACACCTCAACCACAAGTCAAATTGGTAACACGCTATCAACAATTGCCAGTTCCTTTCAAGCTCAGATAATTGGTATAGAAAACAATTTTCGAAAGTATATTCCTTACGTGTTATCAAAATAACACATAACAAGTTAATGATACCGTTGACCGCCCATCCCTCTCCAGAGAATAGCATAACTGTCGTTTGCCTACAGTGCATGTGTTCAGGTATGAAACTACACGCGAAACTAATCAATGAGTGGATAAGCCGTTTTGATCGTTTTGTCAAAGGTCTCACTGCGCGTTGGTTAACGTGCCAACTGCCATAAAATAAACCGTAACCAAGAACAACAGTTACTGCGCTAAATCCTCATCTCGGGTACTGCTCTACATACAAATCGTCACTTGTCAGTCTACGCCGTGGTCTCTATGAGTCACCTGTTACATGTTCATATACCGTTACCGCCTACCTGGAATGATGGTCACTCCGCGCCTCACATCTCTAAAGCTGTGCACTACAATGCGACTATTCACTTGAAGCTCACAAGCTTCTTATTTCCATCAACATTTTAAGCTAATTGAGCAAATTCAAGATGATCTCCCCCAATTGATCGACAGCATTTAGGCCAAAGACAGAGCACCTCCAAAGACACTGATAGAATAAGGTGATTAACGTTCGTGATTACGCGTTTACGAGTGGAACTGATGGAGTTGATTCTATTATCCAGGGGAGCCCTTGGGAAATAGTTCGTATTTTGGAGAAATTGATCTATTCGTATACGATTTTATCTGTTGCAGTGTAGGCCCATGGATGCAACCCCTTTGCGTAAGCACATACTTGTTATGACTTTTATAGTGTTTCTTTACACTTGCAGATCATTTTGTGAAAATAATAGGCTGGTTGACCGAAAAAACGAGATCATAATTATTTCCAGTTGACTTTAATCTCTTTCAAATTTCACCAGCTCAAAGTTTATTCTATGGATGACAATTCCACCGTATTAACCACAGGTAACATTTGAATTTTCGTGCTTTCTAAAGGAATCATAGATCAGAGCTTCGTAAAATATTTGTTGCTTCGGTTTTTGTCGATTCTGCACACTGTACAGACAATCGAAACGGCACGAGAGATTCTCGACTACTTTTGGCGAGGGGCTACAGCAGAACAACTGCGATGTACCTCATTTTTGAGAGTGTACCCAGACTTGTAGAGTGACTTCATAGAAGTCACATTTAATAGCTTGTATTGGATCATGTGGAGACCTCAATCGGACACAAAACCTTCTGGTAGGGAATTGGCTTTGAAAACCAACCTGTCTTAGCGACAACTTCCATGGGAGAACCCAATCTTTCCTTCGTAGAGAAGGACTCTTTACTAAATCAATGAAACAGAGCTTTGGTGATTTACAAATAGGCTGTTAACGTAATTACACGTCTTGAACTCCTGCAGGAGTTCAACGTTTTCAGTAGGTGGACCTATTCCTTTAACATAATTTAGGAAAGTGACATGTTAAGTAGTAGTTTATTTTTTCACAACCATTAAGAACATGTTTACCCTTGAAAGTTTCGCGAGACAGTAATCTAAGATCTAGACGGATAGGAGAATCAATCTAGGTCAGGAAAAGGGGTCATGCATGAACAGGGACGATGGAGGTTATTGTAAGTTGTCCAAAATTTGGAACACTCTGATCACCACGCCACTTAGCGTCCAATAATTTCGGAAGATGGCTGCTGATAGGAGCCTAAAACTGTCAAGTGCAAATATGTTCTTATCGGTTATGAAAAAAGAAATTACTACTCACGAACTCTACCAACCTTATGTAGCTTTTATTGACATATTCCACAATATACAAATATAATGCACAATTTTTCTGTTACGAAACCAAGCCTTGGGTGCATACAAGTCACTACATAGAGAAAATAAGCAAGTACCTACAAAACTATAGATTTTAACTCGGTAAAATCACATATTTACTGAATGTAGAAAACATGAGTATTTGGATATTTGATTTTTACCAATCTCTCACTCATTGGGTCACGTCACAATATATTTTGATAAATTTTAGAAAAAATTAAGAAAAGCACATTGATAGCAAAACAACGATAACAATAATATGGTAATTTCATTTAATGTAAATATTCAAGATGAGCTCTCACAAAAAATTTAAGTTGTCTAAGCTATCATTTCGTTTTGGTTTTGCGTGATCTTTTTCATAAAAAACATAAGAGTGTTCTAACAACCGTAATGCAACAGTGGAACATTTTAAAAATAATTCCAAATAGAGTTTTAAAGAACAATGCACTAAGCAAAGTATCTGAAAATTTTATCTGAATTCGCTCGATCAGTTCTAGGATATTATATGATGCTACGAAGCTAGCCAAAATTAGACCTTTTTGTAGGGTTCTCCATAACTTTGAAGCTTAGCTGATTAAAAACAATAATAGAATCAGGCTTTTCACTCCCACGAAATTGGTCTCCTAATACTACCTACTAGAATGGGATTCCAATTCTGCTACCTACAAGAACATCGAAACCATCAGTGACTCAAGGTGGAACTGAACAGTCAGGCTGCAGCCGTGGCCAGTTTCCAATGCCAAAATATTAAGATCTATGGGTAGGCCAGCCTTGGGGTCAGTTTTGAGGTAGGTTTTGCGTAATGAATGCAGTGAATGTGGTTTGTTTGTAAATTTGATCATGTTGAAAATGAAAAAAGACAGCTTGCTCTGCTGTAGCTGCCCACGTTTCCAATATGGGGGCCTCCTGTTGCACTTGGGCATTGTGGGTAGCGACTGAGAAAAAGGCCGTGATTTCAAGTATACCTCAAGACAGATTTGCAAAAACAAGTTGCTTGACAGTACTTTTGGCCCACATTTTGGAGTATGTAGGCAGGTTGCAGTTGGTTTATGTGGTGCATCGACAGAGGTGGTAGCTTTGGGGTGAATAGTGCCGATTTTGTGAATGAATTTTCGGTGCTCATCTGGAGGCGTATGATGCGAAATGACTTTTTATTCTTTGCATACAGTTTTTGGAAGAGTGAAGAAAGGATTACGAGTCCATTGACGTGTGTTCTGATGAGCAAAACCATGTGAGAACCATCCTATGCCCCCAAGGTAACATTTCAGAATTTATAATTGCCCAACTCTGAAATTGCAAATTTACTAACATAGCTGCACACCTGAAGAAAGGAGTTTAGTCGTGTTTTCAACGAAATCATACATATGTGAAAACGTTACATTGTATTATAACATTCTAGTCTCGTTTCATGGACGATTTGTTTTGTCACACAAAATGTCTTTCTTCTACATGTACGTTGAATTTGTAAATTCCTGAATCTGCCAACTGCAATCAGTTCCAGTCCAAAGCTAGAAAGAAGCTGAACGTTTTGAGTATGACAAGGACATGGTAGCATACTTTTGCAGCTTATACTCTGTTTTCCTAATAATTCAAGCACGTAATTTTGGTTTATTTGAACAACTTTGCAGCCATAAAATGCGTACCTCTATATGCACTGAGCTAAGATCAACAGGCAATATTATTACGCATTTTCTATTAATGACCAGCTACGTTTGCAACTATTTCAATTATACAAAAAAATCCTTTCTGTCACTCAAGTATCAAAATTTAAACGTATATTCTAAAATGTAGAATCTCATTTTTTCTCCTTACCTCGCGAAACTACCAACCCATCATATCGTTTGCTGACTGATTAAACCTTAATTTTTTTCTTGCGGCTTGATTTTGTAAAATCAGAAGTTCCCAGCACACCAATACCGGAACATTAACACAAACTTCTTATATTGCTGAAGTTGCATTAAATTCAATATTTTTTAGAGTCGAAGTCACTCATTTACTTAAGTAATTTGAATGTTTACGAAGAATTCACAAATACCGGTGATTAAATTCGAGAAATATCCACGTGAACCTACAATCGAGCGTACACTAACTGTGACCAACAATTTTCCTACAAACTGTCTTTAATTTCTACTTAAGTTAACTCGCATGCATCACCAAATTATTAGCGCTGCGTTCTTGGGTTCATTTCACCTGCCCATTTCATAAAAAGTGACTAAAGGCAGGAATTTGGTTTTATGCTGCACATTTCTGAAAAATATTAAGTCTCACTTCAGCAAAGGTGCACTCTCTGAGAATATATGCCTAACTGCTAGTTACTAACTGATCATTTCTATAAACTGTTTCCAGACCGTGATGTCCTCATAACTACTTGGCTAAACCTGTATTTTCAAATTGGGAAGGGGTAGCGCAAGACCACATTTCTGTCTTAACTTTTTAATCAGTTTTAGGAAACGGGTCCCTACTTTGTTGTAGAACTCGATTTTTAAGCAATGTACATTCTGCCGCTGCCCACGATCTGCAAAGCAAAGTATACTTCCGGTTCCTCAACCGCACAAAGTATCTGCTTTCCCCTTTCCTTATAGAATATCGATGTCCGTCCCAGCTCAGACGATTCACGTAATATGACCCGGAATATAAACTTTGCACTCCTCATAGAATCAGAAATTATTTTTGACATGTTATGTTCTATTTTTCTGTGTTGTGTGCGTCATGGTTTATGCTTGTGAATGTCTAGTCTGGTTTGTGTTAGATGATCCCTACATTAGAGCTTAAAATTCGAGTAAGAATTTTAGATTTCGATTATAAACTTGATATTTCGAGTTCAGACTCGAACTTATTGCTTTGAAGCTGGGATCATCAAGTGCAAGGAAAGTTTATAGTGTCATTTAAGAAAACCAAAGAGAACAGAATAATAGACACTTATAATCGAACAAAACTAAAAGCGGGAAATGTTAAAATGTTTTTGAATTTGGGTTCAAGTACAAAGAGTGGACCTTAGGCCGAGGTTGTTGATGAGAAAAACGGAGTGTTAGTGACTATGTTCCATTGGTTTTAACAAGATCTGTCAATTTTTCCACGATAATCCGTTTTTTATCAACCACACGTGACGGTTGTATTCAATTGTTATCGTGGAAAGGAATTTTAAAATTTCACGATTACGCTGTAACATGCGTTTTAAGTCTGCGTAGGTTAAGCCTTGCGTGCTGATAGGAATTATAAGCGTCTTGCTCACGTTTTTTTAAAGTAATACTTTAACGCTTAACTCATTACTCGCTGAAGCCCTGCTGTGTTTACGCCATATTCTGTTACAAATTTCATCGCAAAAGATGATCAAAGTTTTATAATGGTGAGAGAAACCGTAAGGCGTGATATCGGTTCATATTAATCTAATGTCTGCAAATAAACCCACTGATTAATAATTTGCTTGGTTGTAGAGAATTGTTCTCCATTATTCATTTACCTCAAGCTGCAATTGAAGGTCTTCTGTTTAGTTCTGTTGAACGTTTCAATTGTCATGCATGCTCCGTTAAATTTTGATAGAAATGCTAAAACAATGGTCTGGTGTTTGAAAAGCATCAGTTTTGCTCTTCCAAATCGTGTTCCTTTCTTTCTTTGTTTTGCCTGGAAACCCCCTGCCGAGCAAACTCGTCTCATATTGATGACCTGGCAAAACCTTTTGAAAATTCCGTCAAGATCCCCCGGCAAGCCTCCGGATTTTGTTGAAATTTCCAAGAGGTTTTTCCCATAGCATTAACCTGAAACTCCTGTAGTATTTTCCATATATTGGTGGATTATTTAATGTTGTTAAGATACGCTCAATGTCAATCAAACGCTTGCTCGGTTTTTTCCTACCTGAGCCTGCACCCTCGATTTTGTTTTTGTAAGCTAGTAAATCGAGCAAAACAGCGTCTCCCAAAAAATCGTAAAAATTGTATAGGTCCATGGGAATAGATGAAGAAATAATTATAATGAGAAAAAAGGTCGTAATGAGCATACCCTTGTCGCAAATATATTCCTAATAACGATAAAAACAACAAAAACGCACAGGTAAAGCAACTAGTTGGCCAGGGCTGTGTTGCAAAAAAATTGAAAATTTGCGCATTGGATAAATTTGATTTTTGCATGATGCGAATCCGTGTGTGTGTGCCATGATATGCCGGTTACAAACGTTTTCAATATCTCTAACATACTTCAAGTCTAAAAATTAAATGATCAAATATTTTACACGAAAGTAGCAGAAATGCTGTGCTGAAATGATCCACGATACGCACGCAAACGAAACGTGCGCGTTTCATCTTTAAACTTCCAGAGCCATTCGTAAGTGACAATGAACGAGTCACCACTCAAAGTTTTGGTAACAGGAGCTGCAGGTCAGATAGGATACTCTTTATTGTTTCCTATCGCAAAAGGAGATGTTTTTGGTGCAAACAGGGAAATTACTTTGGTGTTGCTTGATATAACACCAGCTCTAGGGATTCTTGAAGGCGTAGTAATGGAATTAAATGATTGCGATCTTCCTAATCTTGGTAAGATCATAGCCACAGATAAAGTAGGCGATGCTTTCAAGGATATCGACGTGGCAATAATGGTTGGCGCCATGCCACGAAAAGAGGGGATGGAACGTAAAGATCTCTTGGCGGCCAATGTGAAAATTTTCAAACAGCAAGGGGAGGCGCTCAACCAGTTTGCTAAGAAAACGGTCAAGGTTGTTGTGGTAGGCAACCCCGCCAATACCAACTCGTTGATGGCAAGCAAATTTGCCCCTTCGATTCCAAGGAAGAATTTTTCATGTCTCACAAGACTAGACCACAGCCGGGCTAAGTTCCAAATCGCTTCGAGATTGGGTGTTGGAGTAGGAGCTGTGAAGAATGTCATCATATGGGGGAACCACTCTTCGACTCAGTATCCAGACGTGAACCATGCTACAGTGGAGGTCAAAGGTCAGAGAGTTCCAGTGAGAAAGGCCATAGAGAACGACCATTGGTTGAATACCGAGTTCATAAAAACAGTGCAAGATCGTGGAGCGGCGATTATCAAGGCGCGAAAGCAGTCCAGCGCGATGTCGGCTGCTAAGGCCACTTGCGATCATATGCGGAATTGGTTTTCCGGGACGCCGGATGGAGAATGGGTGTCCATGGGAGTGATTTCAGACGGTTCTTACGGCATACCGGAAGGGTTGATGTACAGCTTTCCAGTAACTATAAAGGGCGGGGAATACACTATTGTGCAAGGGCTGCCGATTGACGACTTTTCAAGAGCAAAGATGGATGCTACGACCAAAGAACTAATGCAGGAGAAGGAGACGGCTTTGAAAGCATGTGCATGAGAGGGTCTCCCATAAACGCAACAGCAATGACTTTAATTCAATGCTTAATTACAAAATTATTTCATGAGTTCAACTAGCTTTTAGTCATCAGTTTGAAATACAAATATCGTACATCCTAAAAAGTAAACCTGAAAAATAATAGGTGGGAATCTGAAAGGTTTATGAGCTCATGGTCTTATCTGTGTACTCAAAATCGAATTATTTTTAGCATTATTCATTCTACTATTGCGCTCGAGTTCATTGCACCGGATTTTCCGTAGATATGCCCACCCTATGAAACGCTCATGGGTGTGTATTTGGTGTTACAGCTTCTGGTGTCAAGTGTCCAAATAGTGCGGCGTTTATTCGGACAATTTCCTCTTAAAAGTCCACCCAGCGTCAACTTTTTGTCACAAGTTCAGTTTTGTGGAGCATTTATCACTTATAGAAACGAAAAGGTGTTTACGAACTATGCATTTATTAATATAAAATTTAAAATCATTGCTTTAGGTAGCAAATATCAAAGTCAACAAAACGATGAGTTTTTGTTTAAGAGCCTAATTTTTCCGAATAAATGACCGGGTGTTTATGTGGTGTTACTAAACTCTTGCGAATTTTCATTTTCCGAATACATGAGCTTATCTGCGGAAAATCTCAATAGTACATGCATACTGAGATTACCTGTCCAATCCAAGGTATCCCTTTTATCATCCCAGTATTATCGGTATAAGTTCGATTCTAAACTCAATATCTCGAGCAATCACTCGAGTTTGTAGCTACGGGTCATCAAGTGAGAACCAAGCACTAGTCTGCGTAAACAGTTACATACCCTAGCACAACAAAATAGATTCGCGCTTGTATTGGGCTCGTACAAAAGCATAATACGCATTTACGTTGAGTTCATATTAGCCTTGGTAAAAAAGCTGTACAAATATACAGCTGTGGATCGATGTGAGTAAAAAATGACGAAATATAACTTGACTTAAAATTAATGTTATTAGAATGTGCAGTGTTGTCTAAGTAATGTAGATATGTTTTACCGTTGTCCTGCTGTTAAATTTGTGGATCGATAAGATGCCTCGGTTTTCAGCGTCATGAAATAGGGCGTCACCTAATGCCAATTTCTTTTTCGTCTATTCTTTAATCGACTCGTCTTCTAAAAGGTTGCGTTCAGCTCTCAATGAATCATCAGAATTGATTTCACTTCCTTATACGTTTTTAGTATTTTTACCAACAGACTGAATTTCGAAACAAATTATTTTTCGGCAAAGTTGCCATTAGAGTTGTTTTGCAAAGCGACGTGAACGTGAATTATGACCCATACTTAACTGTGTATAGCGTTTCACGTTTCAGTATCAATAACGGGTTTTCGCAACAGTAAAAATTTTACGCGAACGTGAATGTAAACGTGAACTGAATAACGGATCTCAGAGTGTATAGTTATTGTCGTGCATGTCCTCTAGTTAGAAATACATGTTGAATGTGAAAAGTCGCTTCTACGAATTCTTGTGAAAAATGGTCAACTCTTTGATTGCGAAATTTATTTGTAGTTTAAAATATATATAGATGCATGTAAAAAAACTAATAACACAACATTATATCTGATAGAAATCCATACTAGTTCGAAGAAACCCATCGAACCAAGGCAGAATATGGATTTTGAAAAAAGTATTTTCTTGCAACTAAACTTTAAGAACATTTATAGACAAACGATTCTTGCTCATAATATACTGAGCAAATAATAGAGATTGAGAACCCGAACAGAATAAAAATCTTTTCGATGTCTTGCCAAATAAGAATTAAAAGTGGGTCACAGGTTTCGCATTTAAAGCGAGGCGAATCGCCCTATTCGCGTAAAATACTCAAACATTATCGGGATTACGTCACAGCCAACAGTGGCATATTCTGACGCGTAATATAAATGTGTGATAATTCACGTTCACGTCGTTTTGCGAAAGCTCTCTCTCTATTCACGTAAAATACTGAAACACCATCGGAATTACGTCACAGCCAACAATGCCTTATACAGCATGACGCGGTATTATAAATGCGTCATAATTCACGTTCACGTCACATTGCGATACCTCTCTAGTATCTTATGGTGGGCCGTTGAGGGGGAAGTGTCGCCGTAAAATTATGCTCGTAATTACGAGCGTAAATTAAATTGCAGGAGTGTCGCCGTACAATTACGCTCGTAATTACGAGCGTAAGTCAAATTGCAAAAGTGTTGCGGTAAAATTACGCCCGTAAATTAAATGGGGTAAATGTCGCCGTAAATTACGCTCGAAAAATACCTTAAGAACGTTCCAAATTTAAACCAACCAGTGATGACCCAACGTACACGACTGTTGCTGAGCAGCTCGTTCTTGCACAATCGCTGACATGGCAGCAGCGATTTGATCCGCCGTGATTCAGCGCTGGTATCGTAGACATGAAACCCGCCAGTAAATAAGTATTTCCATGAGCGCGCGCGATCTTGGAACGTCATTGGTTAATAGTTTAAACTAAATTACGAGCGTAATTTTACTCCGTAAAGAATTAAATTACGCTCGTAATTTTACGGCGTAATTAACGGCATAAATAACGGCGTAATGTACACAATGGGGCTATTCGGAGAATTCTCCTCGCGGTGTCGCTGCTGTACTAGTGGTGATTAAATTGCGCATGCGTGGCTGTCTGCATGTAAACAACTGGTAAAATATGGAATTTTTATCAAAATACGTCGTCGCGCTAAGCCTTATTACTGCTAANTACAAAAAGGCGCAGAGTAACGCAAGAAATGGCGCTAATTAGATTGTTTTTCTCTTAAACGACAGTAACGGGCAAGTTTGACTATCACTGACATGTTGCTTCACACGTTACAGGATCTCTGAAAATATACGCATAACTGCTAGTTGCTCCGATTTTTCAGAAATTAATTCTTAACTGTGATATGCAAATAACTACACGAAAAATGTGCAATACCGGTGAAGTGAGAGAGTCAAAATTATGATTCAATTCTCAGGTCACTTTCATGTTGTTCAGTCATTGTATTTAGGGCTGTTGCTAACCTGTGGTAGAACCATCTGGTTTGTGTAAAACTATCTGGAATTGATAAAAACACCAAAAAGTTCATATTAATTTTGCAAAGGTCTTGGGTCACGTACATTGAAACAGAAAATCACTGTCTCAAATTTTAACCAAAAGCGCAAGCACGACCAATCAAAGCATGCTGAAATGTAACTATAGCTCGTGGGCTTGGATAGAATGACGAACATTTACAACCGTGCGATTTCTGCTCACGTGCGTGGCGCTTTTGAAAAGTTGGATCTCTTTATCTAGAAGTATACATGTACTCATAGGCTCGTGAAATGAGAGGTTTATGCCATGCTTTCTCCTGATCCCTGAGGGTACGTACACAGCTCTATTAGCGCGGTTATAAGAGATCATTTAAAACGATTTTAGAAACGAATTCCATAGAATTCTGGGTCTATGTAAGACCATATTTTGACCACACTTGTCTTTTTCCTGACTAGCCCATCTACCTTTCTGTACCTATTTTTCTGTGCCTAATTCTATGGGTTTATTCGACTGCGTGTTTGCTCGTCTACCTACCTGTCTGTCAGTCTGTAGGTTTAGGTGCCTGTCTGACTGGATAACTTATTCTCTGTCTCAGTGCCTTTCCCTTTGTCCTTCCCGTTGTCTCTGTGTCTGTCTAGCTACTATCGACATGATAATATCCACGAACACAGCAAAGATTTTTTTCATTTTATTAATTGAACACTGTTAACATGAACCCAATTAAATATTCACCAATGCATTAAGATCTTTTGGTCTTTCACACACGATTAGATTCTTTAATAATAAATAAAATACAATTGTCACACCTTTGTAAGTATTCAAATGTATTAATATTAAAGACCATTCTTTATACAAATATCGATTTGCTTTGTTAACACACCTAATTTTCAACAAAATTGATGGTGGGCTTACTGACACACCTCTCTCCTTCACGGCCTGAATCATGTCTTTTATTCATTCTGGTTTCTGCGTTGTTTGTCATAACATCGTCTCAGAAAATGTCATTTAATCGTCGTTAACACTATTTGCCCGAAGATAAGCTTCACCTTGTCAGTGGATTTTAACTCGGCGAGTTTCGCACCAGCGTAAAAATTCAAAAGTCTGAGAATTCGTTCTTTAGGAAATTGCAACAAGCAGTTTCTCTGACACATATTCATTACAATTCCCGTGAATATTTTTGTCAGGAGGAGTGCAACGGCATTCAAAAACCCGCTCATTCTAGAAAGACCGTCTCCCCTGTCGCCAAGTTCCAGTTTGTGTTTTTTACCTTCTCGTTTATATTTGCAAACTGCTTCTAGTCATTCCACTCACCCGCCCCATGAATACTTCTAGCAACACGAGTGACCAATGCGTCAGAAGTGTACGCTCAGCACAAATACATGTTTGTTGATGTTAACTTGAATACATCACGACAGGTTTGGCGAAAATAGACGTAATGGGTTAGTTTAGGAAACTAATACGCGTGGTGCCGCTGCAACGACCAGTGGCGGATTTAGATGGGGGCCAAGGGGGCCATGGCTTCCCTAAAACTCCCAAATATTCCATTTGGTAGTCCGAGGGTGCGAATGTCTGACGGGCAGAATCCTGGCTAATACTCTGCCTTGGCCCCCCACCAACTAAAAATCCCTAGATCCGCCCCTGCCCACGTAGCTATAGGCGTGGGATGGAGAGAACGCAACACTGCGAGACAGCGCCGTGTATCACAACGAAGCACGTGACCACGCCAGATTCTCCTTCAACGAAACTCTATCCTGGTAATCTCCCAGTGAAAACTCACGACGGAGACAACCCCGGCCTGCGGGTCATGGTCATTCTAACAACTGAAGGTAAAAGAGCCTTTTCTGAATAAGAAATGGGAGATTTACAACTCACATTTAGAAATGCTACAACATTACCCCCCCCCGAAACCGTTTTGAACATTTGTTGGGGATGTTATATATCATCTGCACACATTCTTAAGAGTAAGCGAATAAAGCCTAGCCTTACGATTGAAAAAACATGGTAATTTTAGCAAATAAAATAATAGCATTGTCAGACCTTAGGTATACATTTTGGCATATGTACTAAAACGGACCATATTCCAATGGCCGGGTGGCTGGGGCATCCAGTAAAGAAATCGCATTCAGTCTTTGATATTTTTCACGTGTTTTTGAGCTTGTTTGTGTATACCTCAAACCTTCATAGCATGCGCAAAATACGAGGGTAAAATTATGAGCACAAAATTACCGATGTAAAATTACGAGCGAAAAATAAGACTGTAAAATCACCAATGTAAAATTACGAGCGTAGAGCTGCTTCAAAGCTCACATGACCTACATACCAGTTTTTCATTGGATAAACAATGTAATGATTGCGATCGTAAACACCAGCAAAGTCTCGGTCCTAATTACGAGCCTAATTGCGGGCGCTACATTCACCCGATAGGCGCACGATACATGACCACTATATGCGTATATCATGCGATCATCAGTGGATGTTGTGTTGTTAACAAAATAGAGAATCCCATTTGAGTCTCAGGTTTATGACATGAGCAAAACCTCTTGAATGTCGTCAAAATTAGAGGCTTGCCGAGAGATTTTGGAGAATATCCAAGAGTTTTTACCGATGTCGTCAATAAGAGACGAGTGTTGGATTTGTTTTCTCACATGAACCGTAAAAACGATCTTTTTTCCTAAAAATTCGGCGTGCCAATCACATAACTCAACTTTTGTAAAAACACGCATGCGCAATGTAAAGTAATGCAGTTACTTTTTGGTAATAGTTTTGTTTTAAGCTTAACAATATTGTAAATTGCATTCAGATTACGTAGCAAGTATTCTGATAAATAGTATTTGAAGTTGTAATATTAAAACTTAAATGATTTTACAAATAATAGCAAGGCTTCCCGGCACGTGAGCACTGAATTACCATGAGACAGCACAGCTACACAGTCTCGCCGCGTTTTTTGAGTTGTGGCTCGTCTCCGTTTGAATGAACGTGGGTTTGGAATTCACCGCCGAAGATGGGTCCGTTTAAGAAGTTGTTTACATGTCCTTCCGACTGGGAGCACGTACAGTTGCGACACTCAATTTGTCAATTCCGACATTGTTTGATTGGCGCGTGTTTGGTTGTTTTAGTGTTTTGCAGACGATAAATGTAAGGCGTATGGGTGTCTACTTGACACTACTTTGTGATTCGCCCATATAATATCAAAAAATACGTACTCTGTGTTACAAACCAGTGGTGTCGAAACACATTCCAAGTCATGTGAGAAAGTAAGATATTAACCCGCAGACAAGGTAGATGCAAAACTCGACAGTGAGCGTTGTTTTTATGTTCGTAGTAGCCTGGTAAATATACATGTAGGTCATGTCGCAATCTTAAAAGTGAATACTAGTAAGCCGTGATTAGAAGAACGCCAAGTTTTGAAAAAGTTAATTTTTTCGATTAAAAATAGTCGTGATTGTGGAAAAAGCAAAACTTTGTATAACTCGTGAAATTTTGCCTAGTTTTAATTCTAAATATTTCAAAACAGATCTGACATTATAAAAATAGGAATTCACCAACTTTAAAAGTGTTTACCTGAAAACATGCATATTTTCTTTTAAACGAGAACCTGAGCAAAAATGATAGAAATATTGGTAGTGCACCTAGCAATATCGTTGACCCCCTTCCACCTGTTCCTACTCACGTACTGATATACGGAGCTACAAAAGCTCGTGGTTGACCAGGTGCGACAACATTCCCGCTATCGTTTTGCTATTTCTCAGTTGAGGTTACATTTTCTGTGTTGAGCTGTAAGTTCCAGATTTAACAGGTTAGTAATGTATATTATATTATTTTAACACCATAACTCCAAAGAAAATCACCAGCAATACTTGGATGCTAAGTACTAATTAAAGAACTTTGTCAAGCGTACTGANATGTCGTCAAAATCAGAGGCTTGCCGAGAGATTTTGGAGAATATCCAAGAGTTTTTGCCCATGTCCTCAATATGAGACGAGTGTTGGATTTGTTTTCTCACATGAACCGTAAAAACGATCTTTTTGCCTAAAAACTAGGCGTGCCAATCACATAACTCAACTTTTGTAAAAACACGCATGCGCAATGTAAAGTAACGCAGTTACTTTTTGGTAATAGTTTTATTTTAAGCTTAACAATATTGTAAATTGCATGCAGCTTACGTAGCAAGTATTCTAATAAATAGTATTTGAAGTTGTAAAATTTAAACTTAAATGATTTTACAAATAATAGCAAGGCTTCCCGGCAGGTGAGCACTGAGTTACCATGAGACAGCACAGCTAGACAGTCTCGCCGCGTTTTTTGAGTTGTGGCTCGTCTCCGTTTGAATGAACGTGGGTTTGGAATTCACCGCCGAAGATGGGTCCGTTTAAGAAGTTGTTTGTATGTCCTTCCGACTGGGAGTACGTACAGTTGCGACACTCAATTTGTCAATCCTAAACTTGTCACCTTCTCCGAATTCCGGCATTGTTTGACTGGCGAGCGTTTGGTTGTTTTAGTGTTTTGCAGACGATAAATGTAAGGCGTATGGGTGTCTAATTGGCACTACTTTGTGGTTCGCCCATGTAATATCAAAAATACGTATTCTGTGTTACAAACCAGTGGTGTCGAAACACATTCCAGGTCATGTGAGAAAGTAAGATATTAACTGCAGACAAGGTAGATGCAAAACTCGACAGTGAGCGTTGTTTTTATGTTCGTATTAGCCTGGTAAAAAATAGGTCATGTCGCACTCTTCATAGTGAATACTTGTAAGCCGTGATTAGAAGAACGCCAAGCTTTGAAAAAGTTAATTTTTTCGATTAAAAATAGTCGTGGTTGTGGAAAAAGCAAAACTTTGTATAACTCATGAAATTTTGCCTAGTTTTAATTCTAAATATTTTAAAACAGATCTGAAATTATAAAAGTAGGAATTCACCAAATTTAAAAGTGTTTACCTGAAAACATCCATATTTTCTTTTAAACGAGAACCTGAGCAAAAATGATAGAAATATTGTAAGTGCACCTACATGTAGCAGTATCGTTGACCCCCTTCCACCTGTTCCTACTCACGTACTGATATACGGAGCTACAAAAGCTCATGGTTGACCAGGTGCGACAACACTCCCGCTATCGTTTTGCTATTTCTCAGTTGAGGTTACATTTTCTGTGTTGAGCTGTAAGTTCCAGATTTAACAGGTTAGTAATGTATATTATATTATTTTAACACCCATAACTCCAAAGAAAATCACCAGCAATACTTGGATGCTAAGTACTAAAGAACTTTGTCAAGCGTGCTAACACATACATGTGGAAGTAAACAATTGAGTTAAGATACTTAACATGAGTCCTTGAGACAGAGCTTCAATCGAGACATATGTTGATAAATTTAGACCAACTGTCTTCGTTTCAGAAATGATGATACTGATTGAACTCGCGGTGGTTACTACGCTTCTTGGGAGTTTTACTCCGTACGTTCATGGATGTATTCCAGGGTGTTACTGCGACTTTGCCACACAGGAAGCCAAATGCACTAGACTATTTAAACTACCACCCTCACTTCCTCCAACAATAACAACTTTGAGGTGTGATCGATGTTCTTTATGGGAACTAACAGAACAGGATGTTGTTGGTCTTGAACACCTTCGAGAGTTGAAACTGAGGTCAGCGGGTATTGCAACTATACGACCTCGAGCTTTTTCGAAGTTAAAGTACCTTAAAGTGGTCGACCTTGCTTACAACCTCCTGGGAGTGTTCGATTTTTCACTATTTGGAAAAGGGGATCATCTGGTTTCACTATTCCTGCAAGGCAATGTTATTGAAGACACCACAGGACAATTTGAGTCAACAAATACCCTTCGAGAATTGAACATGATGAACAACAGATTACGTGAAATTCCTTCATCTGCGCTTGCAAACATCATTCGTCTGCAGTCCCTTTCTCTTGGAGGAAATCTCATTTCCGAAATACTCCCATACGCAACATTCGGACTGAGTTCATTGTCTTATCTCAATCTTGCGAATAACAAGATAAGGCAAATACAAAATGACGCATTCGAAGGTCTCGTGAATCTAAAGAAGTTGAACCTAAATGCAAATGAGATAACGACGATAAGTAGTGATATTTTGGGTCCTTTACATTCACTAAGTGACTTAGATTTAAGCTCAAATCAGTTAAAATTGACGTCCAGTGTGTTTGAAAACCTACCGAACTTGATTTATTTGAACTTGGGCGACAATGGCATGGAGGTCATTCCAAGACAATCCTACTTTGGGTTACAAAGTTTGAAAATTTTGAAACTTCCTGGCAACAACTTACGTCGACTTTCCCGGACCATGTTTGAACACTTAGATAACTTGGAGACGCTAATAATACACAAGTGTAACATAAAAGAAATCGACACAGACTCCTTTTTGCACCTAAGAAGTTTGAGATTCCTCGAAATGGGTAACAATGCACTCAGCTTTGTGCACGGAAGTGTTTTCGGTAGTTTGACTCAACTGGAATCTTTGTGGATGCAGAATAATTTATTCACTGAAATACCACGTGACATGAACCTCCCAGCACTGACCTTATTCGACATGCGCAATAATCAGTTGACTAAACTTCCTGCTCACCTCAACCTTATTCAGTCGTCAAGACTGTTCAAAGTTCTCCTTGATGGAAACCTAATCGAAGAAGTTGAAGCGAAATCCCTAATGTCTTTCAATAATCTTCAGTACCTTTACCTCAGCAGTAATCTCATCAAAACATTCAGCGAATACGAACTGCGTGACATATTTTCTCGACTATCTGCTTTATCGATATATAGAAACCCTATCCATTGTAACTGTGAGGTGTCATGGCTGAAAACATTAAGAGCTCGATTCTACCGGGGGGGCTCAAGATTACGTTGCACCACACCCCACAACAAATTACTGCTGTCCGACACATCCGCCGCCGATCTCGCTTGTGCAGCTCCGACGATTGTAATTGACCAAACGGCAGTTCACCTAGAACACGGCTATGTTCACCTGAACTGCACTGCTAGCGGCGACCCCATGCCGAAGATCCATTGGGAGATTGAGTCTATGAAATATGGTCAAATGGTGAGAGGAATTTCCCAAAGTAACTTCACTATTAGCACACAGGACGAAGGTGCACGAATTCGCTCGATCGACCTGAGGATTCCACAAACAAAGATCACACCAAACATAACCCGCTTCATCTGTCAGGCTAATAATATTGCTGGAAACGTTACAAAGCATTTTAGAATTCCCACATATGACATGTGGTTTTGAGTCGGATGTGTTATAGCTGGTAGCTATTCCATTTTAAGGCTACATGACCGCGTAACTGATTACAACAATTGTATTAGAGACAATACATGAATCAGTATTAGTTAGCACTAAGCAATGAAAGGAAAATATGAGATTTCAACTTGAGATACACTGTAGAAGCGATGGTGCAGCCATTTTGGCTTGTGTATATAGTAGAAGAAGTTAGATCACGAATTTGATTTAATAGGTATCAGGTTTTCATTAAAGAAAACAAAAATGGTTTTAAGTCGACTTGACGTATTTCGTTGTCATTTATTCAAACACCATCATCAGAAGAGAGAATGCATGAGTGGCCACCTAGCTAGGCCCAGCAACAAGTAATGAAGCACAGATACAGTCAGTTACAGGGAGTGACAATGAACTAGACCAACAATGACAACCTGTGGTGTGCCAGTTGCCTATTGAGATTGGGCTTGCACCAACTGATGTGTAGAGCTTCACGAATTTTAAGCCTTCAGTCCTTTGTTGTTACTGCCTGGTCTATTATAGCAAAGTCATTGAAAGAGCACTGCTGATAACAATGATTGGAGCTTTGTAGGTGAATATTTACATGTGAACCTCTGTCAGAATTTAGATGTTCCTTGGTCCTGGTTTTCACTAATGGCAAACAGTTTCACCTATATAACTGGAGCCACATCCAGCACAGATCAATTTGTAGGCTACACTACCCTGGACCGTAGACCCATAGGAATTTTGTCCTTAGGGTTAAATAAATTCGACAGTTTCAGAGACTTGAATGTTAATACAACTCTTAAGTTTACACAGTAATCATTTACCAATTTGTTGAGTTTTCGTTGAGCAGTCTTGGCGTAAAGCCCAACATACGGTACTTTAAAGTACTTGTAGTTAGTTTTGTCTACAGGATGAATATCATCAGGGTTATGTTGGAGTCTTGCTTTCAGTACCCTATTGACTAATTCTAGGGGATAGCCATTCTTTTTGCAAATTAGTTGTGAGTTCTTTAATATTACATGTATAATCAAATCTAGCCTAAGTGTTGTTAATGCGATATACCCAGTCTATTAGAGTTTTAATGAGACCTACTTTATAAACAAAGGATGTGAAGCTATGAAAACAAGTGTACAGTCCTGTGTAGGTCTTCTTATGAAATACTGATGTTATCACTGAGGTACCCTCACGCTCCACTAATAAATGACACCGAAACATGTCAAGTCGACTTAAAACCATTGTTGTTTATTAATATATGCTGCTACTTGCTATCATGGAGATCCACCGGGTTTTCGCACTCATTGTAGATTTAGAATTTTTACTGCCAATTGTAATCAGGTAACAAGGGAAACATTCGATATTGAGCACAACAGGAAGTTGGAGTTGAATTGAAGAAGCAACTTGTATTTAAATGCCAATATCGATGTAGCTTAGTTGCCATATAGTGTGAGGAAAGTGATGCGTATATGAAAACTTACCTGAGAGAACGATCCAAATTTTCGACCATCCCTGTGAGTATTCGCCAATGAACTCTTCGAAAATATGAACAAAAAGCTCTTACAATGATGAAAGATTTTAAACACTGTTGCATTGTAAATTTCAGTCGAGTAATTCAGAAATGTTAAAACTCGGAAATGCGTTCATATCATTATTCAGCACGTCTCAGTGGCATTTATTATTTAAACACACAATGCACCGGTGTACGGGTGTGTTTTCATTAAACATTTATGCCGTCGTCGGTTTAAACAACCATTTTTTATCAAAACAGTTCAGAATCAATAACTGATGGCTCACCCCAAGATCACTGTTTTTACAGGGTAGTAACCATAAATGCATTTAGTCATTGTTGTTTGCAGTATCCAAAACTGTACTGGCACGACGTTTGGCTTAACAGTTAACAGGTTTCACCTCTGAAAGTTCCTAGTGCTTCAAATTTTCTTTAGGAGGTGTTCCACAGCTAATCAAGTGCGAAGTCCAATCATACGGTCAAAGATGTTTGGGGACACAGAACAGTTCTCGCTTGGTTTTGTATGGAAGCGTATAGGTGCCACGACACCCAACAAAGGCCACAAGAACATGCAAACTTTAAAACAATTCAACTTTTACCAAAACGCTGTAAAACTCTCTAGAACATCTCCCAAAATCGCCTCAACACTCCAGAAACTTCACAACACCCCGACATCATTAAATATTTCAAACGTCCATGACAATCATCTCTAATAACGTCAGACTTTTTTGTTAAGTGCTGTGTCCAGACCTTTGTCTGGTATGACAAAAAGCTTAGAAAATTTACTGAAGCTAAGCAGAACTACAAGGAATAAATCATGGTAGCCAAGATAAAGGTCATATTCCCTTGGTTTGTTAATTAGCATCTTTACGCCCCCACACGCTTATATGTGGGTGCCTATTTCCTTCATCTCTGTCTGGGTGTCCGGGGTCCATCGTCGCTGTTGTATCTCCTAAACTACTTGCAGAATCGTAACGAGATTTGACAGTTGTGTTCCTAAGAAGCTGACGACAGGTGATGACGAATTTCGGACCGATTTGACACCACCGTGCTCCTAGTGTTAATTTTATTTTGGACGGATGCCCCAGTATCTTCGGAGTTCTTGTATGGAGATTTGGAAAATCGGTTTCTATTAAAGTCCTTATCTCAAAAGGCAATCTAGTTCAAAAACTTTAAAAAATATATAACAAATTAAGTAATATGCAACATGGCATAATATTCACATCCTTTTTGTTATAAAACTAAAAGCCTTTTTGAACACAATTTTGCACCTCGGCCGTGATCGGAAAATCATTAAATATTCCCGTCTATTTCCGTGACTGAGTTCCTGTTTCAGTTCAGGAACGAATCATGAATGCTGGTCATGTTGTCCTTGAAATCGTATTGATATCACCGTGAGATTAAATGCGTTGTTACTTTGTTTGGTTGTTTTTGATTTTCATTCTAGTTGTTCATTTTAATTATCAAACTTTTACTGTTCTTTGAATAGGATGAAAGGTATTGAATGCATAAATATAAGTTTGTGAAGTATACGTCACATCTCCCGCAGCCAATGCTCGGCTACTGTAGTCAGAACCCTGTCTCATAGCGAGGGTACGTCAAGTTCCAGCAACAGTACACGTTTAGATCATAAATTAGACCAAAATCTTTCTTTATCAACAAATGTCGTACCTTTATTGCCATAATGTGAAACTGATGCAAAGTACCAGCTTGAAGTGAGCAATTGTCGTGTGAGACGCAGTGCGTACTTGGCAGCAAATCGTCGCCGGTTTTAGTGGCCGTTCAAATGTAAAATAGAAAAAAAAAACATCCACATACGGCGATGTTTCAACAAACCAAAGCAAGTTTTATCTCAATACAGTGAGATCCACACCTCAAATGCAATAATGCACGCCTGTGCTTGATTTTGCTGCTCGGACACAGTAACCGGCGAAGTAATTCCCCTGCAGTTGCCGTGACTGTTCACTGAGAAATTATTCACTTGCTAAATTGGCTTTGATTTTTAATCAACAGGGAAAATATTTTTTTAAAACCTCACAGAAACTTACAACATATACCTCTGCTGTCTAAGTATAAAAATTCCGCGCCACAAACCAGGGGAGGGGGTGTAGTGAATTTTAGTCAAGAACTAAATGTTAGCGATGGAAATTTATTGGGGACAACTAAAACAACAACAATAATATAAAATTTTAGGTTGTATTGGGAATTTCAGGGTCACAGCTCTACAAATGAATATTTCACAGAAGGAACCAGGTGGGTTCCTTAATTACAAGAGATAACACACACATTCACGATACCCAATGTGTAATTGAGTATCGTATAGTACGTGGCACAGGTTAGCATAGTACCAAATGGGTATATAATACCAAATGGGTATTGCCCGATTGCCTACCAAGTGGGTCGAGCAAAACGGCAAATTCAATAACAAGTACCAAATGGGTACAACTGCCAAAAGGGCAAACATCATATAATAAAGTACCAAATGGGTACACCAAGCAGCCGAATGGGCTATAACAACCTGCAAAGCAGGTTCCGGACAAGCTGAGTGACCAAAACAGCAGGAGTGATAAAAAATATATTGTAAGGAACGTGATGTTGTGGCTCAGTATATTGCACTGTTAGGAGCATAACGCAGTATTTTTTAATGTCTTTGTCACAGTTATTTTACTCCTTCAAGGCCCGGATAGCTAATAAATGTGTTCATCTTGCCTCGCGGAGTATCGATGTCCGAGCACGTCAAGCCAATCGGGTCGGCTCCTCTGGGTAACAGCTTATACGAATATTCTGGGAATTCTTCCTTTTAAATTAAACTCAGTAATTATATTATTTGGCACCATGGCAAGTTTTCTCCCTACAGTTATTTCGCCATCAAATGGTATTCTGTGGGCAGTCAGCCGCCCGGCCGTAACGGAGGTCGCAGAAGACCCCCTCCGATACTCTTTGTTTCCGTCTGAATTTATTTTCGATATTTTCTCAAGTTTGATAATGGCAGGATATTCTAACTGTATAGCAATTTTAGCCAATTATTTTGATGTTGCATGTTCGTTGTTCTGTTTATACTGTTTTTTACCAGAGTTAGTTACACCCAGTAAAACACGCTTAGCCATAGTCGGCCTTGTTATTCAGTCGTTGGTACAGGACTGTGATTAGTCCGTAATTTTATGCAAGTGTTGTAAACTATCTTTGTATGTCTACGGCATTTATGATGGAACCATTAATTCCGATAAAACAGCCGGGGACTGCATGTCTTCGTCTTGGGTCAGTGCGAGTGGTCTCGATCGTCCGCACAGGGTCCGACAATATAACTTATGTCAAAATTTATTTTGCCACATTTTGTCAACATGTTCAGTACAAACTGTTCCTATTTTGCTTTTATTAAAGTTAAGGTCCGCTGTCGATTATTTTATCCCCGTTTGCAGGCTTGTAACAGGCACGGCCCCAGAAGCACAGCAGGCGTACTTGTAAGCCTGAGTTCCTGAATGAATTGTACTTCCGGTTTCGCGGTTAGTTTAAAATGGCGGCGTGTTCTTCGGGTATGAATCGTGAGTGGCGCGTTTAGTTAAACTTTCTTCGATTACGGATTGTGTACTGGTTATGAGATAGGTACAGCGTGGTTCCTTATAATTTCTTTTAACCATTTAATAAGGGATAAAAACGTACGTGTGCTTCTAGGACTAGACTCGACAACACCTTTTCATTGGGACAATTTATCCTCATCTAGTGGCTATTTTCAAAATTTTCGAGTCCCTTTTCTTTGGCGGCCTCATTTTTATCTCCCAAATTGCTTAAAGAATCATTATGAAAATCGGAAGGTGTGTTTCTGATGAGGACACCACGGCTGGCGATTTCTCCGGCGTCGCTACTTAACCCAATGCACAAATGCAACAGTGGCCGACATCTTGAAGCAGAATGTATCTACTGTCGAGCAAGTGGTCTTTTCTCATTCCCAACACGTTCAAAAATACCAACAAACCAGATTCACTGAGCCAAAATACAACGTTTTCCTCAAAACTGCTCCCAAGCCTGGCGTATCCCTAGACTGTGATTCTTTTGCACTGGAAATTGGTTCTAGCTGTAACCTTTGACTGTACAGTGCCATCTTTTGCCAAGAAACGGATAAAAAGTACGGCTTAAACCCTGTAGCTAGGTTTTACAGATTGGTACGCTCTCAGGCTTTGTAAACGGAATGAATACAATTGTACCTGTGCAGTCTCGAATTTACATTAACGGTTCAGAATCGTAAGCCGGCAACGACATTCTCAATCTTTAGTCTGCCGTCAGACGTACTATATCCGTAAACCTACTTTTTGCAAGAGAATAAAAGCTTGCAGATTCTACGAGTTGACACCATGTATTACAAGCGAAGCACGTGTCACACCAACTTCCTTAGCGTCTACAAAACTGCATACCCTGTTGTACTGGAGATATTGTTGGTTTCAGGTATCGAGCAGGGTGAGAAGAAATGGTGTTTCACGTCCTTTCAAATCATGACTGGTTACCTGCTCCACGTAGTCGCCATTTTAAAAGTGAGCCACTCTTTAGGTTTTAAAAATGCATTCTGCGCTTAATCTCAGCGCAAAGTGTGATTTTTTTCGCGTGACTCGTTACCTTTAGGCTATGTCTCGAATGCATTGTTTTTTGAACCTAACATGGGGCTCAATACTAAAATGGCGACTGCGTGGATAAGGTGTATTTAAGCCATTTACCACAAGGATACCGTGGGGCTACGAAAGTAGTTCCGGAACATGCCAGGTGTTTTGGTACTTCCATGAGAGATGTTTTGCAATGTACACATCTGCAAATTTCAGTTATAAATGTAAGTACATGTAGGTTTGACCCGCTAGACTGTTTAAAATCATGGCTTAATCAAAGCACACGTCTTAAAGGCTATCTTCAACCGTAATAACAACAAATCTGGTTCCTGTAGTACGTTAAGAGCATCGCTCTGAACTAACTAGTGCCATTCATTGACAAATGTAACGAACTGTAAGGCGTATTTTGTTTACGTCACTACGAGAATCACCTTTTCATTCAAACAGCTGTGAATAACACATGCACACAAAGGTGTTCTATTCAGATCCCAATAACAACTGTTATCGGCCTTTTGTTGTGTTTGCTGGGATCTCACGACTCAACGTACGTAGCACGAAAAGGCAGGTTCACCTATCATTTGACGGGCTTAGATTCGCGTGATTAAACTCACATTTTTTATTTTACTAAGGCTTTGCTAGGACTATCTGGTGAGCCCAATACATCTAAAGTAACAAAATTCTGTTGAAGGTGGGCTTTAAAAGTAGCATGCGACGTCATTCTCAAGAGTTTGCAATCTTCGGCATTTTTCATTTCGCGGTTCACATGATATGCTGTTGTTTTTTAATTTAATTAGGTTATTTCAAGTTAGTTTGGAACCCCAAACACTAGCTTATGTGCTAATATTACTAAATTTGACAATACACTAGTACAAAAAACAAATATCATTTAACAATTACATATAGACAGCATCACCATGCTAAGTACCATTAAATGGATTTTAAAAAATTAAAGATACACTTCAATAAATAAGACATTAAAACCCTAAGCATCAAAAAAATAACGTTATATATCACAGTAGGCAAAGGCAGAAATGGCCTCGTTAAACTCACGTTTTGTAGAATTCGCATGTACATGTATTGCCTGTGTACGGCGGTTCAATTCATGTAAAATATTTGAAATTGTTATTGGGTAGTTTGTTAATTGCAAAAAGTTCGGCTCCGGGTTCTGACAGCGAGTGGAGATCATGGCGGACGGTACGACACTGGTGGGTGGGATGGGGATTTTTGTTGCGAGGACTGTGAGACGGAAGCTTCGAATGAAACATTTCCACATAGAAGGGAGAGACACGGGGCGTACATGTACAGATTTGTAGATACAGTTGTACACATGCAATTGCGTTGACGGTACAAGTGTCGCAATCCAGCGTGCTCCAGAGACTTCAAGGGTACATGTACATGTAAAGTATTAATCAGGGAAAACGAATGGAAGTGCATGCACGATATGTATTTCCAAAACAGTTTTAATTTAGCCCCACAAGTGTCACGCGAGATTATAGCAGTTGAAATGTGAATTTATCTAAAATAGCTATGCATGATTTCAAGCCAAGATATTACTTAGAGTGAGGTAAGTAAACCTAAGCTGTCAGGGATAATTTGAGGGGCTGAGGTGTACAATGTTCGGGTCGTGTGATTTCCGATAATTTCCGTGAAAGTTATCGTTTCGTCTCAGAGAACTTTTATAATCGTTTAGTAAACGGTTTTCCGATATTTCCAATCTAAGGTAACTTCGCCTTGTCTCCCAGTCCACATCGAAAATATGACGCTGGCGTATAACTGAGGAAATGTGACTCTTCTATCTGTTCTTCTATAGATTCGTTGACAGAAAAACATCTAACTTTTGTACCTTTACAAGCATGTTGCAAATTAAAAGTGTAAATTGCACTCTGGTGAAGGGTAACCCCAATACTCTGTCCTAAGAAACTTCAACTATAAAAAAGCAGAACAGACGGCTGTGTACATTGAAGAAACATGCGTTTCGATCCTCTGTTGATGAAAACAAATATTGGTTGAGTTCTAGAGTTCTATTGTCCTAGCACGATCATCAGCGTTCGTCGATGGGAAACTCGATATTTAGTGTTCTAACGAAGAAAGGCCATTTTCAATAGCTGAGTAGACTGTGAGCTGAGAGCACTCTATCACAATGCCGGACATCCGTGAGATAAGAAACGTAAATTATTACTCTTGCTCGCCAAACCATTACGGCTTCGACAGGCTCAGTAGTATGCCGTATCTGGACACCAAGGTCCTAGCTTGCCGTTTAAGATTCGCAGCGCAAATTAGGTGAATCTGAAATCCCAAACTTTAAAATGGAGTGAATCAAGTGCCAGCTATACTTCCCGTTGAAACAATCAATAAATTCCATACTTTACCATGTGTAATAAGGAGTCCATCGACCACTTTCCGGCCTCCATGGCTCAAAAAGTGAATCAAAACAAAGTTTTTTAAGGATGGCGCTGCCTGGGACTTCGCAACGTCTAGTATAAACTTGCGTTCCGTCAAAAATATTACATGTGCTTTAAACCACTTTTCGCTAGAAAACTGGTTTCTCTGATGTGAAATGATATGTAGTCCTTCATTGAGACCATGCACAGCGTATAAAAATGATCGACAGCGACACTTGCCGACGATGGACTCAAACCAATGCCGAACAGTTAGCTCTTTCACATAGCCCCCAAATTGTCTCATTTTAGTTTCATGTACATGTATATCATTTAATTTTGTGGTTTAGTTGAAAATCAGCAGGTTTTGTTGATTCTATCTTAAAGGCCTAGTTTCTCACAAAATGGAAACACTCATAATACTTCGCGAGATATCGCCAAATACCGGTACTACAAACGAAGCACGTGTTCACGTTAGCTTCCTTAGCGAGATTCGTGCGTCCACGAAGCTCTGTAACGGACCCGGTAGTTTGTCCTAAGCACGGCTAATGCGCAGCAAATGGCATCGGGCACTTTCCTGGTCCTATTGACGTAAGAACAGAACTAAATTTAATTTTCTTGGAGAGCTTGTCTTCGCACTTCCTTGTGAACGTTTCTGAGTTTGCAGTAGCATTGTGCGATAAATTTTCCTCCTCCAAAACTTTTTATTGTTTTAATTTATTGCCATTCTCGTTCCCAATGGAACACGTGGCGCTCCATGCACTAACTTTCACATAACCATGCAGCAGGAACGGGCGCAGGATGTGGATTTGAACTCCCTGCTTTGTAATGAAGAATGGTTACAGTTTGAGGACACACTGAGTATACATGTACCATCGTGAAATTGGTTCCAATGTGTGAGAGCTGACGCAGCAGCAGATATTTTACGTAGCGAAGGTATATTCAAAGGGTGATATGATCTGAATATTACTTTTTTGTGAATCGGCAATTGCCGACACTGTTTGCCAGGTATTCGCTGAAATCATTATGTGCACCCTGCAAAATATATATTTTGTAATTAACTTTATGAAACGTCTTGCTGTACACGCATACCATGTACATGTAGATGCACTGTGGCTCAAGAAGTCATGCGATGATGTCTAGTAAATGAACTGCCACCACCCCCAATACCTCAGGACCACAACATGTTTCATATCTACTGGAGTACGTTGAAGGCTGCAAAGTCCCTCGATCAGTCTTGTACAAACTTCATTCCGAACATTTCAATCATCTTTGGGATTTAATAACTGGAAAACAATTTATGATTTCAATTCGTTTGATGAGTTGCGATAGCTGTATGTTTTGTTATTTTGGCTGATTGCGGTGTGGCTTTGTTAGCCCACCGATTGTGCGCTGCTATATGAATAAAACCTGCATTTTGGGTTGAGGGTACTTTGCAATGAAAAAAGAAAATCTGGAATTGGGAAAGGAATGATACCCTGTGGAATACGTAATAACTGCTCGAGTTGATAATTGAATGGTCAAAAGATTTCGCCAACTGAACGTAACCTATTCCAGTAAGCCCCATTGTTCAAAATATCTCCTCAATTAATTCGCAGTAATACACAACAAGCGTTTAAAAATTCCATGCCTATTCCATACATAACTACAGTAGTGATCGAACCGTTATGGTGGCCGGCACTAAGTTTAAAGAGCCCGCGCGTCACCAGAGACCGTACGTCTTTGGCGTCCCTTGTGCACACTAAATTGACGAAACGAGAAAAATGAACTTCGTCACCGGCTACATCATTTGTAATGTGATGAATTTTGAGCTTTGTGTGCAAAATAAAAGACACTTACTTCAACACTGTTTTGTCCGTCTTTGCCGTTATTGCCGCCGTCAAGCTGAGCTTATGGAACTGATAGTAAAATAAATACTGAAAGGAATACAAATAAAATATCGGAAAATATTTGCCAATAAGATCAAATACGGTGTGTACATTTGATTTATTGTTTATTCTAAAATTGTCTTTATAAAGTTGGGTATCTCGTGTTTATTGAATGAGAACAATTGCAGATAATGTTATTGTGTTCCACCGTCGTTAAATCAAACAAGCATAGACTCTTCAGGAAGTTGCCAAATCGAATGCCCTTTTGTAAAATGTTCAGATTTAAAATGCATGTAAGCGAAATAAATAGTTTTCATTTGAGGCTCACGCGTTAAATTAAGCCACCGTTACTTAGTAATCGATCTTTATCTTACAAAGTAAATACATGATATATGTACGTCGCTAATCTACGTAATAGGTGTAATGACAAAGACGAAAGGTGGCAGCACACAGTCTCTCCGTCTACATTGACTACATGGACATCACTTGTAGCTCGTTCAGTTTTTTAAAACTTCTGTCGTGTGCGGAGTTGCTGGGGGATTCAGCATTTTTGTATGTCATTTGGAAAATTGAGGCCATGTTCACCAGTGTGACATAAAAATTAATCAAGTTACAATTCTTGTAGTAGCCTAAGCGCGCTGGTTGCGCGAAACAGGCTACACAGGCGCTTAGCTCTCTTTGAAACCGACCCATTGCTATCCCAAACTCCTTTTGGTGTTCCTTATAAAAAGTATAGTCTAGTATCCCACGAGTTTTGATTTGTCTGTCCGATATATCAATAAATACGTTTTGTGTTTTGCAACCCACAAAAAAAACGGAAAAATTACCAGAAAATTTCACCAGTGCCATGACTTGCCGCTAGATGTCGCTGTTTGTATTACAGGACCTCGATTTAAGATTGAAGCTGACTTAAGTTCAACTTTGAAGCTTTCACATTCGCCAAGTCTTCAGAACAAACTTAAATAAAAAAACTTGAAGTACATGTAAGGTTTAGATCTCTTTCTGGAAACGGTCTTATGACATATTTTAATACTTTAAAAAGTTTCATCTTAAAGTTGACTGAAATTTAAGACTTGTCTTAGCTAAGTTCTTGGAATGGGCCCCAGGGTTGTACATACGGCTGAGTCCAGGTGAGCACTAAAGTTTCTGTTCATAGGTTTTCGCTGTTGTGAAATCCAGAGAGATTTTTGTGAATTGCAAAACGCTACTTTTTTATCTAATATGATGATCTAATGGAATGTTTGTGAAATACAACACCTACATTTTTGGTGATATCTTCTAAGAATCTTCTGTCAGACAACTCGCTGTAATTTTAGTAAGTGTGACGGACGTACGAGACGTTCCTACATTCGGAATTTTTAGTATTATACTGTTTGTTGTGGGTAAGATATCAATTCAGAATGATTAAAACTGATATAAGTATTTATTTTTTGTGGTATTTTGCAACTGCTGCAATACTAACTAAAATATACCGTTTCTTCTTTTGCACGAAATCCTTACCTCGGGTAGATCTATGCTGGTTATGCTCACTAAGACTTTGAATTTTCAGCACCTTTGATTAAAGACATACTTATTAGGTACCATTCTAAATTTCTCACTTCGAAGACTGTAAATAACATGGATGAGAATTAGTCAGAACTATAATTATTCTGTATTTGACACCTGTTGCCGGTTGACTGAAACAGTCCCAAATAGGACTCAACAAAGGTCCCTAAGTCTGTTTGCGTATTGATGCCTTTATGGACTCAAGGATGAAATATGTTTCTGTCATTTCATCTTTATTATGAGCTCTTCTTCGATTAATGACAATTTCTAATAATATTACTAAAAACCGAACCCAGAGTTCATCGAAAATAATTAGGGACCTTAAAGTCCAAGAAGCACACGTTGTTAACCCTTATTACATGGTTAGAGGATGTTATAAGGATCCAAGAAGTACCTGCCCATAACTAATACACAATCCATAATCCGAAGTTTAAATAAACACGCCACTCACGATTCGGACCCGAAAAACACACCGCCATTTTGAACCTGGAAGTACAATTCATTCAAAAACCCAGGCTTAGAATATGTCGACTGTGCCACTGAATCAGTGTCTGTTACCACATGGGCGGCGTAGCACTGAAAAAAATGGGGGCTAAAGCCCCCCCTGTGGTGCACCGCCCATAAACCATGGGCGGTGCACCCCTGGAAAAAGTGGGGAGCTATAGCTCCTCCCCCAGACCCCTATGGGGCACCGCCCATGTACCAGCCTGCAAACGCGGATAAAATAATCGGCAGCACGCAAAATACGGACAATTGTTTCGAAATTGCTGACGAAATGTGTTCGAATAAATTTTGATAGAAATTATTGTGCCGGACTCGGGCCCGGTGCGGACAGAGACCAGATACTGACGAACGGTAAAGGCATGCGGTTGCAAGCTGTTTTGTCGAAGTAAAAGGTTCAAATCATAAATGCCGTATACATACAAAGGTACTTTCAGACACTTGCATAAAATTACGGGCTGGTTAGTCCTGTGTCACACTGCCACCGCAGCCTGCAGGTTAGCTACAGTGTAGCCTCAGTGCCTGATAGCAGTGTGAAGACAACTTGTTAGTGTACAGCTTTGCGCCAAGGCTATCCTTAGGCCTACCTCGTCCCTGGCCAAAGCGCTCGCTCAAACGAAGTTATTTAGAACTTGGAGTCTTCTGGCGAACGGTGCAAAGTTATTGGCTTTCAAGAGAGATTTGCCCAGACTTGGCATGAGCGCAGCAAGCCTAAAAAAACGGGGGCTCGAATTTTTGAGAATGTGTACCTTTTACTATAAGATTCACTGGGTCTGTTCAGAGCTATGAATTGCAGACGCCAAATTTTTTGTACTTCCTGCCTTCTAATGGACTTTGGTCTCGTTTTCTACTTTTTTCGGAATTCTTGCTTCTCTGACTGAGGCAGACCTTTCTCCATTTCTCCAAATAGGGGGCTCATTCAAGCACATAATTATGACAAGTCCAATACAAAATGTTATCGTTTTTTATTTGTTAAGCAGCGAGTACGAAGGAAGTGACCTTACAAGTGAACGACATCGATAACTGTAATTTGAGTGGAGGTGGCAATGTCAATGATAGAATTCCAAGAACCCATGAAATATAAAATTTCCAGTGAACTTGGTGTCCAACTGCATGATGTTTTTTAAATTTATGTATTAATCTATTGAAAAAAGCAAAGCCAAGGCATCAAGAAATGTTGCCTGAAGATGCTAGTGAACATGTTGTTTATGGCAAGCTAACTATTTCATGCTTTGGTCACTCAATCATTGAAATCAAAGAAAAAATCAGAGGACGATTATGATTTAATCATTCAGGTATTCCACATTTCAAATCAAAATCAAGAGCTTTCAGTCGGAACTCTATATTTGGTTTCAGTTCCTTCACAAAGTCTCCATAAGCATTAATTTGTGTTAATTGTATTTTTGTCTTAACGTGAATAAAGTTTATTACTACTTAAAGACTTTCAAGGTAGTTGACAATTATATCTACTGTACATCAGTCAAAACTGAAATTATCTCACTATAGGAACGCTACGTACATGTAAGCCAAAATGATTCAACCTTTTACCATAATAAGTAACTTAGAATGCACAGTACTTTGTAACATTTAAGCATTACAAACACTATCCAACAGCACTGATTTTTATGATATGAAAGTGGACATGCATGAAACTGTTACCATGGTGACCATGGTGTTTCCTTACACCAGAATTTGACAAGCGTGATTTAAATATATGAGGTTGCAATGAAAAAGGATTGGAGGCTTTAAGGTTCACAATCCAACATAGCCTCTTTCTCTAATTAAGATTCTTCATATTGTTGACTTGATAACCTGAATTAAGAAAGCAACAAGTTACAAAACATGACTTCAAAGCAATTTAGACTTAGAATTTAGAAAATATGAATCATTTTGTGACACCTTATCAAGCCTTGAGTAGCAATTGACAGTCAAGCAAAAAACATTTCAAAATTATTTCAACTATTTTTTAGCTTAGTGTAAGATCACTTGAATGGGAAATTGACAGTAAAATAATTCGAATACACCTTATATTTTTGAGAATTGAACAAAGTTCCTTTTTTGTAATAACTTTTGTGAAAATGAATCAACGTTAAATGTTCAAAAATTACAAAGCAACCAGTTGAACAAGCCTTTCAGCTCAGCAAATGTTGTAGGAAATGAGTCCAACCGGAATTGTGAGCATATTTATCAAGAAGAAAAGAATCTAACGAAAGGGTATTGAAAGTAGAATTTTATTTATTAAGTATTTTCGGATACTGGAGCCACATTGGCATTTTTTGATAAGGACTTTAAATTGGGGGTGTTGCATGAAAAGATCCCTAATTATTTTTGATAATATTGGCAATTCAACGTAGAGTTCACTCTCGATATGTATCATAGTCAACAGTTGACTTAGTAATGAAACTAAAACAATACATGAAAGAGCAATTGATGTTTTCACAAGTCCAAAAATACGCCTTAGATTTTAGGAAACTTAGTTGGGTCCCTATCAGGGACTGTTTCATACAACCGGGCACTGGGCTCTTTGCGTTAAGTAGAAAACAAATTCTCAAATAAAAAGTAAATGAAGCTATCGTATAGACATAAAATGCTAAATAAGATTTAAAACAATATTAATCATCATTGCACCATAGAAGCATTTGAATTATTTGTTTAAAATTTTAAAATTAGGACACTCCCTAAGCTTGTAGACTTATTGTCTGGGCCATGTCGTTGATGATTCTGACGCATGGCTAAGTTATTAATAAAAGTGATGTTTTTAATGCCTTAGTAACAAGACTTCAGTATTTTCTTCTAACAAAGTTCCACCTAGATAAGTTAACGGCATCAACTTCCAGCAATTCATATTTTGATCCAAGACACAGGTGCTGTCTTGCAGTGTGAAGGCAGACATAAAACTGCAGTAAATTTTGGAATGTGATTTAGGAATATGTGGACTAACTGAAATTATCAGATGGTGGTTAATTTTGATAGCTTTCAGTCATTTTCTTATTAATGTCTTCATTTCCATTTTAAAGGGAAGTGTTAAAAAGTCGCATCACAAACCACGTAGGTACAATTATGAAGTTCTTGATCTCCGTTGATATTTTAAGAGTTCCGGAGAACATCCCTGCATATACTTGCTTCTCTCCCAGTCGACATCCGTTCTTCCCCATGCCTCCAGACATTCCCTCTCTCGTTTCTAAACATCGATTCAATCCCATATAAGCTCAGCAAAAAACCACAATCTATCTTAAAAAGATAGCAAGATCAGCGTACTTGTTTTGTCAGAAATGTGTAAACTGAGACGATGTAATCTTTCCTATGAAATCATATCACACAAGTCATCCAAGGAACCGAAAAACAAAACACAGCAAATTTATTAAAGTAGGCCACATCTTGCTATCACTTGCAAATGCTCAGTATAGACTTGACCAACACAAAGCATAGCACAGCGGGTCACAGCAGAAATAACATGTTGATTACAGCACAACAGCAACTTGGCGCGTGTACCTTTTACATCTCGTGTTTTTCTAATCAGCAGAGCACCTTAGGAAGTCTTTTGTATGAATCGTTCCTTGGTTCTGCAATTTTCTAAAAACCGGGGATATCTTGACAAACATGACACAGTAACACAGACTGCTGCATAAGTTCTTTAAATTAACATGTTTTTTTACTTACATTTAGAATGTGCTTTAACTGTCGAAGTTTAATAAAATGAATTCCACTCAGCCAAACTTACTAGATGACACTGTAAAGTTATAACTTTTCAGCAAAATTCCACTGCATCTGTTTTAAGTCTATAGCAACTTGCGTTATAGCCGTTTTTGTAATATTTTATCGCTTTAGGATCTCAAGTGTGAGGCTCATTTTATCTTCTGCAAGATTGGAAAGTTACAATAAGACTTAAGCTTAATTTATTGGAGCTGAAAATTTTCATGTTCATAGGTGAGACGGAGGTACGTAACGGAAGTTCAGTTTTGCTTACGACTGTCACGCGATTCCTGACTTAACGAATAATTTTGGTCAATAGTATTGAGTAACAAGATTCTGAAATCATTTTGATTTTGGATCAAAACTTCTTACATAACTAACCTTTTCAGCACTTTTTACGACGGACATATCTCTACGACACAATGGTATCCAAGAGTTGGCCTTGGACCCCGAGTGGTCGACAATGTGCCTCGGGTCAAATAACATTTGTGGATAGTTTAGGTTTCGTTGTTGCACAATAATACAATGAAATACCCACAGTTCAATTATTTACAATATTAATTAGCACACTCATTGAAATAGTTTTAGATTCAAGAGACCCCTAACATGGGTCCATTTTGGAAAAAACTGAAAGAAACTGGGCTTTCAGATGAGACCAGAAATGTTAGTATTGTCACAATTTATTTTATTCTTGTCTCAGCTCAGGTTTGACCTTTCACGCCCAGGTACATTCTCAACGAGTGTGTATTTTGCTAAATTGAAATTTAATTATTTCATAAATAGCTGTGTGGAGTATATAATCAAATTCCTGACTAGACTTACAAGTTACTTGTCATGAAGAGACGCCTACCGACTGGTCGTCATCGTTTACGGCTGCTCTCATCCAGAGGTGGCGCTGTGGTACCGTGCAATCAGATTTCTTGCCTTCCCCGGTATTATTGTGATGCATCGTTTCGCGTTGAATCTGAGATGAAACGTTGTTTCAAATCTGAGACAGTATCTAAAACCGAGAATGAATGTGAATCACTGTAACATGTTTCCTGTTTCGAATAATAAAGGAAAATCCAACTCTGATTTGGAACTAATATCGAATTTTCACATTTTGTTCTGCATTTTGGAAATATTACTTTGAATAGACAGTTTCCGGCTCTATTGTACGTGAACGTTTAGGACACTGTTTCAGTGTTTAATCTCAATGCAAGGTACATGTAGACCTCATTCTCAGCGCCATTGTGATGTCAAAATATTTGAATAGCCGCCGTCTTTTGAAATTCGAAAGTTAATTGTGTTCCGTTGCTCTGAGTTTCATCGTCTGCTCAAGCAGCGTTCGGCATCAGGTGACAAGGCCTGTGGGTGGTTCCAAGAACCGGTCATGCACTACAGTGCATGCTGGAACATCGTTAGCATCAAGGCCGTCCAATATAAATGAGTCGAATATGTCCTCCGGAGGGAAAGGATGAGTCTGACTGAGACGGTGAGAGTGCAGCAACCGATTTTTAGGAGATGGGCTCCCTAGTCAGGCTTGTTTTGGTTCCACTAGTCATCTTTACGTTGTCAGCAGGTGAGCGTGTCGCATGACATAACATCAACTTATTACTGTAATTTAACAATCATCAATGGTTTCATTGATTAGTTATCTGATTCGTAAAATTACGCACATTTGTTCAAGTCCGCCCGGACCATGGGTATTGCTTGTGTTTACTAGAAAAACGATGTCTCAATTTGTAAATGTTTACTAATACACCGACATGCTTCATTTAACACAGGGTGTTTGAGCCAGTTAAGGAAATTGTATTTGCATTTATCGAAGTATTTCGAAATTTGTACTTCACTGACAAGGCTGCAAGCTACAAAGATACTATCTGATTAGACATGATTTATACACGTTGGTGGTTTTGTGTACCAAACCTTCAGTCCTGAACTTTGGACCCTCTTAATACCAATAAATCCGTAACACCGGAATAAAACAACACGTTTTTATAAGAACTCGGTATATTTTAAAGGGTTTTACATAGAAGTTTGGTTAACTAGTGTGCAGACTGCGTGTGAAACCAATGACGTCATTGGATAATTCCAACACCTCCGTCGGCCGTCAGGTGTTAGGTAACGCAACCGAACGTCCCGTTATCGAGTAGAACTACTCGATCTAAACTCATACAAAATAAGTTGTTTTTTGGGTGGCATGCTCCTTTAAAGAAATAAAATTAAACTCACTTGTTCAAAAGGTTGTCTTTGCACTTTCTTGGTATTTTTAGTTTCCAGTAGTACTAAGCAATGAATTTTTGTTCTTCGAAACTGTAGTGATTGCTTGTCCTGATTCGCGTGCACGTCATTACTGATGTACCCACGTTAAAAATATTATGAAACCATGCAGCAGGCCCGCGCAGAATCTCAGTGATCCACGGGAACTGAATTTGAACTCCAGGCGTTCAGGAAGTGTGTACATTTTTGGGACACAGCCACCACAAATTAGGCTTCCGGGCGTGTTTCAATTAGGCATTTTGAAACAGCTCCAAAGACACTATACCAGGGACTTCGGGACCTCACCTTTTCAAAAAAACTCCTTCAAAGAATGACCACAATAAAATAAAGTTTTCCGAAAATGGATCACAAAAAAACGAATCTTGACCTTAGAGAGAGCGCAGACGGCTGGTGCGAGCTGCCTGTCTAAAGTAAATCGCAGCTCAGCTGACCAGCAACTAGCTTTAGTTCGTATCGTATTTTCACACTGTTAGATCTCAGCTATAGGAACTTGAGAAAGCTTCTCGCTACCGGTCGGTGTACTGCTCCTAGGCCCATTCTTACTCTCCGTACTGGTTCACGGTTACTCCGGGATTGTCTGAGGGGCAGGTCCAGGATTTTGAGTGGGGGGGAGAAGGGCAGAGTATTAGCCAGAGTTTTACCCGTAAGAAATTCGCACCCCTGAATTGCCAAGTGGGATCTGGGCGAATTTTAGGGGGGCCATGGCTCCTTGACCAACCCTAACTCCGCCACTGTGCCACCCCTCACGTGGGAGATTCGGTACAAATATGGTGGAATCGGGAAGACGGGAGTGACGGTGGGAGGTCGTGGAGGTGGTGGCGATGGGGGTTGTTTGGCGAAGTCGAAATTATTCCCCCCTCTCCAAAAAAAAAGTTTTTGCCTTCCTGCGGGCCTGAATTAGTCATTGGAATACCGGAAAACTTGTATTGTTGCGTGTTTTTGCCTTCTTTGACAATTTTATAATAGTGGAAATGTTTGGTCGGTGTCCCCGAAAAAGCCTACTCGAAACGGTTTGCTTTTATGAACGTTTATTTTCAGTTGTGGGTTAAGAATACAAGTGTTTGCTGAAAAATCATAATCCCCGGGAAAATTCGTACGCTGTTATCTAATTTCAGTTTCAAACCATTCAAGATTAATCGAAAATCGTAAAAAAACAAGTCAGCACTTTTCAATCGTACGGTTTATTTTCAGACCCTTTAGCAGCTCAGAATGTAGTGATCGGAAGTGATACCATATTGCCATTGTCTCCTAAAAACAACTCCAAGGAGGTAGGTAGTGTTGCACGCAGTTGTATTGATTAAAAATTATTGTGGCTATCAATTTCTTTCCCTCCGAAATTAGAGTGGTATGCACACTCAACACAGTTCGAGACATCGGTGAATTTTAGTGTGCACAGTATACGCGTGCCCATCAGGCGAATAAATTTGCTGAAATCTTTTCTGACGTTCTCCAACTTTTGTGTGCAAAAAAGGTAATCTTTAGACTACCTACTAACGTCTAGTCGGAGATAGAACAAGCCATGTTGTTTTAATTAAACACGTTTATCTCATACGCGTTGAATCTGTCGAGGGAAATACGGCCATGTGATAATGTTTTAAGTATTCACCTCCCGCACTACTTCAACAGTGACCTTTGCCATGGAAAGTTCAAAAGGTAGGTCAACGTCGACTAGACGTCTTCAGCCGGCTCGATCATCAAAGTTTCCGAATATAGTAACTAAAACTCGACATGCAATCAGGACCTCAACGTAAAATCTAGAGCAAAACTGTTAATTATACGACACTTATGTCTCAATTTTCAATTGCTAAATACTATAACGTCTGCAACTCAGGGGCCGATTCCAAGGAAACTAAAATGTCAAATATTGTTCTTATTTAACTATTTCCAAGAGATGTTACAAGTTCACTGCACAGTTGCCGTTGTTATCATCTTTGTTACCTCTCTTACAATAGAAAACTTACAATCTAACGCGCAAGTGCTTGCATATAGGATGTGATCCGCCATGTGAACAGTCTAGGTGAAGTATTTAAAAAATATGCCGTAAAAATGAAAGAAACTTAGGAATTTGAAGCGCATGGAATAAATATTTGACTTTATTCCGCGTATCGACTTCGACCTTAGGTATCGGTCGATACGAGGAATAATGTCTTGTTAGATATTACTTCGTGTATACCACTCGAGGGTTCATTTTGTGTATGTATAAATAATACATTCTCGCATTTCTTCCTTTCCTGCTGATGAAGGTTCCCACATTGTACCTAATAGATGCACTTTTCTCACCCACGTGGCGAATGTTGGTGCGTAATTTTTTATGTCGTTTTTAAAGTGTTTTCGTAGAAAAGCATAAACATTCATTAGTGCACTATGGATGTGTAAAACTATCGCTAAAACATTGCACCCGGCACATGGTGAATAGTATAATGACAAATTAATTGGGTACTGTGTTACAACAAACGATCATTTGAGCCCTACGTCCGCGCCTTCGTCGTATTTTAAATTCCCGTTCACTTAAATATATTATGAGCGCAGATAAATGTGCAGCACTTTTGTTTTTTTCTCTCGTTCCTGTTTTCTTTATAGAACTGTCTTGTATTTTTTCAGTCGTCTTCTTTTCAATTGCATCATCCAAAAAAGTTAACATTCACTTCCGCGGTTGAAATTTACATGTGCATGTAGGCAACTGCTTCAGCAAAGAATGGTAGTAAAGCAAAAGAGATATTTATCTCCTTATCTAGTTATTATTTGTGCGGAAATTTTGGCTCTCATGATCAGACACAACAAAAATACAAATGGAATCAAAATTATGGATCGTGAGTATTTACTAACGCAATATGCTGATGACAATCCTATTATTTTAGATGGCTCAGAGATGTCTTTACGGTCTACTTTAAATGTTCTGAATCTGTTTGCTCCATTCTCCGCCCTCAGGGTCAATGTAGAAAAAACAAAAGCCATTTGGTTTGGCAGCATGGCAAACGGTGCTGAAAAAATTTCTGTCATGTTCTTGGGGATTAATTTCCAAGTAACTTACATGATATGGCAGACCAGAATTACTTGGCGAAATTGAAAAATATTGAATTAATTATGAAAAATTGGTCCAAACGAATTCTAACGTCTTTCGAGAGGATTACAGTAATGAAGGCGCTTGCTGTTTCAAAAATTTTACATCTTCTGATATTCTTGCCAAAGCCTTCGAAAAATATTCCAGAAAAATTGCAATGGAGGCATACAGTAGTCTTTATAAAAGACTTGTTTTCCACAGATGGTAATATTTTGAAGTATAGATTTATTGTGGATGTTTTGGATATCAAAACGAACTCTAATGTGAATTATAATAGTTTTATTTCAGTGATATTGAGGTACCAACAGAAATGTGTTCTTGATAGAGTTCTTAGTTATGATGCGCATTGTCCTGTTATGCCAACGATTTTAATGAAACTGAAAAGTGGTGGGAGAGGGTGTCAACATATTTGTACTCAATTAAATTATAGTTCCGAAGTCTCAAAAGCGGAGTAGAAATGGGCCAAAGAACTGAACATAAATACAAATAATTTTTCATGGGAACATATTTATTCCCTTCTAAAATCACAACAAGAGACCCAAGAATTAGGCTTCAGTCCAGACTCTTGATGAGAATTTTGACTACTAACTCATTTTTAAAATAATTCAAGTTACGGATGACGACTCTTGTTTCTTTTGTGGACAATCGATAAAGACATTTGAAACACTTATTTTGGGGATGTGGAACAGTAAATTCATTTTTGACAAAAGTTAATAACGAAATTTTAAACAGAGCGAATCTCCATAATGTCGACACGCTCTCCTGCAACAACGTTATATTTGGCGTTTTTTGATAAAAAGGAAAATTTTAAAAACAATGTTTTGTTATTGGGTTTGTTTATACCCAAAAGTTCGGATCAGAAGGAATACTTCTAAGTACATTTTTTAACTTCATCAAAAATATTACATGAGTGAAAAGAATGATGCTTGTAAGGATTTGAATTCAGTATTTGCACAAAAAGATGGTGAAACTGTTTTTCTTAGTAGTCAAAAGGATTAGTTGTGGGGTATGCGTGTGTGCATGCGTGCGTGTTTGTGGTGTTCTAGTCTTTTTGTGTTATTGTAAATGTTTCTCAGTGCCGATAAATGTATGAAAAAATATTTGCAATGCGGTACATGTGGAATTAAATATGTAGTCCGCACATGTTTAAATAATTCGTCTCTGACAGATGTGACCCCGTCGGGAGGTCGCACGACGACGAAACCGTATAGGTAAATGTCGCGTCCCTGCCTTCACAAGTTGTATACGGAACTTGGATCTATAACAACAATTTGTAAGTCCCGTTGCTCAATTAATTATTTCTACGGAGCTTGTCAACGTTACTGTGAAGAAACCGTCCTGGTACACTGGGTGTTTATAGGAACAACAGAACTGATACAAGCTACTCTGGTATGCATAATGTACAAGCGAATTTGGGCTAAAGTAGGCATGGTGTCAAGGCGGTTCGCATTAAAAACCGTTAGCAAGCTAGCGAAATTTCTAAAGAGTTTTAAATTACGGTTACATTGTTTCGCACTGGTTTCTACGGCGAGCACAAAGTGTATCAATTATGTATGCAGGTAAAATATAAGTGGGGAAAATGATGCCTTCGCTCAAAAACGTGTCACACCGGCAAAAACAAAAAATATGTGACGCGGCGTAATTTTGCACCTTTATTTGCCATTTTGCAGTTTTGAAGCTGCAATTGAATCATTTAGTAAAATACAATGTCAAAGGTTCTTCGTGTCCAAAGGAGTCTTATTCATAAATGATTATGAAACCTTTTTAAAGCCTAGTAAAAACTAGGCGGCCCATATTTCAGAATTTTTATATCTTCGTAGCGCTGCTGTGGGAATGATTTTAAAAAATTTTTGCACTACTGAAGATTGTATCACTATCAGATAATAGAAAGTGCGTGCGAAAGCCCACGACTTTAAAACTGAATCACGAGCACGCAACACATCCATCACCGTAGTTAAGATTACGTCAGTGGAGTCTGGCGAAACAGAAAACACGTTCTCTAAAATTTTGTTTAGAGTTTTGAAATATCTATTGCGTTAATCCATGAACTGTTCTGGTGTTTTATTTTATGCATTTACACTACGAGTTACTGCTTTATATAATATATTCTCTTCATCAATATCCACCAGTAACCGTAAACTGTGTATTGAGGTTGTTGAATGCCAGTAATTCCCATATTGTATAGCAATACGTTGTTACTTATCCGACAGCCCACAATAAAATGACTTCTGACTCTTACATTCCAGGAATGTTCCACAGGGTGTTCGTGTACAGGGCCAAGGAGAGAAAGGGTACGTGTAACGGAACGCTTATTGTCAATTAACTTGGAATATGTATCTGAGCCGGTTGTTTCGGATATTCTCACGGCTATACCGGACCTTTTTGTGGAATAGATTATAAAAATAGGAATTCATGGTAGTGTTTTGAAATTGATGAAAATTTTTTATTCAGAGCTAAGCGCGGCGTGTGTAAGAACTGAGCGTGGGTTAACTGACGTTTTCAGTAATAATATTGGTACTCGCCAAGGGTGTGTGCTTAATCCTTTTTATTTAGCATGTATTTCAACGAGTTTGTTGATTACTAAAAAATCTTTAATTAGTGGAATTTACGTAAATGAGAATGTGCTTCAAATTTTTAAGTTGTTATACGGTGATGATTTGGTTGGTTACGCAGAGACAGTATTTAAACTACAGCAACAAATTAAGGCTCGTCTTGAATACTGTTAGGATTGGGTATGAAAGTCAACCTTACAAAAACGAAAATACAGGCATTTAGAAAAGGCGGAAAATACGAAAAATGACATTTCGGAAATGACAAAATTGATGTCGTCTCCTCACATATGTACCTGAGTATTTGCCTTACTCCTAAGTTAGACTGAACGTAAGCTACATGTACATGTACGGAAACTGTCTCACCTGGCACAGAAAGCAATTTTTTCAAAGAAACGTTTTCAGTCAAGATGTGGACGACTGTCACCGAAAATTGCACTCGAGATTTTTGATATAATGGTATACCCAATCATTAGCCATGGAAGTGAGATTTGGGGATTTAAAGAATATTCTAGTATCGAGCGCGTCGAATTGAAATTCTTTAAGCAGCTGCTGGGTGTTGGAAGTAACTGTCCAAATCATGCTGTCCTGGGAGAACTGGGAAGGTATACAATTTATGTAAAGCTGTTTGTTAAACTGATCAAGTATTGGTTTAAATTGTTAAAAAAGGTCAGCACATCGAAATCCAAGATCTGTCTATAACAAGCTCGTCACACTGGATGAGGCTGGTAGGAAAAATTGGACTTCATCTGTTAAGAATTTGCTGCAAAGGCATGGTTTTGGATTGGTATGGTACAATCAGGGAGTTGGTGGCAAAGCATCTTTTCTTGTCATTTTTGAGCAGCGAATTAAAGATTAAATTACGTTGCTTCAACCATAACTTGATTACAGAGAAAGGTAGACATGCTCTTGTGAACCAAAAATGCCGTGTGTGTTGTTTCTGTGTGTCCCATTTTATATGTGTTCAAAATCTATTTTCTTTGAGAACTGCATTTATACCTGAGTGGTGCAGGCGTGAACCAAATAAATTTGAAAAGCTAATGAAAATGTCGGAGCCTATAGCTCAGATTAATCTAATGAAATTTGTATTTCACGCCACTACCCTCAGGGAAAAGCTGCTCAGCGTTATGCTGTAAATTTTATGTAACATGTGGGCCAAGGCCTTAAATGTTGAAATAGGTGAATGATGAATTCCCATATTGTATAGCAATACATTGTTACTTACACGACAGCCCACAATAAAGTGACTTCTGACTCTTACATTCCAGGAATGTTCCACAGGGTGCACGTGTGCGGGGCCAAAAGGAGAAAGGGTAAGTATAACGGAACGCTTATTGTCAATTAACTTGGGATATGTACATGTATCTGAGCCGGTTGTTTCGGATATTCTCATGGTTATACTGTTGGCCGCTAAGAATCTATCGTTTTTAGCCATGGCTTTGATGTTTTGTTTAGTTTTGTTTTGTTTTGATTTGTTTTGTTTTGTTTTGTTACGTAAACGCAAGAAGTCTCGCTACGGGTGCTGTCGCAGCTTCACCCTCACTTCTGGAATAGAGTAACACTTGGTAAAAGTGTACGTGACCCCACGAGAAATGGTCACTCCAAGATAGTTCTCTGTATGATCTCGAAAACTAGTAAAAACCGAGAGGATTGGACATCACGAACATAAACCCGCTTAAGTTGGAAACTAAACCTCATGTCACGAAAAGACTATAATAGTGAGCCAAAGAAATAGTGTGTAATTATTTAGGTGAATTAGCCACGAAACTGAAAATCTACTTTCTTTTCGGGGGCCCCGGACTCGGGTTTCCCTTCCATAGAATCGTCAGGGCAAAGGTTGTACAGTAACAGTGATTTGAATAATGTATTTGTATATCTAAATAAAGAATCCCCTAACATGTGACCATAGCATATAAAATCGAGTTATTGTTTCACAACAGCTTTTTGTCAGCAAACACTGAATTAGCGTGTGCTCACAAGTCCTCGGTGCCGGTCAATTACCTTTATTGCATCTAAAGCTGGTAACGCAGTGGTTTATTCATTGCTGGCTTCTCAAAAGATTTGCACTCAAGAATACTCCAATTACCAATTGTATCAAATGAGACATACTTTGTTTCTGTTTTATATAAGCATTGAGTAGGATGGGAATAATTCATTTTGAAACAGAACGCAGAATAATGAACGTCTACATGGCAACTCGTCCGGCGCCAATTCCGACTTAGTCGAGAGCTCTTCCGACGAAGACTTCGCTGGTCGGGTCGTTAGGTTTCACAGGCTACCAGTTCGAACCGGAATACACTGATCAAGAAATACTAGATAGGCGCCGTGAACATGCCCAGGCAACGGAACGTATGGATAGATCTTTGGTAAGCCGGAGCGCCGGTCAGAGAAATCATTGTCGACGAAATGCCGGCCACAAACACGGAGCTGTTTCACGGCCTCATACTTGATATTAACAGCATACTTTTCATTCTTCACTACAGCGAGCCACGTCCTAGGCATTTCATCTGTGGAGGAAGTCGAGAAAACGATATACTCACTTTTTTTCGCAGCTTTACAGTGCGGACAAGCGGGAACGATACACCGCAATATAGCGGCATTCGTCCTGCAGATGAACCACTGACGTCGCTGCGTCGTTTCTCAACTTCCTCACAGGTTAATGCGACACCTCTCGACAAGTTGAGGTGGACCGTACAAGAGGCGATGTGGATATAGACCGATTAAGACGGTAAAAAGATTAATTAAACGGGGTGGCATTCTCCTTTAAGGGAAATGAAATGATCGATTAATAAAAGACTGGTAGAATGATAACCTGAAATGGTGAAAAGACCAGATCGTTAGTGTAGAGTCCAGACAAAGACTGCAAGGCGCTTAACAACGTATAATCATGTTTCGAGTTTCTCCTCTCATAGTAACTTGAGGATCAAATGACCGGCGCTGCAGAGTCAGACTCCTTGGTTCAAAGTGCAGTGCTGGATGCGTGCCCGTGTGTGTATGTTGCAATTAATAACACACAAAACTAAGATCAATTATTAACACTGAAGTGGCCGTACCAGCAAGAATTACAGTCGGTAATTTGCTACAACGGACGAACGAAACTTTTTCGATTGACTAACGCAATCGGCTGCAACTTCAGGTTCGTAGTATATATTTTTTAAAACTCATTTCTTCCATTTAGCTGTCGGAAGATCCAATTTGGAAACTAGACTTCAAGTTTCTGTTCAACACAAGCACATACCTTGTGCACTATGGCGAGCCAAACCGTAATGATGGACAGCCATTTACAATTTGACGACTTTAATTAAATCTCAATCTTGTTTCCTATGTCCATTTGAATGATGAAACCGATGCTGCTATGTTTAGAAAAATTCGAATTTATGGAGTCTTGTTTGGCTATCAGATTTCTAGATTTTATGGTAAGAAAGACTGCACCTTAAAAAGTAATTCTATACTGTAATAAAAGCACATCCTTCCAAAACCGTATCCAGGTTTCCATTCACTCCGTCGCATCCATCCCCCAAGAAGACCGATAACCTGATATGAATGGAAGACAGTGGTGCTAATCATACAGGGACGGTGATGTAAATGATATTTACACGATCAAAATATGACTGAATAAACGCTACTTCAAATGAGACCTTGCGTTGAACTGCTCAAAGCACGAACAAGCGTCATTACTCCGACACTTAGACACATTTATAAACTAAAGTTAAGTCAGTACGGAGAATTTTTGAAAGTAAGCCCAAGGGCTTATGTTGGGAAAAACGGTACATTTTTGCAGTTCTAGTACCCAACTAGCAAAATAGCGGCCGGACGTGCTCTGAGAAACGGGCGGCTTATGAATGAACAAGAGCAACCCGGAGCGTTGAAATGCGCCCGCGAATGCACCGCAAAAGGGGTTCTTCTAGGATTGTTTATTTGTTTCATAAAAATAACCACTAGATGGCGCCAAAACGACCAATCAATCTCAAAATGTGATCATTCCAATGCTTCTTTAAAAGAAATCTATCCACAAAAATTTCATGAAAATCTGTCGAGGAACTTCAGAGAAACAAAGACAAACAGAAAAAATGAAATTGCCACTACGGGGCACAGCGTTCATTGGATCCGCCTGAAAGACGTCGTCATCTGTTGCTAGCTTCAAATAAATATAATTGCTAAATTTAATAAAGATCCTGCACTGTGTTTAAGAGATGCAGCTATGGGCGCAAAACAAAATATAACTAACACTAGGAGGCGCAACAGTCTGTCGAAGTCGCCGGAAAATCATAGTCAGCTTCGTAGTAAGAACATATATGCCAATTTTCACAATCATCCTTAGATCGGTTTGGTTGATAGAGGAGTGGACGCCAAAAAAACAGATTCTAAAACAGCAAAAATGGCCACTAGGTGGCCCAAATTACATCGAATCCATCCGAAAATGGGGGGATCAAGTCATCTTACTAACAGATGCCTATATGCCAGATTTTACGAAAATAAGTTGAGGATATTTGAAGATATAGAGGTAAACGTAAAAAAATAAAATCGTCACTAGGTGGCACACTGGTAGTTGGATCCATCCGAAAGTACGCTCATGCCGTCCCATCCATAAAAGTTACATGTGTACAACATGTCATGAAAGTACGTCAAAGGGTTTTGGAGATAAACCAACGGACGCTGAACAGACGGACGCTGGACGAAGGAAGATGACGCCATAATGCGTCCACATATCAAAAGGGGGGTGAAATAGGTCATGATGGGTGCTTCCTTAATTGTAAAATTCTATAAAATGACACCTGAACAAAACCGGCGTCTAAACAACTAGCTGAGTGACTGATTGTAAACGTGAACGAAACCTTATTTTGGCCTGACTCGCGTCTATTCGATATTTATTTCTAGAAACTCTACGAACCCTGAGAAATTATAATTGTGACTTCAAAAGTAGGCTAAATTTAATCCTATGCCCGTACATTTGGAGGTCAGGTTGCGGAAATTCCCGGAAAGAGCAAACGCAAGTACGTGTGTGTGTTCGCCGCGTGTCTAGAAAGTTTCATTGCCTTCCGAACTCTCATGTTTCCAGATGTAAAAAATAGAATCTAGTAGCATGTATGGGTAAAAAGATAATATATCATGAATTCAATATGTGGTATAAATGCATAAGTAAAGTACAACAAACATTTGCGACCCCACACGCATCAGTCGATCGAAATGTCGTTACTTTTCCTCCAGAAACTTTTGAAAGATAGGGGGAGCTATAAGATGTACTGAGACGTGCCACGTAACTTTGAACCCCCAACGACAGATGCGTGATATCTATACACTGTATATTCTCATGACATTCTTGCATAATGATTATTGAGTGTAATGATAATATTGTTAATAACAATAACAATCAAATAACAACAACGATGATGATGTGATGATGGTGATTATGATAATCATTGCCATTGCCGTCGCCATCGCCATCGCCATCGCCATTGACTTTGTCATTGCAATTGTCATTGCAATTGTCATTGTTTTTGTCTCATTATTGACAGTATCATAATACAATCTAAAAAATTCCTTTCACCATTTTTATTACTTTTACTAGTTGGCAATCGGAGGGAGTTAATATCACGCGTAACATGCAATGTAATGTGCTCTAATGTAATTGCCGTCCTGATTTTTTTCCCAGGGTTTACGCGGTGAGACCGGGAATGTAGGAAAGACAGGAAAACAGGGTATTCCCGGGTTGACCGGACCCAGGGGACCTTCAGGATACCCCGGGGATACTGGCAACCAAGGACCCAGAGGAGCGGACGGTGAACCTGTAAGTATTTGCACTTCTAAATAAATTATCGTTGTCTGTTATAACACATGTTTCGAAGCTGTTTCAATCGATTTGCCGTGAGCCTTAATTTGTTTTTTAAGGTCTACGCAGTAGGTTTAAAAGAATGTACAGTAGTGTATACAATAATTCAACGTAGAGAACTTTAGTAAACACCACGTGAGTCCCTAGGCCAGTCCCAATATGGTAGAACCCAAGAAGCCCAAGTTGCGACCAAATCACTATATGGGCATGAATAAGAAAACTTACTTTATCAACAGACTAGCCAAATAAAAATAAGATACAAAGCATTGCTACAGTGTACACGTGCACAATAACTGGGTCTACCACTTTCCAGCCACGAATGGCGCAAACATAGACATCTTTATACAACGATGTCTACGGGCCCAAACCTTTCGAAAACACGCTTGATTTTAGGGATTCTGTTACTGCTCTTTATATTTTCGAAATTTCAGTGTGTTACGTTTAATTTATTTTCTGTTCAACTCAATGAGGCCACTTAATATATATGCATTCAACACGATTAATGCATTGCAAAAACCACAAGTCGTGCTCTGTCAACATTAGACAATAATCGGTTAACATTTAGAAACAAAGGACACAAAATTTTCATCACTTGCAACGCAATTTTCGACATGGATGTTGGGGAAGAATATCGGTATGGCGACAGCATCATTGAATCCTGCGAAGGCGAGGATTCTCGAAATTTGATTCGTTTTGTTGTATGTCTTTATTCCCTGCGGTTCAGGATTACTGTGGATCCATGAACAAGAACTGAACGAGGCAGGGGTCGTTATAACGTTGGTGAACGGTAACAATGGTGTTACAAATGTCATCGATATTGTCATCTTGTCTCTTTTCATGCAACCTTCCCTGATGAAAACTTAAATGAAGAGCACCTTCAGTAATTGAGTGAGCACGGTATACTGTGTGATTTTTGTTGAATTATTCAACGGTTCTTTTAAGAACCATTTCACGCTATGCCTAACGTCCTAAGGCTCATGCATAGTACATCCAACGGCCGTTTTAAGGGCCACTTAACACTTCCCAGAAGAACTGCTCACTTGAGAAACGATTGAATTATAACCATATAAAGGTTAAATCAGTGAAATTGTTGCAGCGGCGCATTTTTTAATCCGAACAAAATTAATGTTTTTCTAAAACAAAAACGTTATACAAGTATCTTTTGCATTTACAGGTACTCCTTGGAATTTGTGCACAAATATGCTTTCGTAGTTTTCTCAGTATGTGAACAATGAATCACAAAATGTCCAAAAACTATGCTGCTAGTATTGTGCGAGCAGACGACATAATCAGTCGGCACCGAAGTTTGAATTTTGTAGTTAATTACCAGCACCATTGCCAAATTACTCACGATACTAACAATTCTACTATTGGAAGACTTTATAACAGCGTTTCAATGCCGAATTTATTATATTTTTGTTGTACTGGACAGAAAAGTATATGCGAGAATTTCCCTTCAAAATATACTAACCGGAAACTGCACCAGATAATTTAGGATAGCGACGCCTCCTCTTGGTTAGCACAGAACAAAGTGTCGGAGTTGCAAATCTGTTGTCTATAATCTATGCTGCGACTTTCTTACAGTGATTTATGGGCAGTCTTCTATGGTAATCGTTCTGTACTCGTTTTGCTCGCCTGCTTTTAAAGTCAATCAAATAAGGTGTTTCTTTTGTGGTACAAGTAAAAATAAACGTAAAAAAGTTCTTTATATTTGATAATTACACGTAGATGACTGTGCAAACAATCATCACGGTGAATGATTTGTCTTATGGATTTCTCATGTGAACACGGTGTTATTCTCATCAGTTTAGTTACTACATGTGCTAGTATATTCAATGAGTTTCAGACACAGGTGATCAAACTTGGCAAAAGATTACGGCAATATTAGAACATGTGCTCCTCAGTCCATACTTTTACAAGAGTGTCAAGACTTCAGTCGCGTTGCTTTCTAAGAAGTAAAGCAATCAACATTCTTGTAAACGTGCTTCTACAATTGCTAGCAATTATGAACAATAAAAAGTGATTGCTTTTTCTAGAGTGATAAAACATATGTTGGGATATAAGTGGCGAGCACGCAAGATTGAGGCTCAGCTTGCTACGTTTCTTTAATTATTTTCAATGTTTATGTATTTAATTATTTATCTCCATGTTTTCCAGGACAACTTAAAACTAGATACAGTTGTTATGTTTTATTCAAAAATTTTAAGGTTACAGATAGGAAACCTAAATAACATAGTTTCCTTACTCAGTGCCTAACGAAGAATTTTTGTTCAGCAACTAATAACAGATTTCATTTAACAAACATTCAAGTTTAGTCACAATAACAGTCATAGAATTTGTTCCAACGTTTCTAGAGAACATCCATTAATCCGAATCTACATCTTTTATTTCATAACAAAATGAATTGGTAGCCAATGTTCTATGTAAATCTATATTGAATCCATCCAAGTGATGTACTTATAGTGCATTTGAAGGGCAAGCAGTTACTGTTTTCCACTTGTTTTTGTCTTACTGATAATCTTTGTCAGTTTGTTTTACCTGAGCTGTTACAGACTTACTATTTGGACCCAGTTTATTGTAAATACCCTCATGCTACTGTTATCTGAGGTGCGTTACGTACACGCAAGACACTCGCAATTGAAGCTAGTATGACCACATGTTTTGCTTATAATGAATGGCGATACCTAGCTTGCCGTGCAAGAAACTTGCTATACGGAATGTAACCCTGTGTTGGTTTTGTACTTATAGTATCATTTCACAATCAAGATTGGCCTTCAACAGAGTGTACGTTGTAAATAACACCAAATTTGGTTGAAGCGCCACGTGCGGCACACTCTTAAACACTTAGGCGGAAGGAAATAAAGAGGAATTGCTGCGGTCTAGGTCCTCTAGTTGTGGATAAATCTAACTCGTTTGCATGTTACCCGTTGGTCAATATTCACTAATTCATCGTCTGTTTCTGCACTCAGGGTGTTCCTGGAAATCCGGGCCCAGGTGGACAGAAGGGTGACCAGGTATGTTCAAAGCTTCAGAACACACTTTCCCACTTTCCTTACGTGGTTCCCCAATACGAACTTGATGATCCCGAGGACTCTTAATAAAGCTTTCAATGACACATTTTCAAATCATTACACTTCAGCGCCGGTCATTACAATATCTAAGAGAAAAAAGGGTCGAGGATGTAGTATATCTTCCTATAAAATTGTAAAACTTGATTTTGCTATTGAGAAATGCATAACAGGTCTTGGAAACAGTTCACCTACAACAACCCTCGCAATATTTAGATGTTCGGCTCATACTTCAATGATAGTTAAGGGAAGGCTCAGTGGTCTTGGTAGAGAGGAGAAAACATGGCCCTGCCCAAATAGTGTAAAGGTGGAATCAGAAATACACTTTCTTCTCAGATATAAATTACATTCAGATTTGTGCATACCGTTTTTACCTAGATTCGACAAGGTGGATGAGGCAGTATTAAGGGATCTCCTACAGGCCCATGATTTAATTAACTTGAGAAAAATTGTTCAATATTCAATTAATAAGAGACGTCGAAACGAGTTTCTTGGTGTAAATTAATATCGCTGTAGATATCTTGTACTCTGCCTATTATATTTGCAGTGTGGGTGGAAGGCATATTTACATGAAATACGTCATTCGTCATTCATATTTCGTGTAGCTAGTCAGTCCGAAAAATTATATGAACATCAACTAGAACTGCATAAATAACATTTGAAAGCAAAGACAATATAAGCCATAGATGTGATTTTCTCTTGCAGGGTCCTGTAGGCCCTACAGGTCCGCAAGGAGAGCCTGGGCAGCAAGGAGCCGCAGGAAAAAGGGGCTCTACTGGACCACCAGGAAGCGATGGGACTCCTGGCAGAGATGGCGCCAATGGTGAAAGGGTAAAGTTTAATTAAAAACACACACTACATCCACAGAGTCTCGCGGTTCTTTGCGGGATCTTACGAAGCAATGCAAATTAACGCGAGCGTATTTGCAATACACTCGAGAGTTTGCTAAGGACTGTAGACAGGGGCGTTAATTCTGGTCTGGTGTCGAGGATGTGAAACCTCCCGATTTAGTTGGGTGTAGAGAGAAAAAATTGGCCTGATTTCATTCAAATACTTATTCCAAATTTGAGAGATTTGAAAAAAGCGGTTTCATATGGACTGACTCTGCTTGTATACCCTTTTAACAGCCGTTTTTGCCATCATTTTCCCACTATGTTTTTCATGTGCTCTTCGGGAAAATCTGGCATATTTTGCTTACCGTGGAATGTATTTTGAATCTTTTGGTCCATTTTTATGAAAAAGGTATAAAAGACCAACCCAGAGGTCACGACGGACTCCGGAGTGGCGCGGAGGAAATCAGATAAGACAAATTAGTGGTGGTCAATCTTACCGTTATGAACATTGAGTGTATGGTACTGTTGTGCAATTATGAATACTAACTCTCGGTTTTACTGCCGAAAACACAATATTTGAGATTTTTGTTGAACGGGATAGACTTCTTCAAGTTATTTGCTCTGACCACGGTTATGCACACACGCACCCAGGGGGGGGGGGGGCTCGAACGAGCCCCTATTTGGCGAAGTGGGCTAAAAGATCCAACTCATAGAAACAAAAGTTCTGAAAAAGTAGAAAACGAGACAAAGAACCACTAAAAGGCAGTAACTTCAGAAATTCGCGAATGCACAATTCATAGCTCTGAATACCCCGTGAATCTTAGTAACAGGCCTACATTCTCAAAAATTCGATTCCCAATTTCTTAGGCTGGGTGCGCGCATGTTATGATTCTATAGTAAATCGCTAATTGTCATTTTTTTCTGGCCGACGTTTGTTGAAATCAACGCCAGTCTAAGAAACGCTTTTAATATGCTCTGTCATTGAGTGGTCGGAGGTTTAGCTCCATCATCGCAATGGCCTCCAGCTCTGTTGGAAAACTCGCTGGTTCCCTGTGTGCCGATAGGTGGTCTGTAGCCAGCACGGGGGTATCAAATCGGTGCTTAAAATTTATGTATAGGAAAGGTGAATCCTAGAAATTGTGATTGCTCTTTTCGGAGTGTAACTTTCTACTGTCGATGATTTGAGTGCGCGATACTGTCCTACATCTATATTCTCATACACTATGAATAACACAACGGTTAGATCGGCCAGAGTGTTTATTGTACATGTATGTGCTTGAAGCACGCGGCTATTGAACATCACTGCAGAAACGAAATAGTTGCTGCGACGCCACTTGTATGACAAGGCTAAAAATCGTTCACAGTCCGCCATTTTTTCACGGTGTTGTAAAGTTAACCAATGACTGCTTAGGTTACATCAACCAATGTTAAAGCGCGTGCCACTGCGTGATAGGCCTACTTGCGTGCTGGCGAGACTAGGCACGCATAGAACCAGCGAGCGTTGGAAAATTAAGCGTCATACTGCGACCTCTGGTGTCGCTACAATCGAGATGTGTAATTTAATCAGTTGTTATTTACGTTTGATATGATACTAGAGAATAGTATTATGAAAACTGATAATAATGAGACATGAAACGCAATTGGACCAAATGTTAAACCATGTCTCAATCGTCCAGGCAGACTTGCAGAACGTGCTTGCTGATTATGTAATTTCCGCCAGGGTTCAAGGGGCTTCCCTGGAATTCCTGGAGTCGACGGTAAGCCAGGCAAACAGGGATTACCTGGCCCCAGAGGTGAGCGAGGACTATCAGGATGCAAAGGCAAGAATGTAAGTACAATCAGTCGATTTTCACCACCAGATTATAACGCATGTGTAGTAAATTTTCCTGGGTAGGAGACGAATGATTGAACTGACAAATTTAAGTTCCATAGCGACAAACCCACGTCTCAGGTTGACTGCCGGCGCATGCCAGAGAAATCAGTCCATTAAGACAGACATATGGTATACGCGTTTTTACTCGGATTTTGTTTTCAAGAGACTTTTAAATTCCTGTGTACTCAACGACCATTTGTCTCGTTGTTCCAGGGTGAGAAAGGTTTACCTGGTAGGAATGGACAAAAGGGAGAAAAAGGATCAACGGTGAATATGTTGTTTGGTTCACACCTAAGTGAAGCATACTGAACTTATTTATAATCTCCGTTTTGCATATCTGAGTTTACAAAATAAGCGAAATAATCGCAAGTTCACAAGATTAGCATACCGTTGCACACGAACAATACTTTTGACTCACCCGGATGAGTAAGTACTTCAGTTAAGGCCACTGGCATAGCCAAGGTGGGGCACAACGGGGTCATGATCCGCCTATTCAATTCAAAGATTTTTTCAGCGTTCGCGCAAGGTTGGGTAACTTGGATATTCTTCAACAAAAAGTATTACTCGGAGTGCGCATGTGAGCTCCTGAGTAAGCGGATAAAGTTGCGGACTTTGAGCAACACAACGAGCAAATAAAGTTTTCACGTCAGTCTTCATTTGTTCCTGAATCTGTTTTGATACCGTTTAGGAAGAAATTTCGCTTGCAGAGTCAGATCGAACGACGATCAGGCGCCGATATTTCAAAGACAAAAAATATGTGATAACGAGTGAAATTACCTAGGCAACAAAAATGCTAATATTTAAAATGAAAATAAGGGAACATACCACGACGTACCAGAAGATGAAGAAATTAGAAAATGCTGGGAAAGAGAAGTTGATTGATCTGATTAATAACTCAGAATTGGAAGCAGGTAGAATTAGTGACGGAATTATTCAGAATTTGCAAAGATCAAAAGCTGTTCTGCAATGATTAGAAAATATGAGATTTTGTACGAAAATGAGGATAGCAAGGACAGTTAATAGAGTACAGAGAAAGTAGCTCAGCTTTACTTTGCTACCTATAAATGTACATCAAGATTCACAGGAAAAGAGAATTTTATAAAATGGGCAGTTGATAAAAGATCTTGATAAAATAAGACAGAAAATAGTTAATTATTACAGTGATGTTTTCATAGTTTCTCAAATGGGAACTCCAACTGTTACACCTATCACGAACGAAATTCCCGTGTGGTGTTGAGCCTCTAGATGTTTTTTTTATATTCAACGGATGGTGAAAGTTTTGAGGTTTTAAAATTAGAAAAACAATTGCGTTTCCCGGAATTACAAGGTTCAGTTAAAAATGTTTCTGGCATGAATTCAAAAAGCCTTTGCTTAAAGTATATGAAGGTTTTAGTTGAGGAAGTATTTACGCCACAGAGACCAGGGGCCATACGCCGAACAACTGGCCCTGGATGACTAGCGACCAAAATCAACACAAAACACCGGCTACGAACTACTACAGCCCCTTCAACTAATATGATGGTAAAACAGAAGATTATTTAAATATACAAATATTACTTATGGTCAGGGTCCTTTTCTATTTTTACAATTTTCGAAGCATGTAATGCAACAAAATGGGACTTTATTTTTCAAACGTTAAAGGAGAAAACAACCATTAGTTCATGTCAATTTTAATATAAACAAGGTTCGCTGATTACATCAGACACAATTTTCAGGTAATTACGACTTCCCGTAATTTAACTGATTAGGTCATGCCCTATTTCAGACGTGACGTTGTGAGGGTTTAAAATTTGCCGCCATTTTGTTTTCATATACAGTAGTCTGATTGTATGACCTGTCTAGTTAGTCATTGTTTTACCTCGGTTGTGATACGTTCGGTCGTCGTTTGTGTTTGTTTACGAGTTAATCAACATTCTTCAAGGTTGATGCACATCGGGATGCACTCATTATAGTCTCACGCGCACTCTGGGCCATTACATCGCTTTCCGATCGGATGACATGCTCTGCCGTACTTGGCTCGCTGACTTGTGAAGAACGTACCCGTCCACGCAACGTATTATTAACAATTGTAGTACTTTATTTGATAATATACATAATTACAATAATAATTACAGTATACAGTAGAACTAGAAGGTACAGAGTACATGTACATTCGATTTAAAAATTAAGTTTGTACGCTATGTGGATAACACAAAAAGTTAAACACTTACTTCCGTGGCCGTGGTGACCCTAGTACAAAGCAGTGGAGAACTACTGAGTGCGTGGGAAGCATTTTCCTAAGTCGGATTACGAAAGAGATATACATGTATACGCGGAAGTGATAAACTTTCCTGAAACACACCGCCTGAAGAAGGGTGCCACTTCTTCACCATTTCCCAGAAGTGCATTTTTGAAGCTGTTACCTCTACAGTGACTCGAGGCCCTTCAGCTAGTCACCCGTTCCTTCGAATGTACGCCTAGAGCGTGCAATTCCGGGAACTACATGTACCGGTATGCACCTGTGATTCGCCCTGTGCTGATGTTGTTCTAGCCCAGAGCCTGTAAGCAGCTATGCACCGATGTTGAGTAGTGGGTGTGAATACAGGCCCAATTCGACACCAGTGGTGAGGACAGTTCATCATCCAGTGAGCAGGCCGGTGACCAAAACTTTGATCAGTTTATTGTGGATTCATTGACTAAAGAATGGGTTAGAAATTTCCAGTTGGGTGCGTCGCGGGACACTCGGGCACGAGGGACAGTTGTGCTCCCGTCTGTGGGATGCCCGACTTCCACTTCACCGTGTCTAGTGGCGTGCTTTTTACTGGAAACACCTTTCAGTCAATAAAGACACTGATGGCCTTCGGTAAAGTCAGGTATTCTCCAAGACGACGTACAACCACATCCAGAATTCGTCTTTATGAGTTCTCTAACAACCTAGCTTGACGTACATGTAGAATACTCGTCGATGGGAAGTGGTAACGACAAATTTAAGAAACCGAAGTAAAATTCTCCAGTGTACCAATGATACAGCTTAACTTCTACAAGATAAAATTATGGCATAAATTGTCTAAATTGTTTTGAATTTCGGATTGTGTGGCCTATACTACTGCTAAATGTCAACAAGTGTAAAGGGTTATCTACATGTATACCTAGGTCGAGAAAGCGTCCAGATTCACTTTACGGTTTCAAGTGGATTGGCAAACCAATCGTGAGCTTGGGTATGCATTTCACCATAATGAACAAGAAAACGATTTCTTAAATTTTAATCTTACAATTAAATCGTTTAAAAGTCTCTCAGTTTCTATTGGGAAAAGCCAAAACATTTCCTGATTATGCAGAATTACTGTAGTCAAAATATGAGCACCTTCTATGTAATGAGCAATTTTGAGATAGACATGTGTAGCGTAAGTGGAACGAAAGTAAACACTATAAATTTATAATAAAATTTGCTTTTGGTAAAGTAAACCCATAAGAATTAAAATAAAACGTGATTGTAAATGCTCGTGCAAATCCTGGTTTTTTAGTTCCTGCTGTAAATATTTTCAGAACTCCAGTAAAGTGGGATGGAAACGGTGGTGTTTTTAAGGGTTTTTAGGTGTTTTTAAGTGTTTTTAAACTACGTTTCCAAAGCATATGGATGTATTGTGGTCTTGAAATCAAGTTGTAGAAAGTTGTCTCTTGCAAATCTTGATACCTTTCACCATAATATCTCGATCGCTTCAGAAAGACATCATTCACTACTTATATAAGGACCAAAACAATTGAAAATTGAATAGTGTGAACCGACAGAAACATGTTGATGGATGGGAGTATTTTGGATTTTGAAAACAAAACTCCTGACCTGATAGATTTTGAAAGAAATACGTAAGCTTTCATAGTGGACTAATTATGCTGCTTTAAGACGTGTAATGAAGGTCAAAGTGCGTAATATCTTTCCAGTCAAATAAAATAACTACTTTGTTTTCTAGAAACATTGCAGTAGATATGGAATACAGCTTGACAGTACGTGTTGTTAAAAAAATGCGATTTATAATTAGTGGAGACAACTTTGCATCTTGCGGAGCCTTTAATCAAGATGTGTGTAGAATGCGACTGTAAGATTTTTATGGTACGACCTTCACAAACTCCAACTCTTCTTAAACGCACAACACGATTTAATTTTAAATAAAACGTTATTTTGATTGCTTTACTAATTATTTGTCAACATTTCATTCATAAATGCTATAAAGACCAGACGAATCCTACTTACACAAAAGTTAAGTACTGCCTTTGTAATTACTGCATGCTAAGGAAATCCAACCCCGTCAAACTCTTTTTGAGAAACCCCTATTACTTAATCTACAATAATTATGATTTCATAACTTAGATGATGTGTGTGTGTTTACGCGCCCGCGCGCACGCGTCTGTGCATGATGTTTTGTCTTAGGCAAACATTTTCCTTGATGCATTTGCTTTATTTTGAGATATGCAGAATTGATTAAACACAGATACTTTTCTTTAATGACAGTCTTTATATTAAGAAAAAATGAAATAAAGAATTAAAGAAACACACGATCAAACCTTATTCAGCAAAATGATTTCTACGGACAAGCATTGATGCATTGCATATTATTGTGGAAAGCGGGAACCACCCGTCCCGGACGGTCGCCAAATCGGTTACCAAAATTTGGCCCCACCTGTTGAAAACTTCTGGCTACGCCAGTGGTTAAGACATCAAAAATATCTATGGATGGAGTATACTTATTTTACTTAACATAACTGTCTTAGTTCGTAATGCTGCGTCAACGAAATTCGCAAAGCGTTTCATTAGAGACTCATCTAACGTAGAGATTTTTTGAGGAAACGAGACTGCAGGTCGTTTTAGGCCGTAGCTTTCATTTATTGGAGGCAAATAAAACAAAGGAATGAAATTGTCTAATTGGGAAAAACTTGCGAGTGAATGTGCTGTTGCTTGTGGCTGGGCCAACCGTAAGCAGGAGAGAATGAACAACCAGCGCTACCGTCGGATTAGATAGAGACTAACTACGAGTTGGATATGAAGCTTGAAGGTCTGTAGAAAAGTGTTTGCCCAAATAATAGGATTTATGTCAGAGTGGCATAAATCTCATTAAACCCCGAATTCAGTATGGTTGGGTCAGTGTGACATTATTCGGACGGGTGTACAACACAATGGCGGAGACCAGGAACCCGTTCCAGGAAAACTGACTTAACCAAGACAAAACTTAAATTTAAGCCAATGTCAAGATAAAACTCCAATTTTTCTGAAGTCCGTTCGATGAAATTGATATTGAATTTGACGTAAGTTTTTTACTGAAGTTTTGTCTTAAGTTCGACTAACTTAACGGATATGGGAGTTTCAGAGTGCGGAAGTTGAGACAAACCCTAGAACTAAGTCATAAACGAACTTAACCCAGTTTCTTGGAACGGGCCCCGGACGTCAAACAAAAAAACTCTTTTTATTTTTACGTTTATATCTTGATTAAAAGTACACAAATTGATGAAGAAATACTCTAAATATCATAGCAAATCTGCTGGTAACCGAATTCAAACTTTTTTGATCACATTGTAAAGGTTTTAGTTTCCGCCTTTTAACTTTTTTCTATTTGCATTCAAGGGCATACCTGGATCAAAGGGTGCTAAGGGCGAAAGAGTAAGTAAATATCGAAGCCACTGGATTTATGCAGACATAAGCAATTACCACGACCTATTCGATTATATGCGCAAAATTGTCTTAGATGATATATCCTTCAAGTTTCTTAACTCATTCATACACTTGCTTCCCCGAGTACTGTTACAAAACTGTGGCCAGAACAATAACATGACAAGATGAGAAAGGGGCTGTTTCAATTCTGGCAGAAATAATGAATGTTATAACATTCATGTTTTTGGCGAAATGCCTTTATCAAAAGCCCGTTGTGGAATGAGCATTCACCTGGGCGTAATAATTTAATACTACCTCAGTTGTACATGAACAATGTTCTTTTGTCGAGGAAACTGAATTCTTTTCCAACGAGCTGATTAATCATTTTTAGAAATTTTCTCATGAAAACGCATTTTTACGAGCAATGTATTTTCTTGCGGGTTGTCGTTAGAAAAATGTGAGACTGGCTGCCTTGTCATTGGTTATTGACTTTATTTTCTGTTGGTTAATTTGACAGGGAATTCCCGGAAAAATGAATATGAACATTATGAAAGCTAAACTTAAGGTAAGGCACACCAAGCATGAAACTTTTAAGTACCGTAAGTTACTGCAAGCGCCATTACTTAACTTCTGCGGAACAAGACGTTCACAATGTTTTACTATTTTGCTCAATTCCAGCACTGAGCAGTAGACTGCTTTGACTGGCATGTTAGCATCAGCCAAGCTCATGGCTATTTCTGCCATCAACATCAATCCGGGTTCTTTTCCATTTCACTGTGTTTGTAGAATTCTTGGTGATTTATTTTACATTGACTGCTTCCAAAGGTAACTGTGTTGTTGGTGTTGCTGTTACCTTTGCTGCAGCATCTTTCTTTGTTTCTGTCACTGTTTACGACCGCAAAAACAGCAGGAGCTGTTAGAGCCGTAGGTGCTGTTGTTGCTAAAACTACTGCTATTTCTATTACTGCCACTGGACCTATAGGACTGTTAACTGCTGCAACTCTCTACTGTTATTACAACTGCTCTTATTGTTCCTGCTATTACTAGCGTGTTGTAATACACCGCTTTACTCTGCTAAGACTGCCACTACTTCTCCAACAGCAACCATTGCGATAACAACAACAAGTACTACTACCACTACCACTATCACTAACTACAACAACTATTGATACTATCACTATTACTACTACAACTATTCCTAGTGCTAGGGGAAAGGGTATATCACAGCCCCTGAAAATAATCACTGCAGCTCTATACTAGGATTCAAGGATAGGATTTATTACGAACAAATTCTAATTCGGTTTTGCCACTTCTACCACTGCTACCACTACTGCTTTTACTACTTCAACTACAACACCTAATACTATTACCAGTACTACTTCTACTGCTACTCTAACTTGGGCGCACTCAGCGGGGGCTCGAACGAGCCCCCCAACTTGACGAAGTGGGCAAAAAGGTCCGCCTCCGTGAAACAATAAGTCTGAGTAAACGAGACAAAAGTCCACAAAGTCCACATCAATTCGGCTCGGATACAGGATTGGCAGGGCTGAACCTAGTGGCCCCTTTTTTTTAGTCCTAGTTGGTCCGCATATCGAAGAATTCGAGCCCCCCTATATTTTTAGGCTGGGTCTGCGCATGCTCCATTACTATTACCACCACCACCACCACTACTACTGAGTCTATGCAACATGTACGTCTGCTGCTGCTGTGCTGCTGCTGCTGCTGCTGCTTCTACAACTTCTACTGCTGTTGTTACTACTACAACCACCACCAGCACTACTTATACTTATACTTCTACTATTACTGTTGCTACCGGGATAGTCTGTAGATAAACCGATCCGATGAAAAGCCAGGGGTCATTATTCGGGAATTTATGCCAAATAAACGCCCGGGAGTTTGCTTGGTGTCAGCAAAGCCCCTGAATTTTTTTTTCATTCTCCGAATACACGCCCATGGGCTTATCTACGGAAAATTCCAGTACCACTAATGTGTTCTAATACTACTATCGCGATACCACTATTTCTACTGTTGTGGTCCTGCCGTCGTTGTGGTTGCACGAATAGTTGTTTCAGAGGGAAAATTCTACAATTCTCGATAGTGCGACTTGGATTGCAATCAACAAAATCCTTGATTATGTGTATAGTTAGGCAGAGCAAAACGCTCGTTTGGTGAAGATTCCTATAAGTTCTCTGTTCACATCTGTGCAGACAACTACGTACCAATCGATTTGTAAATGTGTACTTTGCAGGGAGAAAAAGGCGATCCCGGCCCCTATGGCACCCCAGGATATGGCGCTAAAGGTGGCAAGGGCGAGCCGGTAAGTAATTTTCACTATGTCGAAAGAACAGGAAAATATGCAAGATGAAAACTAGTAACCATTTGGGTACATTGTGACATACTCGAGATTCCCTACCGCATTGCTGCATATGCGTAGCAAGAAAGAAGAAAGAATATTTAGATATACATGTAATACAAGTTATTGTCGCAGTAAGGACTAGATTCTACTATTTTGACAGATGGAGTCACTTCATTCCCACTTCATCTTTACCCACAGATGAACCGCTTATTATTATTATATAACTTTAATGGAAATACCGCATTGTAGGCCGTAGTCCATTCGACTCTAGGGAGCCTAGAAAATCACTTCCGTGGCCACCTTTTGGGGGCTAGCTAATTTTGGTGTTTTTAAGGTCGTTAAGTACTATTCTTTCAGAATGTAAAAAGTTCCTAAGGTTTGACTTGCACGTTTTCGAGAAATTTGACCGAAAAAATCTGACTTTTTGTATAATTTGGCACACAAAACCAACAGCACAAGACAAAAACTGAATGAAAATTTGATTGGGATTTGTTCATTTGAAGTTACTGGACAAGAAAAGTGATTTATATTATGATATTAGGTGCAAAATTGCTCAAGAAAGAAAAAGAAAAACTTTAGCAGCGCCTCCTGTTGGTCAGAAAACATACTACTATATTCTGATTTGCCAAAAGAACAAATACTGTTAATCATTTGGATGGAACTTGATGAAGACTTGATATCACAACCTACATGTTAACAATATACATTTTCAACACTTCTGCAACAAATTCACTATTCCAAAGGCCACCCATTACCAACTGGAGATGGTGCACTGACATGCTGTTGCAAGGCTCATTTGTGAATGGCACACTAGTAGTTTGCTCTTTTAGCATGTAACAGCAAACCATCATGATGAGGAGGCAGATCACAGATTTCAACCTGAATATGTGGTAGCGTGCTTTGCTAACTGTTGATGACTCCCCGTACAGATGCATACAAACGGTTCATTGTCTTCCATGAGTTAACCAGGAAACAAATTTTGAGCCCAAATTTAATGGCAAAGACAAAGTTAAAAAAATATCTATGCAAGCCGACACCCTACCAAAAATAAGAAAAGTTTTGACAACCTGAATACAGTTTCATTTAAACACCTTGTTACAGTAATCCTGTTTAGCTGAAATAGATAACCAAAATGCTCTTCACTTTAGCACACAGTATGGCCAACAACTGAAATTTCATTTTGTCTAAGTGCTCAGCAAAAACTAGCATTAAGAGAAATCAGCATCATTACTAGCATTGACTGCACTGTGCATCTGCCTTCAAACGATTTAAAAGTAGAAACATTTTTATCATCCTAATACAGTAGTTCAGCCTTTGAAAGTAGAGGAATGGTCATGTTGGCAAATAGTTATTGTTTAAATTGAAAAGCGTCTTCTTTGCTGTAGAGCTAAAATTTCATTTGATTTCCTGTTTTAAATAGCACATAATTGGAAGAGTAAAGATTTTTCTTCGTTAAAACCTCCAATTCAAGAAATCTTCAAAATGTGAGATACTGAAATCTTTGCAACATTTGAATTTTAAAGACAAATGAATTAGAGAACATATGCAATATTTCCATTTTTAGAAATTTTCTAAAATTCCAAACACTGCTCATGATTTTACATAAAAGGGTCTCAAAATGGGATTAGACGTTCATGAAAAGCAGTGATGATCACTCACTTGTAGGTAAAAACTACTGCCAGTACTTTTGAGATTGAGACGACTATTACAACAAATTTATGAAGCAAAATAATTTTTGTTCTGTGACCTAAACTAAAGATTGTTTACCATAAATGACACCTTTTCAAATTAAGAACAGGTAGGCCTGTTTACAATTGAATGTTTGGAATTGGGATAGGTTTTCAACTTTTCTTTTGTTTGTGAAGTTCCCTTGTGATAAAATTTGATTTTTGGCAAATGGTTCATTTCGGTGGCAAGACATACATGGTATATTTCTTTGAGCAGTGTTAAATGTACATGTAACTGACAGTGACAATCTCCTTAATTTTCTACTGGGCTCAACAATATTTCCATCTTCAGCTTGGTCTTTTTCTTTTTAAGAGCTCTTTCAATTTTGTTCCATCCCTTAAGTGTCTGTAACACTGCTTGTGATAGAAGCATGAGTGCACCAAGCCTAAAAATGGGTTCCTCGAGTTTTTGAGAATGTGGTCATTTATTAAGATTCACGGGGTACTTCAGAACTACGAATTGTGCGTTGGCCGAATTTTGTAAGTTCCTGCTTTTCAGTGAGCTTCTGTCTAGTTTTCTACTTTTTTAGANAGACAAAAACTGAATGAAAATTTGATTGGGATTTGTTCATTTGAAGTTACTGGACAAGAAAAGTGATTTATATTATGATATTAGGTGCAAAATTGCTCAAGAAAGAAAAAGAAAAACTTTAGCAGCGCCTCCTGTTGGTCAGAAAACATACTACTATATTCTGATCTGCCAAAAGAACAAATACTGTTAATCATTTGGATGGAACTTGATGAAGACTTGATATCACAACCTACATGTTAACAATATACATTTCCAACACTTCTGCAACAAATTCACTATTCCAAAGGCCACCCATTACCAACTGGAGTTGGTGCACTGACATGCTGTTGCAAGGCTCATTTGTGAATGGCACACTAGTAGTTTGCTCTTTTAGCATGTAACAGCAAACCATCATGATGAGGAGGCAGATGACAGATTTCAACCTGAATATGTGGTAGCGTGCTTTGCTAACTGTTGATGACTCCCCGTACAGATGCATACATGTACAAACGGTTCATTGTCTTCCATGAGTTAACCAGGAAACAAATTTTGAGCCCAAATTTAATGGCAAAGACAAAGTTAAAAAAATATCTGGGCAAGTCGACACCCTACCAAAAATAAAAAAAGTTTTGATAACCTGAATACAGTTTCATTTAAACACCTTGTTACAGTAATCCTGTTTAGCTGAAATAGATAACCAAAATGCTCTTCACTTTAGCACACAGTATGGCCAACAACTGAAATTTCATTTTGTCTAAGTGCTCAGCAAAAATAAGCATTAAGAGAAATCAGCATCATTACTAGCATTGACTGCACTGTGCATCTGCCTTCAAACGATTTAAAAGTAGAAACATTTTTTATCATCCTAATACAGTAGTTCAGCCTTTGAAAGTAGAGGAATGGTCATGTTGGCAAATAGTTATTGTTTAAATTGAAAAGCGTCTTCTTTACTGTAGAGCTAAAATTTCATTTGATTTCCTGTTTTAAATAGCAAATAATTGGAAGAGTAAAGATTTTTCTTCGCTAAAACCTCCAATTCAAGAAATCTTCAAAATGTGAGATACTGAAATCTTTGCAACATTTGAATTTTAAAGACAAATGAACATATGCAATATTTCCATTTTTATATTTCTAAAATTCCAAACACTGCTCATGATTTTACATAAAAGGGTCTCAAAATGGGATTAGACGTTCATGAAAAGCAGTGCTGATCACTCACATGTAGGTAAAAACTACTGCCAGTACTTTTGAGATTGAGACGACTATTACTACAAATTTATGAAGCAAAATAATTTTTGTTCTGTGACCTAAACTAAAGATTGTTTACCATAAATGACACCTTTTCAAATTAAGAACAGGTAGGCCTGTTTACAATTGAATGTTTGGAACTGGGATAGGTTTTCAACTTTTCTTTTGTTTGTGAAGTTCCCCTGTGATAAAATTTGATTTTTGGCAAATGGTTCATTTCGGTGGCAAGACATACATGGTATATTTCTTTGAGCAGTGTTAAATGTACATATAACTGACAGTGACAATCTCCTTAATTTTCTACTGGGCTCAAAAATATTTCCAGCTTGGTCTTTTTCTTTTAAGAGCTCTTTCAATTTTTGTTCCATCCCTTAAGTGTCTGTAACACTGCTTGTGATAGAAGCATGAGTGCACCAAGCCTAAAAATGGGTTCCTCGAGTTTTTGAGAATGTGGTCATTTATTAAGATTCACGGGGTACTTCAGAACTACGAATTGTGCGTTCGCCGAATTTTGTAAGTTCCTGCTTTTTAGTGAGCTTCTGTCTAGTTTTCTACTTTTTTAGAGTTTTTGNCCCCACCCCTGGGTGCGTGCATGACAAGAGCTCTGTTTTTTCACAAAAAAACTTAAAAACTTGTCAAAAATGATACTTCTCTTGCACTCAATGTTGATACGTTGTTTGCAGTAGCCTAGACCAGGTAATATCTGATAATTCCAGCTAAGAAATTTGAGCAGAACCTGACACATGAATGCAACAAGGGGCAGACATCTTGCCAGTCCATTGTGAAGTCGCACAATTGTTCAATAATTCGTGGTTTCAGAAGAATCCTAACTGTTCCAAAACTGTTCTTTGCGAAACACCAAATGATTCGGCAATGTGCCAAGAATTGTTTCAGTACGATGACACTGGTGGCCACTTGATTTGGCTTTCCTCACTTCCTAACTGCTGCCTGCTGGTTTTTGAGCCCAGGCCCTTGGTATTTGCCTATTACAGTGTACTTGCGCACCTATCCAAGAATTAATACTATCCAATGTAGTCACTAACAGTAAACCAGCTACATGTAGCTTAGCCAGCAGGATAACATCAGCTGACCGTCCTCTGATCAAGGTTTTCATGCCAAGCAGATGACTTTTGAAGGGGAAAGGTATGGACACAATATTTTCCTGGCATTTGATTGGCTGTTCGGATCCTTTTGCACTGACACCTAGTGGCTAACACATTAGTTGAGGTTATATTTTTCCAACTTTTAAATTAAAATTCTTACTAAACGTACAAGTGTATTCTTGGGAACTTTTTTGAAATTGACTTATGAACAGGCTGTAGATGGATTTAATGCAAAGTTCCCGTTGCCACCAGAAAGTAACCACGGAGGTGAAAGATAGGAGAGCTGGGACTATGGCCTATTAAGCATTTACACCTACGCGCGCACTGATTTTACTCGATTTACAGGGTATTCCTGGCACTCGAGGTATTCCCGGTGGTAACGGAGAACCAGGTGCTCCTGGAAAAAAAGGATTGCCAGGGCAGCAGGGTCCCCCTGGGAAAAGTATCAAAGGAGAACCTGGCGTTATCGGCCCCATTGGCCCAGCTGGTCAGCCAGGTGCCGTTGGGCCTCCCGGTGCGCCTGGAAAGCCTGGTGGCCTGGGTCCCCGAGGTATCCCAGGTGAACCTGGCGTGGGTAAGTTAAATTCTAATAGAAGGCGATACGAATATTCTTGACTGCTGTTGCTGGCAAACATTATTACTGGATTCTTTTCTCAACTTGGGGAAAATTTAGGTTTTTGTGTAACTGTTTACGTACTTAGAATCAATTCCTGGATTATTTAAGCGGCTATGTATAAGTCGATTTTCATCAAAAAACCCACCTTTTGATTTAGACCACTTAACACGTTATGAAGTTGCCCTCAAATTGCAACCCGTGACATTGCTATGACTGGAATGAACCACAACTCCCGTTAACACACGATGAATAAATTCTAAAAATGTCTAGGGATACGGACCAAACCTATGTGGGGTGTCCTGTCTCCCGCGTTCATCCGGATGCCCGTCAATTATTGTGCAGTGTATCTTCGCGCATCCCTTCAGGGATTGTCAATTTTTTTTACTGTGAATTAAGGATGTTAAAACCACCGGTAGTTCAATATAAATGCCTGATGTATATTTCTTGAACTTTTATGTTTTGTCATTTGGTGATCCAACATGTAAATGTTAATGTTCTCTTCTAACTTCAAAGTTTATTAATTACATGTATATGCATAGAAGAAACTCGACAGATTCACAGGCAACTTTTTTGCTAATTTTGTAAATGAAAAACAGATGACGATTCAGTGAATATTGACGCACGCTGAATTTCGAAATCTGTGACATGTTACCTCAAATAAAGTGAGATTTATGAAACATGTTACTCCTCTAAAGGTCAAGGTCATGTTCTAGCCGCGTAACGTGCCATGGGTCTTACATGTGACAATTTCTTTTCACATGGCAGAGTTTTCGTTCATTCCTTCGAAGCAAATCTATTCAGGAATCATCATTCCTATGCAGAAAATTAATACTATTCATGGCTACAAATCATAGTGATAATGAACGTACCCATCGAAAGATTCGTCACTGTTTTAGAACTGACTTCTCCTGTATTTTTGCGTACATTACCATCTATTTCAGGACTGGGTTATAAAAACTGTAGTCGGAAATTGTATTTTAAATGTGTTGTGAATAGGTCAGAAGGGAGAAGTCGGCAAACCGGGAATTCCGGGTAACCCAGGGATACCTGGGGAGAGTGGTGTTCCAGGAGAAGATGGTAAACCAGGGAAATCCATTGCTGGAGCGCCTGGACCAAAGGGACAGCCTGGTATTCCAGGAAAATCTTTAAGAGGTGATCCAGGAGCCAAAGGTGAAAAGGGCGATAGAGTGATTATGCGAGGGTCAAAAGGCGAGAAGGGTGACCCAGGGGCAGGCCAAAAAGGTGTTAGAGGTAAGTTTCAATAGGCAAGTGTGAAGATAAATTGTCTACGGTATGAATTGTATTGAAAAGTTTTGGGATTAATTGCTCTTGCTTAATACAGAATATCACACTGCAGTTTTTAGAAATCAAGATAGAAAATCGTTGGGGAAAAGCTTGCACGCTCTTTGCTGAAGAACAGACGTCCAAAGTTTAAATTATGTTTGTAATGTGGGAGCTGAACTGGAATGATTTATGGCAGGTTGGCGAATCTTAAACACACGGATAGATCCTGAATGGTGTACGTCTCTCCATAAATATCACGTTTCTTTACCTAATTTTAGGTGAGCCAGGAAAGGATGGCGTTGGACAGCCTGGACCAGCTGGTCCTCCCGGACTACCAGGGATAGCGATAGGACAACAGGGGGAGAAGGGAGACCAGGGCCCGCCGGGAGATGGCGTGCAAGGACCGCCAGGACTACGCGGTAAGTTTATCAGCCTTTTCGCTGCGAGCCAGTACAGGTTAAAGGTAATAAAAGAAGAAGTGCCATTCGCAAAGTTAACTCATCAAAACCATACAAGTAAAACTATCAAGGTATCTCTTGTCTTTTTCGAGGAATTAAACAAGCACTAGATTGCCAGGAACGAGAGTGCAGAAATGAGGGGCAACCATAGGGAGGGACATTTGATCATGGGCCAAATGCAGGATGCCCACTTGAGTTCCCCATGACTACTATTGTGGGCGCCATGTTGATGACTAAACTACATGTATGACAGAGTGGTTTGAAATATGCCTAGCTTTAACAACTTTGAACTGTGTGACTTTGACTGTTGTTTAAAACGTTCAACAAGAAACAGTTTCCTAGATTATATGATGACCGTTGTTTATCTATATTTCAGGTGAACCGGGCATTGGAATACCCGGTGAGCCGGGTGTTCCAGGAAAGGACGGTGTAGGAAAACCGGGGGCTCCAGGTCCTCCGGGAATTGCTGGGAAAGCAACCAAGGGAGACCAGGGCGAAAAGGGTGCCCCAGGGCCTATTGGTATACAAGGAGAACCAGGTGTGTCTGAATTGTGTGTTTGAATTTCAATATTGTTTCTATAGTCAAGTTGGATATAAGAAGTAAAAGCTTAATGATTAATAACTGTGTTGGCGGTACTATTCAAAACCTACTATACAGATGCAATCCGAGCATTGTTTTGCATCGTGGCTTGAATGGAAATTTGACAACTCGGAGATTATTAACATTACAGGGTCACCTGGTCTCGACGGGCGACGAGGCGACATCGGACCTGCTGGTATCCCAGGTATACCAGGTGAACGTGGACCTGTCGGAGATTCTGGTGACATCGGAGCACCTGGTTTGCCGGGTCCTGCGGGAATACAGGGGGAAAAGGGGGAGATCGGCGTCGGACAGAAAGGTGAACCGGGGAAAGTAGGTAAACCTGGCATCCCCGGACCCCAGGGTGATCCAGGCATAGGTGTAACAGGACAGCAAGGGCCAAAGGGGGATCCCGGTATAGCTGGAGAACAAGGATTGCCTGGCGAGAACGGCATACCTGGAAAAGACGGTGTGGGTGTCGAAGGCCCTCGAGGAGAACAAGGGCAACCAGGCGAAATTGGACCTCCGGGTTACCCAGGAGAGTCGGGAGAACGTGGTCCTGTCGGACCACCAGGTGACGTTGGACCTCCCGGTGTACCTGGGTCACCCGGTGAGCAAGGTGAAAAAGGTGCTGTTGGCAAACGTGGAGAAATTGGACCAAAGGGTGATCCTGGCATAGGAGTTCCAGGTAAAAGGGGACAAAAAGGAGAGCCAGGAGTTGCAGGAGATCGTGGTGTACCCGGTAACGATGGTACTCCCGGAAAAGACGGTGTTGGTTTAGAAGGGCCTCAGGGACCTCTCGGTAAAACCGGCGCCAAAGGGGAGCCAGGAGTTGGTATACCAGGTGAGCCTGGGAAAGCAGGCCCACCAGGTATAAAAGGAAAGTCCGGTTTTCCTGGAGAGTCGGGTCGCAAGGGTGATCCGGGTCCGGAGGGTAGTAAAGGTGTGCCTGGTGAGAAAGGGGGCATTGGTCCACAAGGTTTACCGGGAGAAGGTCAGAAAGGTCAGACGGGAGCTCCCGGATTTCCGGGTAAACCAGGCAGCAAAGGTGATCCTGGTGTCGGACTACCTGGTGAACCAGGAGATGAAGGACCGATAGGACAACCCGGTGTTGCTGGCCCGCCTGGACTGGCAGGTGCTAATGGGAAGAAAGGTGACGAGGGAATGAGAGGGCTGGATGGAATTGGACTACCTGGAGAAAAGGGTAAGCTTCTGGTATCGGTGCATAAATGTTAGAGTGGCTGTCTAGGCTATTGTGTAATTCTCAAAAGCTTTTTACAGACCGAAGACGTGCAACTTTGTCATATGCGCTAGTGCAGCTTTTGAATCTTTTCCGTCGTATCCCGATTTGACGCGAGATAGTGTTCAAGGCGTTTTATGTCCTTTTGCCATTGTTAGCATTGTCATTGTCATGGCGCTTACTTCTACAATATATTTGACAATACATTTTTCAACATAGGTAGTGACGGACAGCGTGGTTTTCCTGGTGTACCAGGAGAAACGGGGCCTCAAGGGTTACCTGGAGAGAGGGGTCCCGAAGGTAGAATTGGACCAATGGGAAAAAGAGGTTTCCCAGGGCAAAATGGTTCAGACGGCAATGACGGCGAACCTGGACTACAAGGCATGAAGGGAGAAGTTGGAGAGACTGGTTCTCCTGGTAAAGTTGGTGACACAGGACCACAGGGAGAGAAGGGAGAACGAGGTCCGATCGGACCAGCTGGAAAACCTGGAGTGGGAATAAAGGGAAACCCTGGAGAAGATGGCATACCGGGTGTCAGTGAGCCAGGACCAAGTGGAGAAAAGGGAGATCCTGGTGAACTGGGACCACAGGGACCAATTGGTCCAACCGGACCGAGAGGACCGATCGGCGAGAAAGGAAAACCTGGAGAAGATGGTGTAGGATTGACCGGGGAGCCAGGCCCAAAGGGCCAAATCGGTAAGACATTTTGTAGAATGGTTACACACAGGTATTTTGTATCCATTAAACTGTGACAGTATTTTTTGTTGTCATTTTTAATCTACTACGTGTCTGGTAACTACGCAACACCTCAAATTAGACCTATATGTTTATACTTAAAAAACTAGTATAGCTTGACTCAGTAGTCCCCATGGAGTCATGTTATTAGTTAAAACCCCTTCAACTCATTTAGCTTTCATGCCAAGAGCTAGAAATCGCCCGGGTAAATACGTGTGATGAACTGTAAGGTGTATTTTTACATGAAACTTTCACTGGACTAAATGTAATTTTGAATCGCCTTTCGTGTGATGCATCGCTTGAGAAACCCGCCTCCCGTTCAGAAACGTTAGGTTCTCGCTAAAAAGCAAGACTTCGCGAGATTACGTGAGATATTGCCTAGTATTTTAAAAGGGAACATGTGACTTTGGCTATATTTTAGTGATGTCCTAGCGATGGTCCTAGCCTTACTGAACTGACGCACGCCCGGTGTCGAGGAGCGACTTGCTCATCAAACCGGTTTGAGGACTGTTTGGAATAGAAAATCTTTCAAGGCGTAGCACAAGTGAAGTCGAATCTTATAGCGCTCATTTATAAAAAACCGTGGCCACAAAGTCGATTGAGCCACATGGCCTGAAACGTATGGACCAATTTCTAGGACCTTCTTCTGTTTGATTTTGATGGGTGACATTTAATATGTTAGATTTCGTCCAATACCTCAGTATGCTACGTGATTAGCCACTGATTTGAACGGATAATTGGATTTCAACTTAACTAAGTGCATAAATTGACAGTTGAGACCTGCATTTTCGCTAAAAGCTGTTTTGCATTATAGCTGTATTACGTAATGTGTATGCGTTGGTCCAAGTTTAGCAATCATTACACTGTCAGCGAATGTTTTGGGCGTCATTGACGCGGGGCGGGCTCGCAAAATTATCCCTGAGTACGTAGCTTTAGCAAAAGTCAACTCCTTGGCGACAACGTGAATTTACAGCATTTTTACACATTAACAGGTTCGAGACAATGCTGGGGAAGGGCCGTCCTGCTATTGCTTGTATGTTTGAACGAATTACAGGTGAAACGGGCGCACCAGGTGACCGTGGAGATCCAGGTCAGAAAGGAAATCTCGGTGAGCAGGGACCTGCGGGACCTGCTGGCTTGCCTGGAGACTTTGGTCCGCAGGGTAAACCGGGAAATCGGGGTGAAAGAGGACCGAAAGGAGATCCGGGTGTTGGACATAAAGGAGAACAAGGTGTCAAAGGAAATCCAGGCGAACCTGGTTTAGAAGGTAAAAGCAATAGTGACACTTGGGATTGAAATACTGCACACAATGTTCACTTTATGAATCAGCTTCGGGAGTAAACTACTAAGCCACATGAATTATATGGAAACGTATGGGTAACACGTTACCCCACAAACACCACACCACTCTACAAAAATTCTCCCAGCCGCCACAACACCTACAGAACCCACGCAACATTCCGACACGTATCATTTAGCATTTTACCCAGATTGTGACAACACTATCCTACAGAACACAAAACACTACCAAATCTGCACGACTTAGACCACAGTAACAGTGGCTAATTTTGACCTTACATGTACCACTGGCCTCGGCCAATCAAAGCCCTTGTTTGCAGAGTTGTCTCGGACATCTGAAAAAGGCATAGCTGGTAGAAAGTACACTTAAGGATGTTCCTCAAAAAAGACGAAAATCAACGAAGCGATGTCTTTTTATCTTGCTAAATCCACCGTAACAAATCGAGGTGCCAAAAGTGATTTAAAAAGTTCGATTTTGTTTTACCTAAAATCATAAAATTTCCGACTGCCCCAGAGCAAGAAAGGAGACCATCATTTGAATGCTTTTTTACTCTAGAGTCCAGAAATTTAGGTTAAAATCTTTCATTATCAAACACATATTGGGCAATTTCCACTTGTCTGAAGAGTACCTGGATTCACTTCAAGAATTTAAGACTCAATAATGATGTGCCCTCAAAATTGCGGCACTTCCTTACCTTAATAGACAAGAGCACAAAGGCCAAATTTCTGGACCATTTGTGGCAATCACTTCTCATCTAGTCCACAAAACTGCCGTCAAACCTGACCTACCCCACTTTAGTCATTTTTGAGGGAGCTACATGTACACATGCCTCTGCAGCGGAATTACTGTGGCTTTCTTCTGTGGTGATGTGGACTGTGGGACTTGTTGTGGCTTCTGGGGAGTTGTGAATTTGTGAGGGTATTGTGGGGAGATTACGGGGGTGTTGTGGGGATTGTGGGGTGGTGTGAAGTTTCTAGGGTGTTGTTGCGTTTGTAGGATGTTGTGGCACCTATACGCTTTCATAAAATTAGCCTATAAGTAATTTACTAAACGAAATCAATTTGGCCACAACAGTCACCTGGTCTCGACGGACGATCAGGCGACGTAGGACCCGCCACCGGTATTCCCGGTATACCAGGTGAGCGTGTACCTGCCGGAGAGCCTGGTGAGGTCAGCGCACCTAGTTTACTGGGCCCTCAGGTAAAACAAGGTGCAAAGAGGAGATAGTTGTTGGACAGAAGAGTGAACCGGGGGAAGTAAGTAAACCCGCATGTCGGGACCCCAAGGTGAGCAAGGTAAAAATGTAACAGGACCACAAGTACCACAGAGCGAGCCCGGTATAGCTGCAGAGCCAGACTTGCCTGGTGAGAGCGGTATTCTTGGAAAAGACGGTCTAAAGGGTAAAACAGTAGTGGTAATAGGGATTTAAATAATCTTTATACTTTACGAATTATCTTGGTTAAGTTAATTGCTAAAGTTTTTATCGGAACACTACGTCATTTTCATGTAGGCCTCCACTTCTGTCACATTTAGACTCGTCTGCTTCATACATGTAGTTACAAAGCTACTGATGTTGAGAAATTGTTAATATAAGTCAAGTTCAAGTGCTAAAAATAAGTTTATTTAGCATGCAAAATTCAAATAACGAGTATCTAATTGGATCGTTGCTGGCGATTTCTGATTACATTCTCGTAACTGTGGTTGCGTTCGGAAGGCCATGTGAATCAAAACAAACTTGTTATGTCAAACTCATCTATGAACAGGAGAAGTAGGACCAAAGGGTAACGCCGGGCCGTCGGCCTACGTCATCACGCGTCACAGCCAATCAGACCGCACTCCTGAGTGCCCACAAGGTTATGCAAAAATGTGGGATGGTTACAGTCTCTTACACACTGAAGATGAGGGCAGGGCGCATGTGCAAGATTTAGGTAAGACCTTCGAGGAGCAAAGAGAAAATTCCATTCGTTAGTATTCAAGTACAACACCAACTTGTTAAGTGTCTTTTGTGAAATATCAAATGAAGGGTGTCTATATACATATTGGACAGGAATTTACTTAAGGAGTTGCGTCACTTCTGTTGAGACTCAACGAGAGGTGGCTATATTTTCTATTAAAATTTGCTTGCTTTATTATCTAATGAAGCATGCACATGAAAGCAAAGAATTATTATAAGGAAAACGGTACCAAAAACAACGTAATTTGAATCAATTTATATCGATAAAAGCAAGGTAATGAAATTAGCCCATGACGCCATAGGTTCTAACACCGTCTGCTTAGCAGTTCACAACACGCTTACTGTGTCAGCTTATCGCTTGACTTTATCGCTTTACACCAGTAAAATCGCCAAAATTCATATAAAACCGAATTATTATTTCACAACAGTTTTCTCTCAGCAAACACTGAATTAGCATACGCTCACACACTCTCGGGTCATTTTCAGTTTTATTGCATCTGAAGCCAGTAACGCAGAATGGTTTATCCATTGTTGGTTTCTCAACGCATTTGCACTCACGAACACTCCAAACGGATTGCAAACTGTATCTACAGAGACAGATTTTGTCACTTTGTTTCAGTTTCATGTAAACATTGGTTAGGGCGAGAATAATTTCTTTTGAAACAGAATAATGCCAGCACAGGCACGGAGATATTTCACGGCCTCATACTTCGTATTAACGGCGTACTTTTGTTTACTGCCACGAGTCAATTGCGAAGCATTTCGGGTTCTCAAAAAATCGAAAAAAGATACACTCGCCTTCCATCCAGCTTAATGTTTCGCACAAGCATAACGATACGCCACCCCATCGTGGCACACACTCAGCTGAAGAGCCACCGATGTCGCTACTTTGTTTACTCACCTTTCTCACAGGTTAACGTGACACCTCTGGGTGAGGTGAGATCGGGGTGATGTAGATATAGACCGATTAGGACGGTAAAAAATGAAATAAATCGAGTGGCATTCTCTTTTGAATCCGCATAATGTAAACATATCTCTGTAGACTTTCACTTGAGCTTCCCTCGCAGGCCGCCATTTTAGGTTGCAGGTATATTCCTAACTAGTATTACGTCACCTACAGTAAGCTTACCGGTAGTTATCGCGTGCTGTGAACAAACTCACAACACCAAAAAGTGAAGTTGGAATTCTTTGCAAAATGCGTCTTAATTCCCATATACAGTGCTTCATTGCGGGCATGCACAGATCAGAAAGTAGGCGATTTTATAAGTGTTTTTTATCAGTCTAACATGTATTTTTGATAACGTGAAAACTTTTTACTCGCTAGCTAGTTGACTACCGACAGTTACATTACACATGTATGTATAGTCCGATATTAACCCCAATGACAGACTAGTAGGTGTTACTTGTTACCTAGAATATACTGAGAGACGAAACCAAATTTTCGGGGGGCACCACAATGTGGTGTCTCAAGCGCAGTTTTGCGATATGTACCTGAATACTGTTTCATTACAGGAAGTTCTGGGTCATGTATGCGGAAATTCAGCCCAATGCCATTTATGTTTTGTAACATCCACAACGTGTGCAATTACGCGCGTCGAACGGCAACGAGTTACTGGCTGTCCACTAGCAAACAGACCCCGATGATGCCAGTGGAAGGACCGGATGTTATTCCGTACATCAGCAGGTGTTCTGTCTGCCAGGCACCCGCCCCAGTAATGGCGCTTCATAGTCAAACCAACTCGATACCACAATGTCCAAGAGGATGGAAATCCCTTTGGGACGGGTACAGTTTCGTTATGGTGAGTAATTTGCTTATCTATACTCGCACTTAAACTATTTCAAAGTTTGCGATAACTGATTCTCATTTCTTGTAAACGCTGCTGTCCAGCTTCTTGTATGAATATCAAAATCGTGCACTTACCTTGTGTCTTTTGTGTCTGGTAACAAAACCTCTGATCATTATCGGTATTTCAGGAACAATTAACTGCTTCCGTTGGTTTACAGGGTAGACTGCTTGTAGTCGATCATAAATTTGCCGAACACGTGCAAGAGGGATTATTCTGCCCTCGTGTATCCCATAGGGAAACTAATGACGACTGCAAGCATGGACATGGCTTTTGGTGTTTGAAGATATGGGCTGTATTTGTTTGACTTCGCCGGTTTCGCTCGGTCAACCGGCTATGACATCTGATTGGTTGTCGGCGACGACTTCCGGCTTACGGACCAATCAGCTCTCTTGGCCATTTGAGCCAGCGGAGCCAGTGAAATCACACGAAGGCAGTTTCATCCAACTTCTTGTTTCCACATGTTGAGAATACTCCAAAAACCTTTCATTTCGTTATTCTGGCATATCGGCTATCCACTTATATAGTATGCATACAATTCGTATGCAGGTAAATGTTATACATGTACAAGTGTAACTTTTTGTTCCTGCCGTATGTCACCTTGATCTCGCATATCTCTGTCACAGGGCCCACAGATTTGACACGTTCCTCAGCCCTTGCACCGAAAAAAGCTTTAGCCTTTCTTGGTTAATTTTTCCGTCGAACAGCTAAATAAAGGAATTGCATCCTTTACTCAAAACTTCACTGATTGCGTTAATCCAATGTCTTTTGAGATGCGAAGCCCGTGCTTGTTCCTCTATGCATGCAACGTTCTGTGTCCTTTAATGCCACATTTAATCACAACTATACGTTGTATAACAGATTCCACGGCACGTTTCTGGCCTCTTATTTTGCCTTCAGCTTAAGCTAAGGAAATGCGCATTTGAAGATACTGTTTCACTGATAGCCGTCGTCAGATTTTTATCCAGCTTTTTGTTTATGCTTGGTTACAAAAGTTTCTCTTCCTATGCGTTATTCAACAAGACGCATTCCTGCAATTTGGGAACATGGTATCCTCGAGAGGACATGAAACGGCCATCTCCTCATTTTGTTTACCTTTTCTGCAGTCTTGTCCAACTAGTCATTGTAGAAATTTTGACCCCATTGAACATGTAGATTTTTCCATGTGCGCGCAATCGCAAAAACTGGTAGGATTCACTACTCTGCCCGTCCGTAGAATACGTCATGTACATGATTTTTTATTTTGAAACTCCACAGTCTGACCATAATTATTGTCTTGAATCACACCATAGTGTAAAGAAGTACTTATCTCAAGATTTTCGTTTCTTGGTTCTATCACCATGTTGCCATGGTAAAAACGTCATTAAATGAAACGTCATAAAGGCTTTCAGTAGAATGGTGGGATATCTTCAGGGTATGTCATTAATTAATTGCGGTGGCATTTCGATGTTTTTGGAAAATGTGTAATTATTTATTGTGTCAACGATTAAATCATATGATGTTTCTCTTTGACGCGAGGGAAAGGTACCAATCCTTTTAGACATCACCTGCACTCAGATTAAACAAGATACGTTTTGAGACTAGTGTTCTAATTCATTAATATCGAAGTGAACTCTCAATTTCATTTTACGTGTACTGTTTTTAATTCCCACAGCACGCCGTCGGTGATTTTGGCGGAGGTCAAAGGTTAGAGAGTCCAGGAAGCTGCATGGAAACGTTCCGAGTTAACCCCTACGTTGAATGCACGTCACGTGGCCAGTGTCATTTTTACTCAGAAAAATACAGTTTTTGGCTGGTCTCCATCCTGGACGATGGATTGAACGTCAAAGCGGTCACGTTGAAAGCTGGAGATCATTTGAACAATGTCGGTCGATGCACAGTCTGTGTTTTGGTTCGTAATCGTGATCTGTGATTATTTACCATAATATTGGCAAAAAGCTTGCATAAATATTCATTAAAATAAGTACTTGGCGCATTGTGGCTCTCTCGTAACTAGGCGAATGTGTACATTTTAAGCTCGGTGATGCAGACAATTTTGATGTTCCTTCCTACAGGATTTTACGAAATTACATTACGGCGTTTTCCGTTGCTCTCAACTTGTTCGATTCTATAGCCCTACAAGTTGGGAAGATGACCCCTGTAGCCAGTATCTTACAAGAATGGTTAACACCATTCTGGCATTAATGGTTGGAGGGCCAGCTCTCTTTTGTTCGATAATTGCTCTAATCTCCGGCTGTGCTGTTAAAAATAAAATTAAGTTATACAGGCCCGTAGGAAGGGAAAAGTTATTGGGGGCACAAACCATTTCGACTTCGCCAAACAACCCCCCGCCATTCGCCACCACCTCTACCTTCCTCCGTCCCCCGACCCCTTCGCCCCATGTTGCCACCGTATTTGAACCGCACAGTAGCGGATTTAGGGGTGGCCAAGGGGACATGGCCTCCGTAATATTCTCTCATATTTCATTTGGCAGTTCGGGGGTGCAAATTTCGGACGGGTAAAACCATGGCTAATACTCTGCCCTTCCAGGCTGCTCCCAACTCAAAATCCTGAATCCGCCCCTGGGACAATCCTGCGGAGATCAGTGAAGCCACCAAGAGTTGAGTAACCGTGAACCAACACGTAGAGTAAGAGGAGCTGCCCCAAATAGTTGAGATCTAACAGTATGAAAATACGAAATTCCCGATGAACTAAAGCTAGTTGCTGGTCAGTTAAGCTGTGATTCACTTGAGACAACAAGCTCGTACCAGTCGTCTGCGCTCGCTCTAAAGTCAAGATTCGTTTTATTTTCATCCTGTTTCGGGAAAACTTTTATTATGGTCATTCTTTGAAGTTTTTTGAAAAGGTGAGGTCCCAAAGCCTTTGGGGCTGTTTCAAAATGCCTAGTTGAAACACGACCGGTAGTCCAGTTTATGGTGGCTTGGGAAAAGGATAGTGTGTCCCAAAAATGCACACACATCCTGAACGCCTGGAGTTCAAATTCAGTTCCTGTGGATCACTGAGATTCTGCGCGGGCCTACTGCAGGGTTACATTTTATTTTTGACGTCGGTACGTCAGTCATGACGAGCAAGCGAATCAGGACAAACAGTCAATTCAGTTTTGAAAAAAAAATCATTGCTGAATACTACTGGAAACTAAAAACACCAAGGAAGTGCAAACACAACCTTTCCAAGCAATGATTTTAATTTTATTTATTTGAGGAGATTTAAAACGCCTTTTCTATCTGCGGGTTTTTGAATCCATATTCCATCAATGCCTGAGAGTTATTTTAGATATGCAAAAATCGTCTATACATGTAAGTGTCCTTTACTATTTGGGGTCGGATTATTGACTTTTTCCAACTTCAGGCTGTAATCATATCCACTGAAACATCATCAATTCTTACAAGATTAGCTTCTAATTGTCAAATATCATCTATGAATCTATTTATTTTTATATATACATAAACAAGTAAATCCGAAACCAAGGAATTTGTTTATCAAAACGGAATGTTATGAGCAGTTTCCGCATGCATGCTAGCAGTCTTTGACGGGTAACCGGGGGAATATGGGAGCTGATGCATTCGTATTAAGATGTATTTTTACTCATTTTAGAGGTACCTATAACGGTTCACGAGGTAAACTTCAACTCCACTGACAAATAAACGCTGAAATCTTTGTTTCCGATTGCGAGAGTTTTTTGAGTACCCCATTTCGACATGTACAGGGTCATCACAAATAGCAACCTGGACAGCAGTATTTTCCACATGTGGGAATTCCTTAGAAACAATTCATAGCAACCATCTTTAAAAGAGATGTTATTCTTGTGATACTACGAGAAAAAGTAACATTATTTTATAACCATCGGAAATAGACCTTTTGATTAGCTTGGAAAAAGGGTGACACTGCATTCCACCGTCGTGTGGTCCCAAAACGATGCAGGGAATGACCTCTTTCCGGTTGCTCGATTTCACACAAAAACAGGAAAATAGGTGTAATCGATTCCAACATTGGGCCCTCTTTCAGTGAGCGGCCCCTTCAGAATTTGTCAATAAAAACACAAAAAGGTGACCAATTGAATGTCATCAATGGCCTTCTTCAAGGGTGGGGCCCCTAAATATGAAAATTTCTATATTTTCAAATATAAAGAAATGCGCAGCAATTGATGTTATCTGTCAGGTCATCAATTTTTCTCAAGTAATATACAGATTCGAGAGAAAAATATAGCGAAAGTTGTCCCCGTCATCCCTTGCCAGAGAAGGGCATCTGCAAAAATATAGTTTTGCATTAGCAAAATTGACTTATGGAATTTAAAAATTCCGCAAAAGTTTCGCTTCACACATTTTTTCGATTTTTTGAAATATATGTATGATTGATTTCGTGCATGTTTTCAAGTGCGTTTAGACGACCTGTGCTGCAAAAGCGGAGACCCTAACGACAATGTCCTGGCCAGGGTCCTCAAAATGTAAACCATGCACTGATACAGAGTTGTTAAAAGTTCTCTTGAATTTTCTCTCTTATCCGCATTTCGCAGTCTTTCTTTTCTTGGCTGTCCCCGGCCCCACGCCTATGTCAGTTTCCACGGTTTAACCCTGACGCCTGAAATTTTTTTGGGGGGCCGGTGCGGGGTTTGCTCAAGGCTATGCATTGTGCATTCCCGCCGCCCGAGCCCCTTAGGTGCTCGCATATGCCAGTCGGCGATTCGCACCCCGAACTGCCCCCCTTNTTCCCCCCCCCCCCCCCACCTAAATCTGCCACTGCTGCAGGTGTATATTTCGTTAAATTTCGTATTAGAAATTGGAAAATCTGCTCGTTTAAGATTATCACGTCCGTTCTCAAAGAGCAACTGCCTCATGTTTGACACCTCATACGTAGCTTTATATTTAGTTTGTCAGCCAAGCGGAATCATTTCATTACGGTTGACAACAATTAGACAATCTTTACATTACTAGAGGGCGTGCGTGTACTAGTTGTGATAGATTAAGCAGCCTCGATTTCGCGAGCCTTTTAAATAAGCCTACATGGTGAAATAGCTTGCAGCCGGGCCAACTAAATCTGAGATTGCGTGAAAAGGGTGCTTCTGCGAGGAGAAGTAAGCATGACATTAAACAAAGGTAAGGTTTGTGATTATTTTAACGATTATTCCATGTTTACAGTACTGATACCTGTTCATTGAGGTACTGGCCGATGTCGACTTCGCGTCAGTTGACAGTCAGTTAATCATTGTGTGTAGTGATGACTGATGTGTGTTACGATACTTGACATAGCACTCGGAATTTTTTCGTATATCAAATCATTATTATTTATGTTTGGAATGATTTCTAAAAGGTTTATCAGTGACAGTTACATCAATCAATGTCGAATGTTTGTGCTGTCAACTCGATATTTTTAGTGAGGTAAGACTACAATCCAAGCCCAAAGGGTACGTGACAAATATCCATTAGACTATTTTTACTCCCTATCCTTTGTCCTCCGGAAATATATTACACGTTGACATGGAAATATATCAAATCTGTTTTCGCCTGACTTTTATTTTTTAGGTTTGAGGGCTATGCATCGCTTCTTCAACCGTTCCTGAATGGACGAATTGGTTTTAAGCAGTTGACTGCAGGCAGCTAACCAGCAAGATCTTCCTAATCCTATCCAGTGCAGATCTGTTGTCAAAGTCTACTTTCTATATCGGATTCAAAGAACAAAGCCTTTGAAAAGAGACAGCTTTTTTGATAAAGGTACATAAGTTGTTTTGTTAATTTACTTCTTCAGGTCCTTAGGGGGGGGTTGGAATAGGGGGTCGGGTTTGTAAAATTTGGTGCAACTAAATGTGTGGAAATAACAGGTAATAGTGTCCGGGGGAAAGAGCATGGTGAGGTAATTCTTAACCTTCATGAAGCTCTTTCACGTTTCATGGAACTGTTTTGCTATCCATTGTAAACCCCTAAAAAATATTTTACATTCTCTGAATTCTGAACAACTGAACAGTCTTAACTTATGCCTCGAAATGTTGCAAGTTATTCATACGACTGTCATTTTTGTGAAAATTGCATTTTTGATGTCAACATACGAGTGAGGTCATATTTGAACATATTTTATTCTTACTGCCAATATTCAAACAATGGTGCCTTAGGGTTTTTAATTACTCTTAAAGAACACAAACATTATCCATCATTTTTTTAAAAATGATGGATAATGTTTGTCACTTAAAAGTGACAAATATTGTCACTTAAAAGTGACCCAAGTTTTAATACCCTCTATTAGAAGAAAAATAAAAATCTGAGGAACGGTTCCTCGGCCTTAGACCAGAAGTGTGCTTGACAGACCCATGAATCTGTAATCGGTGTTTATAACTGCTGAAAGTATCAAAAATCAAAAGGCGTGAAAATGAGTAACAAAGGTTTGAAGTTGTTTCAAATAGAATATTTTGCAGACAAGTGAAGCGTTTACAGCATTGTTATTGCTGGGAATGAAAAGTAACGACGCACTTCTATGCAAATCAACAATTATATTATATACACCCGTGCCCTCTGGAAATAATACATATTTAATTTTGTGTGAAATTGTAAAGCTGTTGCCATATCATATTTTTGAAGAAAGGGCAACATTTTTTTCCCGACCTGACGTTCTTAGTTATTCATGTTTCAATATTTGTTCTAGGTTCAGCGACCGTTTTAAGAGCCGCAACATAGACAAGCTTTGTTACTCCTTTCTCTTCCCACAGCATGTCGTCCACACACCAGCAGTGCTGCATGGCACAATGTACAAGCCAGTGGCCGTGGAGAAATGTGAATCGCAGTACTTAGTTACCATATGAAAAATGTGCCAGTGGTTTGTTTGTGTGTGAAGAGGAACTATATCTGACTGTTACACCAGCCAGCCTCATTGGTGAGGATGTCCTTTCATAGGCAATGAGTCATGTGTGGACAGCAATTGCTTATTTCCTTTCCTGGAAGATACATGAGGGACTGAAGCTAAAGAAGACCTAGTAACACTCTGGTCTAGTTCAGGGTCAGATTTTGGGAACAAAGCGAGTAAAGTGATATGATGTCTTGGTTACCTTCAAGGATCTAATTGTGGACTTTATTGAGGCTGAATGAGGTTACATGAAGGAAAGACACATGTCAAAACTGGACCTTTTTACAAGCGTTTCTGTATGCCATTGAAACTCGGTCCCAGTGAAATGAAAACCAAAAATCATCTGGACCCGTCCTTTCTCACTGAGTGACATCAACTTTTCCTTTTGGAAGAAAGGCTTTATGCTAATGGTAAAAACTTTTCAACTTGGTACGCATTATGATGAAATGGCATTCATGTACTGCATCGATTGTCTCATCTGGTCAGTAAAAAGGTCGTTAATGTTACACTTTGATGATCGAATAATTTTTTTATGAACAAGCAAGTTTGTCACTAATTATTCAAACCACAAGATTTCTTCATTTTTAAAGCACGAGACAGTGTAGTTGTGGTGAAGTAGTTAAGAATTACCTTTGCGAATTGTCATTTTCCAGTTGACCTATAGAAATGTCCGGCGATCAAAACGAAGTATAATCCCTTTGATTGCATTTGATTTGCTTATGTGTAAAACTATTTTTAGAGCTTTCTTAAGGACTTTGAACAGTTTTAAGTTTTGTGTTAACTTGTCTATAATAAAAGTTCCACTTGCAAGCAAAGTATGTTTTCAATCGTTGGTAGCTGGATAAGACTCTGCTGTGCACGAGATTTGAGAATAAACAATTATCAGTGTATTTAAAAACAAAGTGGCAAAGTGAACAACCACATACATACGACGGAACAACATTATTTGTTAAAAACAATTGTAATTTTCCCGATGCAAGGGCTGACTTTCTGAATTGAGAGGTTCCATTCCCTCTGGTTATTGCTGAAGGACTGCTTTTCACTTTGTTGAAAGGTAAAATAGATGGTAAACAGGCTGGTTTCAGTCGTTGTCTCTCACCTGTAATAGAATAGTCAGAGAAATATTAGCAAATTATAAAAGAATACACAAGACAAAACTACTTTTGTAAGGCAGAACTTACTTGACATTTCATCTTCATGTTTATATGTAGAAACTAATAATCTTTGTACCGAAGCCATGTTTAAGATCTCAATTAAAATATGTGAAACAGACTAAAAGTGATTTAAGAATATGTATTTTTCATGACAACTAAAATTTGTTTATGATCTCAACAAAGAAAATTCATTCTAGGTGTCAATATTTATTCCAATGCAATGTTACGAACTCACTGTTAGAATACATGAAGCTCATTCATATTAATTGGCTAACTATAATCTGGAATTCCTGGGAATGGGGACCGCTATAAAATAAGATCATCTAGAGAATTTTATGGGACATAACATAGTTTTGTAAAGTAACTGCTGTGAAAAAGTCACCCTTGACTTCTGAGCGGCACGTCCCATACACCTCGCCGGGATCACTCCCACCCAAGACAATATTTGGATATGTGCTGCTAGCCTACCATCCGGGTACCGGCTGAGTTTCTGACGACAAACACTTAGTAGTTCAACTGAATAAACCCGTTATTCAGTGGGGTAACTGGTGGGGATAACATCACTGAGCGACGTGCATAGAAACTTAATTGCTAAAAACTTACCAAGTAACGTGATTAAGTAGTCTCTCAATGGAAATGCATAGAGCACACAAGGGGCGTGAGGCTTCGGCTTCCACACATTTTTGTCACTTGTTTGACCCTTTTGACCCAATTCTCCACGCCTGTAGAAAGCTTAGGTCTTTTGGGAATTTGTGCCCACCTGTCGAAGACTTGCACCAAGGAAAATAGCAAGAATAAGGCTTAGCGCGACGATGTATTTTGATAACAAAATACCGTCTTTTATCATCTGTTTACATGCAGACAGCGACACTTGCGCAATTCAATCACTACTAGTACAGCAGCGACACCGCGTCGAATAGCCCCACTGTACTCCGTGTATGTAGACATTCTTCACGAGGAAGATTAAATATTCTTTTGCAGATTGTGTTATTTTAATTCGATATTCCACTTGTGTTCATAATTTTCGTTTAAAAGTGTAACTGCCTAACGCATGGGTCTCGAGAAACTGAAACAACAGTAACTGCTTTGGACTCATGATACTTGTTTATTTGAAAAGAAATTGCAGTTAAAGAAAACAAACATGAAAATATGGTGACAATAACCTGCACAAAGCTCAGTGCACAGCGTGTATGCTTTACATGACATTAAGCGTTCAAGATGTATGGAACGTGAAAACTCGCAAAACACATCTGTAAACAGATCGAGGCAATTCTACTTCTTGGTGATGCTAAAGTGAAAGTTATTCACTTTGAACATTGCACGAATTTCTAGAAAAATCGTCACATTCACTTTTTTGAAACACAGACGAAATAAAAACTCATGCCTATACAGATTTCAAATCCTCCATACTTAAAAATATTTATGTGGGCACCATTTTTATTTACATCAAAGGTCAAAGATCACATTTCCATACAAGGGAAATGTCTTGCCATACCAAATAAGGAGACGCGTGTGTTCGTGAAGGAGAAAAATCGACGAAGTGACGAACAGTTTACAGGTTGCTATTGAAATTCAAAACTAAAGGAAAATGCAACAATAGAAAATAAAAATCTCTGCGGTCAAATCACAAAATACCTCGTGAACTGTTTGACTTTTGTTCCAGTGAGAGAGATCTATTTCGAATTATGCAATTTAGTCTGTTTTTCGCATTCTATGCTACTTAAACATGGGATTTGAATATCAATTCTTTAACAGATGCTCTGTCCATTAGTACGGGTAAATACAGATTTGAAATAATAGCAGTTTTTTAAAACATGAATTTAAAGCAAAAAAGCCGTGCCTGGCGAAACAATGAAAAAACACTGGCTCACCGTCCGTCAATAAACTACAACTAGAGCGTGTCTAATTTAAAATGATATTGAGTGCTACATAGGCGGTCAAAAATGTCCCAGCTTTAAAGTAAATATAAAATACTAAAGATTGGAGTGGTTTAATAAGCAAAAACATAACACTTGTGAGCTCAATTGCTACCACAGTATAACTGAAGAAAACAAGACGGACCAGCTAGTATATCGTCACTACAGTTTGGAGTTTAACTAACCGTGAAATTTGAAAATAGCGCACAAGGACATTCATTCAAAGTACGCCACGTAACACAACAATGACCATTTCCGTGAGCACTTGTTTAAGACCTATGATCCTAGTTATTTTGTTGATTGGGTGACGACATTTTGGTCACGTGGCAAGATGTGGATTGCAATGATGGCGCGGAGGTGAACGTCGGAAATCCCTGGTCAGGTACTGTGTCGCCTTGGCTCATGTGGAACGCTTAAACTTATTCGGCACCAATTCGTGGTTGCTTGGACATGGCAATATTTTAAACGTTGAAAAGACTCATTTAAAAACTCGAAAGATGTTTAAAACGTCTGCTAAGTAGTGCAAGTTGCAACCCGTCACGTAAGATAAGAATTATTCAAGTACGTGCCTGCAGTTTACAATAGTGTTTTGGCTACATGATGTCTTCGTTGCATCCCATAGTGTGGATGTTGGGCAGGTGAAGGCGATGGCAACAGAACGAAAACATCCGAAGAATTTACGGCAGTTGCACGGATCAGGAAAGAATCCGTAGCTTCGCGGACACGTGAATTCTGTAAAAAAAAACGAAAGCCATGAAGATTTTCAAACTAAAAATCCGACACATGACGAGAGACTCAAAAAGGACTTGTAGTACAAATAGGCCTTGACGGTGCTATTTAGAAATGCGATTATTCCTGAGTAAAGAAGAGTGTGTAGCGTTCTTTGGGAAAAGCACCTTCGACATTTCAATGGCCAACGATTCAGTACACGTTGTAAAAATACGTGTACTTACCGTCAGCTTCCACTTCCACGCGTGTGGACTTGGAACTTGGAAAATGACATTGTGCATTGCTAATAAAACTTTTGATGGTGCGTCGACTGTACGTGACTGCTGCCTTGACAAATATGTAATATTTTATTTACCACATCTTCCACGCTCTATGGGTGTCGCAGTACTTGGTGGTCTTCTGGGAGTCTGCCTTGCTGTTGTTGTTTGCCACGAAGTTGGCCTTGCTGTCGGCCTCGTAGTAGTTGACGGTCTGGTGGTAGTTGTCGGTGTCGCAGTAGTCGTCGGCGTCATAGTCGTTCTCGGTACTGCAGCAGTTTTTGTTGTCGCATCGGTTCCCAGGGTCGAAATTGTTGTCGCTGTCGTTGGATGTATTCTCGGATCTGTGGGATCAGGGACCGTTTCGGTAACGCTCACGCTGTAGACGTCAAGCACGTGCCGTATAGAGTTGAGCAAAGGATATCTCCCGCGATTGCACACATTACCAGAGAAGTCATCCATGTCCAATGACCAAAGCATTGCTCCAGATAATCCATGATCTAGCGCCAGTTTTACCTAGAAGTGGTAAGTGCATGGCGCTAAGGATATTCGGTATGGAATACATTCCCCGCATTTTTTCATGAGTGAAAACGAGAAATAAATTATTTTACAACAAAAGTGAGTGCGATCTTACAATGAACGACCAACTCATAGCAAAGGAGTGACGGTCAAGCTAGGGGAAACAAACAATATTCTACTGGCGGCCTACCCGCCTACTCTTTTGAATGTGCGCATTGTAAGTGGCACTCAAAGTATTGACCTTAATTCTTTTTTTCTGCACCGCATATCAATGCTTTGGCTGTTTGGTGGATTGTGAGTGAAGTGAACAAATTCTACTTTAAACTTCTCCAAAAACTCGTCTCATCGTAGTTTGGTGATCGTTTTCTTGACAATGTCAAACGCATTAAGCAATTATGCGATTATTTTCTTTAAATTTGTAAGTGCGCCCTGGGTTGGTTCACGGAAACTTGGTAAAGAAAACGCAGACGGCATATTAGTATTTTCGCGATTAGTCTGGGATTTTGGATGTACTCGTTATCATTTTGTGTGCAATGCTAAACAAAAACTGTAGAGTAAAAATAGAAAGAGACGGCACTAGTATTTTCGCGATTAGTCTGGGATTTTGGATGTACTCGTTATCATTTTGTGTGCAATGCTAAACAAAAACTGCAGAGTAAAAATAGAAAGAGGAATAAATTAAGCATAATAAACATTCAAAATTAAAACAGTGAGGACAAAACTCGTCGTATCTTTTGCAACCTTATGCGATTGAGTTGCGCCTTCAGAAAACTTTACCCGTAATTTCTTTGCGTAATTGTGATTACCACAGTGGAATACTAGTTACCGACAGCTATATTGGTAACATTATTTGAAAAGCCAAGAAAGGTATTGTTCCTCGGTTGATGAAGCTGAGCGCGGTAAGGTCGGGTACTTACCTTCATTGCTGCACTTGCTGGGTCGTCATAACCAACCCATTGGTTTCCCAAATACTTGTACGGAACCTTTTCGTCATTGTCCCAAGCGTTATTCCAGTTATTGGAGCAGACCTAGAAAGTAAGCCTAAATTAAAATGAATTTCTATTAATTCAACTTTTTTAATTCAGATAGAATCACAGGAAAGGGCGTAGCTTGTTTTCATGCACGAGAGGAGTTTCTAGATAAAGTCTTAAATACTCACACTGTTTAGAGTCATCTCTTTATTTATTTCATCTCTCTTAGTTAAATTTTCACCATTTTTTGTCATTCATTTATTGTCTTAATTCTCAACTGTTCTAATTGTAACTTTGTCATGTATATTTAATTGTTGTTTTATTACTTCATTGTATTATGTTACTGTTTTTGTTGTTGAGGGCCCTCTTGGAAAGCAGTGTTGTCACTGAAGAGGTCACCCTCATTTTAAATATCACAATAAATAAAATAAAAATAAAATGTTTTAAGTGATTTCCTAGAGCTGATGCTGCTTGTTCCTTTTCTCATAGTTCTCGACACACTGCCCACATAAAATAAGATACCTTCAGTTCAATCTTGTGTTGACTCCCTTTTATCTAAGACCGCTGAGAACCAATAATATTTTTGTCCAAGACAAAAAACGCTACAAACTACATTCAACAGTGTAACTTAGCAGATTATCCATTAAACTAAGCTTTAGCGTAGGGTCCGCACAGATAAGAGGGAAGGGGGAGAAATTGTGGTCAAGGGAAGATGCAGCTCAAAGTAATAGCCACTAAGCTCCATATACCTCTTGACGTCAAAAGCCTTAGCTCGACTTCGTTATTCAGCATAACGGCTCTTATTTCATGGCATGCTTACTTCGTAATAAGCTAGGAATCCAGGTTGTCTAGAATACTTCCCGGGCTCTCCTGCGCCTATACTCGCGTCTCCAATGCGGTGGTTGTTTCGATCAGCAAGCGTAAATGACCTGCCGTAAGCAGCAATACCAAGTACAAGTTTCTGAGAAGGACACCCCTGACTTGTCCAGTAGTCAATCACCCATTGCTGCAAAATGCAACGAGATAAAGTTTGCTACGAACGATAACTCAATGTGAAAACAAAAGATGTGTAGTGGCTAAATTCCGATCTTTCATTCTCTCTACCTTATTGCACTTGTCTTTGACAAAAGCACATGACGGAATTACCTTGGACTAGTTCCCTGCAAAACGAGAGCAATCAAGAGCGGTCATTTATACCCATGGGTTCCTGTTATACATTTTGTAGTTTGTAAGTAGAGTTTACGCAAAGAAAAATAAGTTTGTTGTTGCCTTGATAGGCCTATTAGTTCCGGGAAGACAAGAAGCAGCTTTCAAGAAGATGCTCATGGCACATGAATATGTCGGCCGCCACGGATCACTGACGAGTTTTCACCAGTAGGGGCTCAATACCAGACTGAGAGCAGTGGCCTCGTTCATTCTTGTGGCATGCGCACGTCTGGTGCGAACTCGCTTCACCGACGGGCAATCTTCCTAAAGCAACTTAGCCACACAGACTAATATACTGAGTTTTTTGCATACCAATGACGTCACATAGATGCTTACCAAGTTGAGAGTGTCACTTCCGTTTAGGGGGGCATGATGTCTTGTGTGACTAAAACCAGCCGTCAAATCGTACGTCATCAAGCTTATCCAATCTACATATCTGAAAAATCAGTGGCAAAAGCGCGTACAACATAAGGATTCATCTTTCTGGGTTTTTGACGTGAGAAAAAAGTCAACGACTTGTGCTCCAGTGCCTTGTTAAGTGAAACAGTCTCAAATAGGGACTCAACTAGGTACCCAAAATCTACTGCGTGTTTGTGGAATTGTATAGAAAAAATATGACCCAAAAATCACGCAAAATCACGCGACTCGTTGCTGCGAGTAGTGCGTGGGACCTTCAGATGCCAGCATACCCCAGCAAAATAGTAGACATTGGAATGTTAAGACCGACGTACGTGACGTTGGAATGTTGCATTGTGGGATAGAATTCACTGCAAAAAGTTTTCGCAGCAAGTCCTGCCCTCACGGCATGCATGCCTGTTCTATTTCCACCCGTGGTACCGCAGTGCCACTACAGTAATCGATATCGGTGGATAAAGAGGCATGGAATGCGAAAGCTCATCAAAATATCTTTTATAAACAATTCCTAGCGAAAGTACCATCTCGCAACGTTTAGTACATAGTAATATTTACCATGTGAGGAGATTTCCAAAAAAATACGAAATTCACGATTTCTGAAATACGCGTGAAGGAAAAACACTGTGGTTACCAAAAAGTTTCCAATCTCCTACCCAAGTTCACGCATGCGCTCACAGTCATTTGCTTGAAGTCGTTTGAGGTTAAAGGTCATATTTTCCTTTTTAGCGAAATGTGCTACGTCTATGCCTTGCCATTCCAAATAAGGAAAGGAGACGTGCTTTGCCTTGTGTTAGAAAAATTCAAGGAAACTGCTTTGATATCAACAGAAATTATAAATATTTTCAAACGAACCCGAAAAAAACCTGGTGCGCGGATTGAATTCCCTTGCAGTGGCTGAGAACCACTTTCAATATTGCAATTTAGTATGTTTATCGCGTTCCAGGCCTCTTTAAACCCAATATGTCATATAATACGGATTTACGTTAGCGACTAAGGAATTTTGTCGTTCTTTCAAGCATAAATTTTTGACATTTAATTTTTCTTTCCTAAACTTAGAATTTTAGAGTAAGTCGTATACTAACAGGGGAACCGAAGTGGTTGCGAATGCTTACCTAGAAATGAATGGGATGTTGTAGCCCGCCTGTGCCACCTTTCGTCCTACACCTACTGCGACCGCCAGTAAAAGTGGCCTGTTTGGTTGACTAGCATCTTTAAAAGCTCCATACGTTTCCTGTAACGGCGAGTAAACGGTAAATTACAAAACTGAATCCATTAGCAACGCTATGTCGAGATTCGGCTCATGCGGAAACTCGTGCTGTTTACGAATATCTGTTCTTTAGTTCCCAACGTGCTGACCTTATTTAGGAGGCAAATAAGTTTGAGTGATCATGAACAGACAGTCAGTAACTCTCCAAAATGTAAAATGTGCGATCTCGATGAAAACTATGAGGAGTGGCCGTTGAGGAACAAAATCAACCTTAAACACCGCGCATGCGCTTGAAAACGTGTCAGAACTCCATCGTTTGCGCATTAAGCGTATATTACACGCGAAAGAAGAATCATGCACAAGCGATAAATAAATAATTCATAATTATACTAACCCTGACGAGCGCTGAAAATCGTGATTTGTCCGAAGGTGGGCTGCCTCTGCTGGCCGGATATTCCCAATCGTAATCTAACCCGTCAAAGTCGTATCTTCTGAGAAACCTACAGGAATATCATCAACTAGATTGCAAACCTGTCTTGAGTAACAGTTGGTGCTTTATGGAAGTAGTCAGTGCTCGTACCCGTATGTTTGAGGTTAACGGATTAATAGTCAGTGGCGGATTTAGGGGGGACAAGGGAGCCATCCCCCCCTAAAATTGTACTAGATACTATTTGGGAGTTCGGGTCCGAATTGCTGACTAGCACATGCGCGCAACCACGGGGCTGAAGAAAACCAGCTACGCGTTTTTTTAGTCAACAGGTCCGCAGACCCAAAAATTCGAGGCTCCTGTATCCTCACAAGTGAGGCTGGGTGCCCGCATCTGCCAAAATTCTGGTTATTCCTGTGCCATGCTCCCCGCTAACTCAAAATCCTGGATGTGCCCCTGAATAGACACATGCACAATTGAAGGGGCCTCCTGGCGTCGTGGTCCGCCCTATCTTTGTTACTCGTACAAAACTGAAACCCAATTTATAAATTTTGATTTAAGTCTCCTCATTTTTCAGTTATTGTTTCGACGTTTCCATTGATGAAGCTTCTGGAGAATCATTATTCTACCTCGGATCACGATCTAATATTTTCTTCAAGCCATATAAAAAGTTACAATCATAATCCCTACCTCAAGGCACTGTTTATAAAGCGCCGTCTACCCGCGAACGTTTTCACTATTCTTGTGAATGGTTCACTTCCAGCTTTCCAACCCCCAACGGCAATAAGAGTTTTTAAGTCAGGGTTGGTTTTCTTCAAACCATTGATAGTCTTGAAAGTCTCTGAAAAGGAAAACGTGAGCAGATAGCACTGATGGAGAGGATTCGAAGACCAATTTAAGTGGAAAGCCACGTGCCTTGACGTACGAGATTTAACTGACATTCATGAAAAACGAGGCTAGCAGGGGAAATCACTCTACCCGCACATTGCTAATCAGACGTCATTGTTTTACTGTTGTCTTCATTAAGAGTTGTGTTAAATAATGAATACAACGATATGAGTCTCCAACATTGCGTGGGTTAAATAACGTTTCATATCGTGGACCATACACTGACTGCCAATTTCTAATAATTAAAACGATATGGTGAACGCAAGTTAACACAGCTTTGGACACAAAAATCTCTTTGAAAATATAGTTTGTGAATTATTTAATGGGAACAGTCTCTCTATCGCAAATTTACTTTTATTATGATTTTTTGAATTTTTCGGTTTGGAATTTGATGCCGATGGCCAGTTAGAGAATTGTGAGAAATAAAACTTCTTCGCCACCTGTTGCCAAGAAATGTTTCTATAAAAGATCTATAGCTACGGGTTTGTTCAATTTTGAAAAAAAAACTCCAGGTGACTAAATGTTAACTCCCTCTGTCCAAAATCAAATTGTAAAATTAGATTATATACCTAAGTTGTTCAAACTTTAACCTGATGATAGCTATTGAGGAACTGGAGTAGACCAAGGTATTCCCAACGAGAAGGAGGAACAAGGGAAAGCAACGATCTCACCGGGAAATGTTGAGGTTATGGGTGAAGATGATGATTAGGGAAACGGGGGCGAGTTTGTGCGATCGAAGGACACATTTCGGCAGTCCCTGGCCAGCTTAATCGGAGGAGTCGTGGGCATTGGGGGGCGGGGGTGGGAGATTTGATGTTTCATAAATAGGTCCAAGATGAAACAATTGGGGGTCATATATTCATATCTGTAGTCATTATCAGCAAAAAGTAAATTATAGTCAGTTACACGTGAAATTATTGACACCTGCAATCGCTCGGCTAGTCAATATAAACCCGGTATATTTGATCAACAAAAATATCACGGTCATGAAAACCAGTCTGCTATTTGCATGTGGTTGAAAGTGAAAGAATACCCTGAAAAATAGAAACATCAATCGACACCGTATTGTCCGTATTGAAAGCTTACCTTCATCGTTCCATTCGATGGGTTTGAGCTCGCCATGTGAATCAATGGCGGCGAACGCTACCACGATATGTGTGCATAGAAAGGGGTCGATCTCCTTTGCTTTGTAGGCACCTATTCCAGAGCGATACTGAGCCCAGTTAGTGAAGTAGCACACCATTTTTCGACCTCCTGAACCAGAAAAATACACTTAAATCGCTCAATCCGCCAACGATTAGAGAAAGGGCCGTCTCCCGAGATGAGTAATAATGTCGTATCCCTGTAAATGTCGCTGGCGCATTGGGTAGTTCCGGTCATAAAATGACCCAAACATTCAATGGGGTGAGGGCTTCACGTCCGTCTTGTTATTAAAAAATTGACGATGGGGACCTTCTGTGTTAAGCTGTGAGTGCCCTTGTTGTGTTAAATAAAGTATATGCATCAGTACATTGTCGTCGGACTTCTATATTGTTGTTATTATTTCTTAGTAAAATTTTGTCTTGAAGTGGGTTATTTACGAAAGTGTTTGCCATTCGCAGGCGAATAATAAAGTTTTATGGAAATTTCGGGCCTTATAATATCAAACATACTTCTGGAAATAGATAATAATGTCACATTTAAAATATAATAAACAGTTACGCGAAATTCGAGACGTACCTTTCTGGAACTGCGCTGACGAAACACGTGCGGCACGTCTTCAGCTGAACAGCGCTGTCGAATCTGCCTCTCGTTCAGTAACGCAAGGAAGCAACACTTCGCAAGAATACGAGATATAACGCCGTGTATTTTAAAGGAGAACACGTGACTTTGGATAGATTTTAGCTAGACTCTAGCGTAGGGCCTAGCGTTACTGAACACACGCCCTATGTCTTCTTTTTCGTCGGAGTTTTTCATTATACAGGTCAACGAGGTGTTCGGCGTGCGCATCGGTTCTTTGATTTAATCTATTTGGTTGATACGTACTGCTTTAGTTCTGTTTATTTTTTTAAATCTGGTTACAGCCTGTTCATCATTAATTAATATTATTGTTAAAGCATTGTACTGTTACAGTATGTACCGTTGTGTCACAACACTTCGGTTGTTGTTTTGGACAGTGGTAAAAAAGCGGTATTACATAGAATGCCTGCCAAAATAGAACTGCAAAAGATGTGGATTCAGCGACTAAAAAATTTAAGGTAAAATTAAATTTTGAATTCTGGGACCAGAGCATGCTCTGAACACTTTGCTCCGAGAAGCGACATACCTACCGTTTTTCCTAGTAAGCGACAACCGCAAGTTGCTGCTCCCAGGCGTCAAATACTTTACCATGGAAAGCAGCAGGCATACAGGGATGATAGTACATCCCCACAAAAAGTCACGAATTTCAAAACACAGGAAATAAAATCAAATGAAACATGTATCTTTTCATATGGAGTTATAAGTAACATACGTCATAAGTCTGGAGACGATTAAGTCAAGAATTTGTCAATGAGCAAATCGTTGAAAATTTGTCGCGGTTTGCTCCAGTTTCTCTTACCTCGGGTGCCATTTTGAGGTAGTAACGTGGGACACAAATCTTACTCGTCCCATGCTGTTTTGCAAGTGTCCCGCGCCAGCGTCACGCGCTTCGCGCAGTTCCGCGCTAGCCTTTGCCTAAATCATGGGACTCAGTCGAAATACTTTGTGGTTATCGCGCGCGAGGTGAAAAAGTTAACCGTGAGCAAAAAGTGGAATTGGAATTCTTAACCAAAGTCACCTGAATTCTCGTAACTCAGCTTCATCGAAGATGGGTATAGAAGAAGAAAGGACCATTGAAGAAAACTAGTAAGCGCTTTTTCAAGTGAATTGTGTAATGTATTTTTGACGAGGTGAAAATTCTTAATCGGTTATCGCATTTGGTCTGCCGCCCGTTTAAAATACACGGGACGAAATTCGTACAGAAAGCGATAGGAAGTAACTCTTGTCAAGCATGGTCAAATATGATGAGTTTTACACAGTAAATCAGCGATATTTAAAGCACAGCCTCTCGTTTGTCTGAAACATAGATTTTCCAGTATGGCCTTCTGAACGACTAAATGCGTCAGCGGCCCTAGTGGTCAACTGATCTCGGGATTTCTCCATTAAGTCAGACCCTACTGCTATACAATTGGTCTTTACGCAGATGAAAAGTGATTCATGGTTTTTGCGAAGAATTACATGCAGCAGTTCTTTTGCCTATACTTGGATGACACGCGTTGTGGATTAAAATGACCTGCTGTGACTAGCCAACTAGTAGAGACTGGTCTCTCAAGTAACAAGGAACAGTCGGTTCTTGGCGAAGTTGAAATACCACGTCCAATACTAACTGAGGAACAATTTGAGCTCAACTGAATGACTGTCTAACGCAAAAGTTATTTCTTGTCAAGACAGTTTTTAATAACCGCTTTAAAGTTTTTAACTTCAAGACATGTAAGTACATGTATCCTGGCAAACAAAAGATGTGAATATGAAGCATATTATCCTAAAATGGAAAAATAATGGCACTGTGTGGACACTTGATATTCCAGCGCTGTTGCTCAAATGGTGTTGAGGAAATTTATGAATCGACTGCTAGTTGTTATGTCATCCGGTTGACAATACGATCCATGTCATGTGACCATCAAAATTCTAATTCTACAAACTTTAAAAAGCGCAACTTAGAAATCAGGGACCGGAGTCTAATCTTTGTACTCGAAATTATTTTACGCATTTTCCGTTCCATTTTTGTGCCAACTCAATGTAAGCGTCTACTATGTACGAATACATCATTTCTGATCTAAGTTTGTATTTGAAGACATCTGCAGATTCAAGCTACAAACTATAAAGAGCAAAAATTCCAAATTGCGAGTTCAGACTCGAACTTTTAGTCTTAATGCAGCGATCATCAAGTGCAAACTAGATTCCGACAGTTATCCCGTAAGCCATCATGTACTCGAGAATTGACTAAAAACACTTATCTCGAGTTACCATCAAAGTATAATTATAGAAAATGCCCAGAATTATGTCTGACGTTAATCTGATTTATGTCCGACATATTTCCGATTATATCAGACATAAATCAGAATTATGTCAGACATAATTCCATGTCTGGCATAAATTAATTTATGTCTGACATAATTCTCGAGTAATATCGTACATAATACATTAGTGTCACTTAATATTCTATTTGTATTAAACATAAAGAAGGTTAATATACATCGTTATACTGTTTATTTCTTACATAAATGGTATTTTGCCTTACATAAATTAGACAACGACAATCGTAGGTACATTCATTGATTCATCTGGAAGGATATGACACCCCATATTTGAGCAGTAAGTGTGAAGAACCCATTGACGATTCTCATTGGCCGACTTATGTCAGCCATAAATACCAGATACAATTTATGTCAGATGTAAGTAGAATAATAGTGGATATTAATATCATTTACATCAGATATAAATAGGATTATTGTTGACAACAATGAATTATGTACGATATTATTCAACTTTATTTCAGACATAATTCGGTTTGATGTCAGACATAGGTCGGAAGTTGTCGTACTCCGCTAACCGTACGTGTACATTATTCTGTCATAGATTTGTAGTTACACTTACTTTGCTCGCTCGTGTCAACCAAAAAGCTCTGAGCTCCTTTCAGAAGAAACAGCGTTGCTGTCATGGTGATCACAACAACGATTGGTTGCTAAATAAATAAATAAATTAACAAAAACGACATCAAAACCATTCAACAAAACCAAACATAAAGTCGTCAGGTACGGATCCATGGAAAGGGGTTGAGAGGACCGGTATCTATGACTTGCGGACTTACGTGTCACGTGGCATAAAAACACCTGTTGCACAAACACATAATATTGACTTCTACCGCAGTTGGAAGTTTTTGATCACTATATAAAATGGCAAAATTTCTCAACCATAACTATTGTTAAACATCCCCATTCGATCACTCAGTGTTCGTAGCTTTTATTATATAGTGTTGTGAAGAATTTATTTTTTATGAAACTACTATATAATTGTGTTGGTCGCCTTTTTAATCACAACCGGTAAGGAACTGGGTTTTTCCGACGCAAATGCCACAAATGTGAACCACTTTCTGAGACCGTAGACTACAGGGCCGCCATTACGATGGGTAACGAAGAGCGAAGTGCTTTGACTTGGTACAGTTATCAAAATGTTCTCTGAAATTTCCAAGCACTATTAACGGAATACAGATAAGAGATTACAATAATTATTGGTACATTGATTAAACTATTAGCATGTAAACGTAGTAGATTGATTCTTACCATTCTCAAGGATGATTCTGTTCAGTAACTGCCTAGATTCTAATCACTCAGAGATTCGGCGCTACTGAAATACATTTACGTATCCGAGCGCTGATGTGGTGAAGCCTTAAAGACCTCGTGATTGACCCGTGTTGGCTCACTAAGTCAATTCAAGGTCATGATTTGCCCACTTTCCTTGAAAATTGAGTCAACAAGATATCTTGCGCCTTCGCTGCAGGGAAATATTTCTTCCTGTTATACGGCACTTCTTTCTCGATGGTGTCACTATCTTAATCCAATTGCGATATTTTTCTCACTAAACATTTCGTTCATTTTTCATGTGTTTTTGTTTTGTTGTGTTTTTAAAGGATTAACTAGTGGATTTTCCCTGAGTGTAGCTGAAAAAAGTCTGATGAAGTGAAGCGGGACACTATATGTTGTATGGGTTCAGGTAGATGTTAACTTTTCCGTCGTTCGGATTTTTGAAGCCATGGAGACAACGGCTGCAGTTTGGTTGAAGCATTGCTTTATGTTTAAAAACTGCACTTCGAACTAGACTATTAACTGGCTCGCTAAAAACGAAAATCTAATCGGGCTTTCTACTTTCACAAGATCGGTCTCGTGACGATTCCTCATCATAAAAGCATTTTAATTCCAGTGACTCAAGAAACTGCCTCATACTGTATTGAGGTTGGCCAATTCTGAAATTGCCAATTTGAAGATGGCGCACGTACGCATTGCCTAGGACTTGATTTGATTTGATAACGGAAAGCGAATCCTGTCACAATAAAGCAGTCTGTGAGACCGACTTAATGAGAGAAAAATGCTAAGGACGAAATTGAGCTTTTGAAGGCCTAAATATCGTTTTGTAATTTCAGTCTTTCTCTCTTAAAATTGACAAAATTTTCGCAAAATTTTCTGTAACCATTAATGGGATTTTGAACGATAACCAAAACTTAACGTCGTTTGGAATGTTGAAAATGACTTTTCGTTTTTAAAAGTGTTCTAAATTCTATTCGTTTTATTTTTGCAAGTATATGCGGTCCAAATAGGTGTATATAAGTCTATGTTAAATACATAGGAAAAGAATGTTTGTGTTCGTTTTCTTTTTAACAATTTTATACCACGGCTTTTTAAAAACAGAAGTGGCGACAATTATTCTAACTTTAACGGTCAGTAAATAACTTAAAAAGAATTTAAATGAAAAATCCTAGTACGCTATTAGTCTTATAGACTATGGTGACTGGTCAACACGAAATATTCGGAAGTAGGTGGAGTGGTTGCAAGGAAGCGAGAAAAATCCCAGAACAGGCATACTGACAACACGAACGAGGAACGCTTATTGACCTGGGACGATCAGGTGGCAACATTGTTTGGCTTACTCGATTTTTAAAGCTTCCAGTGAATCTGAAGATAATATGTTATCACGAAATTCTAAGGCTGTTAGTAGTTAATGCGTGTTTCATGCATTTTAATGCGTTAAAACGCGTGAAGGCGTGGCGAATTATGTGCGAATGTACGAATCTTCACAATCGCACGCAAGATATGATAGGGTAAGTCACCGGTTCCGGTTCTGTTATCATTGTCCTACCACGTTATTTCCCGCCAAACTACGATTGCTTGTGTCCCAAAAGAGTGATAACTTTTAGCGACCTCAGACGGCATTAACAAATAAAGCAAAATGTCGAGCAGACGACCTGGAGAAAAACGGTGAGCATTTTTCACTTTTTTGATATGTTGATGTAAATTTTAGCCCTCTCCAAATAATGTGACCAGACGACAAGTACAGCAAATGAGTAAACCGATGGGTCATCTGACAGCTCGTTCTCATCTCTTTGTATGGTGTAATTTCTGGATGCCAAATCCTGTGACAAATATTTTCAGCCCTCGTGTTTGAAACTAAGTCATTGTCACGAGTGTCGTAGGCCTACCCATAGACATCTTAATACTGTGATGTCCATGGTCTTACCACAACACGTCACGGGTATAGTACTGACCTGGCGTACGTTACATGTAAGCAAAAGGTACGGTAACAAAACGTGATGCAAGTAGGTACTGTATTGGCTAATGTGATGTTCTTCTTGCTTTTTAGTACTCGTTTCATTTATTTTTGCTTTCAAGAAAATGCCATCGCCGTCGTAGTGGACATCGGAAGATATGCACAACTGTCTAAAAGTTTTGAAGAAGAATTGGGATTTAACGCTGTTTCTGAGGTTTTTGGTACCCCCCATCGCCGTCACCACATGTGTCTGAATAAGTACGCAGAACACGATACCAAGTTACGCGGAGTTTTGTCTATAGAAGTAAAAGATGATTTGGAGAAACATAAAAAGGTCTTGACAATCTTTTCATTGTTATCACACCAAAAGATCTTATGAAACTTGCATATCAATTTTGACAAAATCCCATGACATCCATAAATCTAGCGAAACCAAACAGTCTGCCAATAAAATCTTGTACTACAGCTTATGAGACGATGTCGGGCAAATCACAATCAAGGTCCATATTCGGTGGCCATTTTTGGTGAAAAATGTAGGTTGTCATATAACTGTAAAAGCTTGGTTATTTTAAAGAACCAACATTCCAGATTTGTATTCTAAAATGTTTTTGCACAAGAACCACCAAAAAAAAATTTTATGGCCTAATGCATCGCAGTCGTATAAAAGGGTACGTACCCTACAACTTGTGGTCACAGCCTACTTCTTTCATGCCAAAATTCAGCTGTTGATTTAATACGTTCTTTATCAAATTGAACTAGTATCGCATATTAAAGTAAGAAAGTTATTACCGTGCTGATCAACTTGTTTTAGATGATGATGCATAGCATATCTTAACACAGTATAATGAGAACTTCTACTCTAGTAATATGAGTCTTACAAAAAGAAAATGACAAGAAACTACTTTTTTTCAAAAACTTTATTGGTGTTATTTGCCTAGTTTTCAATACATTCACCAGTTGGCCAAATTAGTTAAAGCAATGTTAGGCCCAGTGTTCAACTTGTAAACAGTAAAAAATGGTACTGGTTGGGGGGTACGTACACTACGCACAGTCAATCAACGTCAAATTTTGACTAGTAATTTACAAATGTATGGGATGATCTCGAGTTTTGCGCTGCTCCACTAGTTGTTTTGTTGCAAGTTGTCTTGAGAGATAGAGAAGCTGCCTCTGCAACATCAGTTGTCACATGACGTGTCTTCTAGGATGTTACTAGCCAAGACCTTTGTGGCATTTATTGCCCACAAATTTAATGATGTTCATACTTTTTTGTCAGACTAGATGCATCCTGGAAATATCAGTATTGTTCATGAGATCAGCAGTATGTAAAAATACTTGTGGGCAATTCTTAATAGCACAGAGGTTGAAGGTACGTACACTACAAAGGGATACGTACACTACATTTCAATGACTTGTTGGAGATATAAGAAATACTTAGAATCTACTGATAGTTAGTTCATTTATCACATCTATTCAAAGAGAACAAATAAAAATTACAGCATACATGTGCTTATCTGTCCGTCATTCTTTGAAAACAGGCACATGTTAAAACCTAGGGGTACGTACACTACACAAAAGCTAATATTTCACTCAAAACAAATGTATTTGTAATTAACACCTTTATAACCTAGCATTTTTAATGGAGGAAACTGTCTGTTACAAGTATTGCATACTTACCATGTAATATTTTTGTTTCATGGTATTTGTTCACATCGGGGTACGTATACCACACAGGGGTACGTACACTTCATTTCAATGACACGTCAGGTTTGTAACTAAACACTAAGAATCTACTGAGAGTTGATTTGCAAAGTGAAAAAATAAAAAGCACAGCATTCAGGGGCATATCTGCCATACTTTGGAAATAAGCAAAAATTAAAATATGGGGTTACGTACACTACACAAATGCTAATATTTTACTCAAAACAAATGTATTTGCAATAAACACCCATGCCAAGTGGTATTCTAATGTCATGGCATTTGTAAACATGGTAGTACGTACACTGCATTACTGTTTCTGCATCACATGGTAACATAATGTTGTACATCCAATTATTTTTCTTTGGTGATAATAAGCACCATGTTGTTACTTAAAAGGCAATAATTTCATTTGCAATGACCATTTGTGTTACTGAATTCCACATGGGGGTACGTACACTATATTTTGTTAGCCTTTTTGGCCCGTTTTCAACCTAGAAGAACCCAGTCAATATCCAAACTTTGGTTGTTTAGATACTGAATAATTTGCTGTGTTGTCTAGGCTAACATATTCTGGAGTTCTTTTTATTACAGAGTGTGAACTTTAGTTTGTAACCTTCTTTACAGTAGGTGACGGTTAGAAACACAGAATTTACAAATTTCGTAACGAGTGCCTGTTTTATGATGAACCCTACCATTTCTCAATGATGATTAAGCACAACTTCACCTAAGTTATTCTGAAGGGGAATCAAGTTATTACCAGTCATATCAAATCAATTGCTTCCTAATAAAATAAATTTCTGTTCCACTGTTGACAGTCGAAATTGTATTTTTTTAAATGGCCACTCGTAAGGCTAAAAATGCATGAAATTCATAGACAAAAACATGCAGGAATTTCTCAAACATTGTCCAAAAAATTTATTTTCTACCGTAACACAGTCAACTCTCGAATATGGACTTTGATTGTGATATCCTTGCAGACCTCAGTTTACCAGAAACGGTGATGCTGGCCACTACGAAGCTTTAAAGAACGCAGTTGCTCCTCGACAAAATAAACGAGTGTCCGACCTCTCCCCATTACCACTGAAATGCATTAAATACTATGCCTCGCTCGTGTCATTCGGCAGTTCAGTCACGAATACTAATCAGCAGCTCCTATAAAAGCGTACTGGAAAGAAAAGCTGGTGCGAGACGAAAGAAACTTAGTAAAAAGGTGAGAGTACAGAAAAAGCCCAAAGACAGGAGAATAAAACGCCATCAAGATGTCAGTTCGTCAGATAGCGAAGACGACGACACGTTTTGTCTAGTATGTTTGGACAAAACCTGGCGAGGAGTGGTTCGAATGTGTTCGTTGTTACCGATGGGCCCGGCCCACACGGAATGCACTGAGGACCAGCGAGATTGTTTTATGTTTATCATAATTGTGATTCCGACAGAGACTCTGATTAGCCTACATTAACCAGGCAGTTTAAGTTTGCAACATAAGTACATGTATAATTGACTGATCCATTTTGTCATTTTTGTGCTGGGTTGCTATGTCTGTGGTGGTTTGTTCAGTAGCACAGATTTATGAAGACAGCGATTCGCATTCGAGTCAAAACTTTGTTTTCACATGTTTCTATGTTGCCAGTAAAAGGTTTGACAGTTAATATTGCACTGTTTCCTTTTTCATCTTTGATTGGTAAAATATTTATAATTATTAGTATACGTCACGTGAATGGTACTGAGTTTGACTTAAGTTCTACAACCGTGTTTTGCAGTTAAACCAATATCATTGTTCTTCTAAATCACACTAAGGGCTATGAGATAGCTCCTGATTCCGTGGCTAACTCAGCCTGACGTACGGAGAGGCACATCCTCAAGTGGTACGAAACCAGTAACTTTCCCCTATACACGCCTCCACTTCCGGGCCCATCCGGCTAAGATTCGTCTTCGGGGTGCGCGTAACTAGGCCAACTCCTGAGCGTGTCAACAGGCGTGTGAGCTATTCGAATACTTTCCGCGTTCAAAATTCTGCGGACGTTCTATTGATAGATCCTCGGCAAACAGACGTTCGGCAGAGCAACAGTAGATGAAAGTGTTCTACACTCCTTAATGACGTCGCTACTAGACCGAGATTCTGCAGACTAACGGAAAAGGCCATTTCTAAACTTGAACTTACTTAAAGGATACTAACCCCTTTTTGGTGATCGTCAGCTCACTCTGTCAAGTGCTAAGCCGGCCCGGCATTAGCTGGTGGCCTCACTTCGCAGATTTTAAAGTACGTGGCACATACTTTCTACGTCACCTAGATCGGATGGTTCTTGGGAATTGTCTTTCTTTAGAACTGTCTCGATACTCGCCTGACTTCGTTGTAGGTCACGCTTGCGTTGTAAGGAGTTTTTGAGTTTGGCTCCAAGCTTTTAAGAGTTGTCGAGGGATACAGAGCATTATTTTGGTTCAGAAATGGCTTGATCCCAGACCGCCCCGAGTTGCTCCAGCATCCATCTCGGGGCGGTCTCTCACGAGGGTTTAGCGTTATGGCTGGGAAGTGGCAGTAAGCCCGCTGAGCGCTGGGGTGTCCGTTATTGCGGTACACCCATAGACGTCTTGGTACACCTCTCTTTGAAGAAATGCGGAGTAGTCATTGGGATTTAGCTGCTTGACTCATGGTCCACTGGGTGCGTTTACTGCGTGAGCAAACACTGTGTGCATCAATGCATAGGCGGATATAGGGGGGCCCGGGTCCACCCCCCTTGGCTGCCGCAAAAAATAAAACAGCAAGAGCGTGAGAAAATATTGAGTTCAATAATTAACCCCGGTAATTAACATGTGGCTGAGGGGGGAGCGGCTCAGACCCGATTGCAAGTGTGCGACTTAGACGACCTTCGTTTTCCCACTTTCTTTTTAGAAGGTCCAGAAATTCGAGCCCCCTATCGTTTAGGCTGGGTGCGCGCGTGCAATCGTGCTTTGTAAAATTGCCCGAGACAAAATTCCCCCCCCCCTTATAATATCCTAGATCTGCCATTGCAATGAGCTATTATATTATATTTATTTCACTGGTGTGCATTACCAGTCGCCAGCCGATTAGAGCGACGTCTTTCGTGAAAATGCCACTGAGGATCAGCTCTCTTGTGTATGAACACCGACAGACGGCGACCGATTCATTGGAACAGCACATCATATTTATAAGGAATCCAGCCGGGAAAATTATTTTACAGTAACCTCCGGATTTTGTGATCAATATCATTTCGCATTTAGCAGTTGTTAGCCTGGGAGAATGATAGTGTCCACCGACGTCCATCTTTTCTAATCATGGCATCGTTATTTTGCAGAACGTTCCCTCGGATTGTCTGAATTATAGCTCCTCATTCAGCTGGCGGACATCGTTCCTTTTTGAAATCAAAGAAATTTTTAATTGTGGCCAGAAGGACTATCATGATATTCCTGTTTTGGAAAAGTCCCTTGGGGTTGAGGTTGAGGCTGTTTGAGGTAACTGACCGTAAGATTGTTGTGAACGCTCACCGGACGGGAGTTTCTGCGCATAAAAATAGCGTGTTATCGTTATTGAGTATTGCCTTTACCCAATGTATATGTTTATGTCCATGTAATACTGCGTTGGCTTTTCTGTAGTAAACGCACTCATATATGTTGCGACAAATGTGCCTAAAACAACCGTAACGTAATTTGGAGGTGGATTCCAGCACACTGTACAGCTCTGAATGACAAATAAAGCCGCTGGTTGAACTGACCTTGAGTAGAGAGTACAAACACATTCACTCGGCCTTGCAGATTCCGTCTGCAGCCGGGTTACTGCTCCGTGATTGGATGATGTCACATTCGTTAATTCATCCGCAAGGAAATAACGATGACTCCTCCGTAGCCGCAGCTGAGGAATTCCTTTTTGTCAGCTACAGATATGCTATTCACTATGATCGTGATCCTGAACAACCAATTGTACGGGATGATGAAAAAATGTAAGACTTCTTCAAACTTAAAACTGCTTTTCGTAGAGGTGACGAACTGAGTCAGTTTCCAGCAACAACATTCAATTCGAATGAATAAGGAAACCTTAGACTTATACATAATGTTTCAGATCGTATCCTTGTTTCAATTTCCAATTTTCATTTTGAAATTTAGATTGAATTGAATTACAATTTTCAGATTTATTCAATGTTTCAGGTTTCACTATTCAATTTCAAAATGAAAACTGGACTAGAAAGCTGCACACAGATCGTCTGGCTGCAGTGAATGCGGTCCCAGCTTGAAATCAAACTTCAGAACAGTTTGGAAATTTGAACTCCAGATAATTTTGTGCTCGAGTATACATGTGTATTATGTATTACGCAAATGACATAGTCCAAATTTGCACTTCGTAACCAGTCTAAACTCGAGTAAAAACTCGAGGATTCGAGTTCAGATTGGACTGAACCTAAAGCTCTAATTCAGGAGTCATCAGTCGCAAAACAGAATTACTCAGTGACCCACGAGTAAACCATAGTATACTCAGTCCAGAACAGTGGTGGACCTAGGATACCATAAGGGGGGGCAACATCCTCCGGGAATTAGGCAAGACGTGATTGTAAGAGTGCACAGGCGGCCCAAAAGTTGCGGGGGCCGAGGATGTAGACCAGAAAATCGGACTAAAAAAACGGAACGCCTTTCCGCATCTGAACCCCCCCTCCTTTTGTTCGCTACCAGTCCTAGCTCCTGAACACAATATGTCCTCACGCTTCAAGCTGTTGCTGTTTAACTTGGCTTCCAGCAGCCAAGGGGGGCCCGGGCCCCCTGGGCCACCCCCTAAATCCGCCTATGCCGAAAAATAAACACATATCTTGGGTTACGTTACATTTTAAAATAGAATAGAAAACATAATTTCAATTTCGAGTAAAATATAGGCCCCGGGTACTGAAATTTTATTAGTATGCGCGACACAACAAAAAGTTGACAGGTTTTGAAGAAAAAATGAAGACCCTGAGGTCTCGGCACAGCAACACATGGTACACACGGTCCAATTTCTTATTTCAATAAAATATAACGTCATTTGCAAGCGTTTCGACAGCAGTCAATTCAAGTTACTTAAAAATCGCAATGCATTGGTTTTTACAGGCACACAAAACAGACAGTTTGAAAGAGCGTTTCAACCGCGCTATGATAACACGTCTAACTTTTCAAATTAATTTTAGTCCTAGTAACCAACATATATAGCTGCTGATAACATTACAACATTATTCACGTGAGATTTGTTTTTCAATTTCTGTTCTTTTTTTTCTGCCCAAAACATTGGGCATAGTTTCTACAACTATGTGTATACCATGATATCAGCCTGAGAGTTTTACTTTAGCAGTAGAACAAACACATCTAGTTATCATTCATTTATCGCTCATCCGTCGATGACATGTGACGATCTTTTTACCACTATAGCTGACCTCAACAATTGACTGGCTATACACTTCGTGAAAATTTACAAGTCGTGTCAAACGTTTCGATTCTCAGTTTGTAAAATTTTTTACCTGTGTAAAATGATTTACCGGCAAATTGAACTATGCCATCCATCTGATATTCAGTTCCTGGGTGGTTTACTGTCTCAGAGAAAAAACTGCTTCGTGAATATGACCTTTGCTTTAAACCACTTCCCGCTAGAAAACTAGTTTCTCAGATGTGAAATGATGTCTAGTCCTCGTTGAGACCATGCACGGCGTATAAAATGACCGGCAGCGACACGCCAACTTGCCGACGCTGGACTCAAAGCAATGACGAGTAGTTAGTTCTTTCACAGCCCCCAAATTGTCACACTATAGTTTGATATACATCTAAATCATTCAATTTTGTGGTTTAGGTGAAACTCAGCAGGTTTTGTTGTTCCTATCTTAAAGGCCTAGTTTCTCACAAAAAGGAAGCACTCGTAATACTTCGCCAGATATCTCCAAATACCGGTACTACAAACGAAGCACGTGTTCACGTTAGCTTCCTTAGCGAGATTCGTGCGTCCACGAAGCTCTGTCTGTAACCGACCCGGTCGTTTGGCCTAAGCACGGCTAGTGCGCAACAAATGGCATTGGGCACTTTCCTGGTTTTTATTGACGTAAGAACAAAATTAATTTTCTTGGAGAGCTTGTCTTCGCACTTCCTTGTGAACGTTTCCGAGTTTGCAGTAGCATTGCGCGATAAAATTTCCTCCTCCAAAACTTTTTATTGTTTTAATTTATTGCCATTCCCGTTCACAATGGAATACGTGGCGGTCCATGCACCAACTTTCATATAACCATTCAGTAGCAACGGGCGCAGGATTTGGATTTGAATTCCCGGCGTTGTACTGAAAAATGGTTACAGTTTGGGGACACCCAAAGTACCAACATGTACCATCGTGAAATTGGTTTCAATGTGTGAGAGCTCACGCAGCAGCAGATATTTTACGTTGCGAAGGTATATTCAAAAGGTGCTGAAGCGGAGTATTTAAATTTTTGTGAATCGGCAATTGCCGACAGTCTTTGTCACGTATTCTCTGAAATCATTTTGTGCACCCTGCAAAATATATATTTTTGTAATTAGCTTTATGAAACGTGTGCTGTACACGCATACCACGTACAAGCACTGTGGCTCGCGAAGTCATGCGAGGATGTCTAACTGAACCGCCACCACCCCCACTACCTCGGGACCACAACATGTTTCATATCTACTGGAGTACGTTGAAGGCTCCATAGTCCCTCGATTGGTCCTGTACAAACTTCATTCCGAACATTTCAATCATTTTGGTGTTTAAAAACTGGAAAACAATTTGTGATTTCAATTCGTTTGATGAGTTGCGATAACTGTGTGTTTTGTTTTTTTTTGGCTTTGTTAGCCTACAGATTGTGTGCTCTTATGTGAATAAAATCTGTATTTTGGGTTGAGGGTGATTTGCAATGAAAAAATAAAATCTAGAATTAAGAAATGACAATTACACTGTGGAATACGTTAATAAGTAAAAACGACTGAGTAGACACAAACAATAACTGCTCAAGTTGATAATTAGATGGTCCGATTGAGCCAACTGAACGTAACCCATTGTTCAAAATATATCCTCAATTAATTTCATGCCTGTTCCATACATAACTAGTACAGTGATCGAACCGTTATGGTGGCTGGCGCTAAGTTTAAAGAGCCCGCGCGTCCCCAGAGACCGTACGTCTTTGGCGTCCCTCGTGCGCACTAAATTGCCGAAACAAGAAAAATGAACTTTGTCACCGGCTACATCATTTGGACAGATGAAACAAACTGATCAGGACCCCACATTTAATGATGCTGTTGTATTTTGAGCTTTGCGTGCAAAATAAAAAACACTTACTTCAATACTGTTTTGTCCGTCTTTGCCGTTATTGCCGCCGTCAAACTGAGCTTATGGAACTGATAGTAAAATAAATACTGAAAGGAATACAAATGAAATATAGAAAAATATTTGCCAATAATATCAAATACGATGTGTACATTTAATTTATTGTTTATTCTACAATTGTCTTTATAAAGCTGGGTATCTCGTGTTTATTGAATGAGAACAATTGCAGATAATGTTATTGTGTTCCACCGTCGTTCAATCAAACAAGCATAGACTCTTCAAGAAGTTGCCAAATCGAAAGCGCTCTTGTAAACTGTTCACATTTAAAATGCAAATAAGCGAAATAAATAGTTTTCATTTGAGGCCCACGTGTTAAATTAAGCCACCGTTAGTTAGTAAACGATCTTCATCTTACAAAGCAAATACATGATATATGTACGCCGCTAATCTTCGTATCGGTAATAGGTGGACTGATTCGGACCGAAGGTGACAGCAAACAATCTCTCCGTCTATATTGACTACATTGACATCGCTTGTAGTTCGTTCAGTTTTTTTAAAACCTTTCTGCAATATATAAGCATTTTGGAAACGAAGCAGGTGTTGCTTGAGAACTCCACAGATTGTCTAAAAATTTTTAATGTTTGTTCCATTAAAAATAATACAGTTCCAAGTGTTATTTACTCAATTTTAATTCAATGAAAAATATGCTGCAGTGTTGAGAACTTCTACAAAAAGATATTTTTTGGGGGATGACGTTTTTATGAACGGCAACATTCTTATAGCTTGGAATAGATGTGTCTCTTCTGACGGAGTTTACAATGGGATTTTATTTAGCAGGGATTATTTTAGCAAAACCTAGGTATGACTGAATTGGCCCACATGGCCTCAGGTCTATGGACCAGGTTTAGTTTCTTTTGTCATTTTTCGCTTCCACTATTAATGGTCATTGTGGCTTCAGCAGTAAAGCAATCACCGTACGTCAATGAAGTTATTTTAGCGCCAATGACGCGGGAGTGCTTCCAAAATTATCATCATCATCTCGACTCTCCAAAAGAATTCCTATACCAAACTCCTTTTGTTTTTCCTTATGAAAAGTATAGTCTAGTATCTCTCGAGTTTTTATTTTTGAGTCTGATATATCAGTAAATACATTTTGTGCTTTGCAACAAGATAGACTGAAAAAATACCAGAAAATTCAATCAGTGTCTTGCCGTTAGATGCCGTTGTTTGTAATACAGGGCCTCGATCTAAGATTGAGACTGAGTGCAACTTCCTAACTTTGAAACTTTCACGTCCGCCAAGATAGTCTTCAGAACAAACTTAACTAAAAAAATTGAGGCAAACTTTACATCTCTTTCCTGAAACGGGCTGACGTATTTAAGTTTTATATTAAAATTGACTGAAATTTGAGATTTGTCTTAGCTAAGTCAGTTTTGTTGGAACTGGCCCCAGGGCTGTATACATGTATACGGTTGAGAATGTGAGGACTGCAGTTTCTGTTCATAGGTTTACGCTGTTGTGAGATATTTTTGTGAATAGGAAAATATTACCTTTTTATCTTATATTAGGATTTAATGGAATGTTTGTGAAATACAACACTGTCATTTTTGGTGATATCTTCGAATAATCTTCTGTCAGACAACTCGTTGTACTTTGAGTGAGTGTGACGGATGTACGAGACGGGCCTACTCTCGGAATTTTTAGTATTATGGCGTTTGTTGTGGGTAAGATGTCAATTCAGAATAATTAAATCTGATTAAAGTATTTAGGATTTTGTGGTATTTTGCAACTGATGCAATGTCAATTAAAATATACCGTTTCTTCTTTTGCACAAAATCGTAACCTCGTATAAGCATATGTCGGGTATGCTCACTAAGACTTTGAATTTTCAGCACCTTTGATGAAAGACATAGGTACCATTCTAAATTTCTCACTTCGAAGACCGTAAATGATATGGATGAGAATTGGTCAGAGCGATAATCATTCTGTATTTGACACCAGCTGACATTTAAGAAACCTGGGCTCTTTGCTTTAAGTAGAAAACAAATTCGCAACTTAAAACTAAATGAAGCTATTCTATAGACATAAAATGCTAAATACGATTTACAACAATAACCGAGGCCCCCTATATTAATATAGGGGGCCTCGGTTTTTAGGCCCAAAATTCAATTTTCTGCCTATGTCTGCCTAACAATAAGACATTTTAAATAATAAGCTGTTCAATATTAATCATCATTGTACCAAAAAGCCTTTTAATTATTTGTTTTTAAAATTGGAACATGCCCTAAACTTGTAGACTTATTGTCTGAGCCATGTCATTGATGATTCTGACGCATGGCTATAAAAGTGATGTTTTAAATGCATTAGTAACAGGACTTCAGTATCTTCTAAGTCTTATAAAGAAGTGTCACCTGGATAAGTTATCTTGCGGCATTCATATATTTATCCAAGCCACAGGTGCCTCCTTGCAGTGTGAAGGCAGACATTGAATTGTAGTAAATTTTGGAATGTGATTTAGGAACATGTGAAGCCACTAAAATTATCAGATGTGATGAATTTTGATAGCTTTTCATTCATTTTTAATTCACGTTTTCATTTCCATTTTAAAGAGGAGTGTTAAAAAGTCGCATCACAGATCACGTAGGTGTAATTATGAGGTTTTTGGATACCCGTTGACATTTTTAGAGTTTCAGAGAACATCGCGGCATATATTTGCTCCTCTCCCAGTCGACATCTTTTCTTCCCCAGGTCTCCAGCAATTCCCTCTCTCGTTTCTACCTAAACATCGATTCAATCACCTCTAAGCTCAGCAGAAAAAAAACAATCTATCTTAAAAAATAGCATGATCAGCGTACTTGTTTTGTCAGAAATGTGTAAACTGAGACGATGTAATCATTTCTTATGAAATCATGTCACACAAGCCATCCAAGGCACCGAAAAACAAAACACGACAAATTTAGTAAAGCACATGAAGGCCACATCTTGCTACCACTTACAAATGCTAAGTACATGTATATAGACTTGACCAACACAAAGCATATCACAGCGGGTCACAGCAGAAATAACATGTTGATTCCAGCACAACAGCAACTTGGCGCGTGTACCTTTTAGATCTCGTGTTTTTCTAAACTGCAGAGCACCTTAGGAAGTCATTGCTTCTGCAATTTTCTAAAAACCGGGGATATCTTTAAAAACATGACACAGCAACACAGACTACTGAATAAGTTCTTTAAATTAACGTGTTCCTTTATTTACATTTAAAATGTGCTCTAACTGTCGAAATTTAGAATTAATAAAATGAATTCCACTTAACCAAACTTACTAGGTGACACTATAAAGTATAACTTTTCAACAGAATTCCACTGCATCTGTTTTAAATCTGTAGCAACTTCCGTTATAGCCATTTTTGTAATATTTATTCGCCTCAGGGTCTCAAGTGCGAGACAAATGTTATCTTCTGCCAAATTAGAAAGTTAAAATACGACTTAAGTTTAATTTGTTGGCTGAAAATTTGTATGTTCATAGGTGAGACGGACGTACGTAACGCAAGTTCACATTTGCGAACGACTGTACGATTCCTGACTTAACGAATAATTTTGGTCAATTGTATTGAGTAACAAGTTAAATGAGAATCTGAAATCATTTTGATTTTGAGTCCAAACTTCTTACATAACTAACCTTATTAGCACTTTATGCGACGGACATACGACACTATGGTATCCAGGAGTTGGCCTTTGACCCCGAGAGGTTGTCGATGTGCTTCGGGTCAAATAACTTTTTTGGATAGTTTAGGTTTTGTGGTTGCACAAATTTGATAATACATTGAAATACACACAATTAAGTTATTTACAATATTAATTAGAAAACGCATTAAAATCGGGATAGTTTTTGGGTCAGGTGACACCTAACATGAGTCCGTTTTGGAAAAAAAATGAAAGAGACTGGGCTTTCAGATGAGACCAGGACCCGTTCTTTACTCTTTGGCATTTTCTACTCTACTTTTGTGCGAACTCAAGTGTCTATTATTCTATGCTCGAGTACATAATGACTTACGTGGACAATTGATTAGTCCTAGTTTGCAGATGGTGAACCTAACATTCAGGCAAAAAGTTCGAGTTTGAACTCGAAATTACTAGTTTTCATTCGAGTTCGTAGAACGGGTCTTCAAGTACTAGAAACCTATAGGCATAAACTATAATGTGTTCGAGCACATTCCGATCACCACGTACCTTGAGTTCGCACAAAAGGAGCACAGAAATAACCAAAACTAATTTCGAGTTTTTTTCGAGTATGAAGGTCAGAGACCTGGCCCAGAAATATTAGTATTCTATTCTTGTCTCAGCTCAGGGTTGACCTTTCACGCCCAGGTACATTCTCAAAGAGTTTATATTTTGCTAAATTGAAATTTAATTATTTCAGAAAAAACTGTGTATATAATAAGATCAAATTCCTGACTAGACTTACAAGTTACTTTTCATGAACAGACGCCTACCGACTGGTTGTCATCCTTTACGGCCACTTTCATCCAGAGGTGGCGCTGTGGTACAGGGCAATCAAAACTCTTGTGCTGCTCCTGCATTATTCTGATACATTGTTTCACGTTGAATCTGTTGTGACAGATGAAATGTTTCAAATCTGAGACATCTCTAAAACTGAGGATGAATGTGAATCACTGTAACAAATTTTTGATGTGATTTTAATGCAATTTCGTAGTGGCGGATCTAGGATTCCATAAAGGGAGGGGGCAACACTTTGTCTCAGGCAATCGCGTAAAGCACGACCGCATGAAAGAAGGCTTGGACTTCTGAGACTGTGGACTTCCTTGCTGACATGCAACCGCGCGACTAAAAAAATAAAGAAAACGGGGAGACGCTTCCTACACGTTGTTTCGGCCGCTTCGCCATTACCCGCGTTAGTTACAAAACTCAATATTTCCTAACGCTCTTTCTGTCTTCCTCTTTTATACAGCTTTGAATAGACAGTTTCCGACTCTATTGTGCTTGAACGTTCGGGACACTGTTGCAGTGTTTTATTTCAATGCAAGGTACATGTATACCTCATTCTCAGCGCCCTTGTGATGTCAAAATATTTGAATCGCCGTTGTCATAGTGTTCCGTTGCTCTGAGTTTCATCGTCTGCTCAAACAGCGTGCGGCCTCACGTGACCAGGCCTGTTGGCGGTTCCAAGATCAGGTCAGAATAGTGCATGCCGGAACATTGTTAGCATCAAGGTCGTCTAATATAAATGAGTCGAGATATGTCCTCCGGAGGAAAAGGTTGAGTCTGACTGAGACGGTGAGAGTGCAGCAACCGATTTTTAGGAAATGGGCTCCCTAGTCAGGCTTGTTTTGGTTCCAGTAGTCATCTTTACGTTGTCAGGAGGTAAGTGTGTCGCATGACATAATATACACTTATTACTGTAATTAAGCAATCATCAATGGCTTCAGCGATTAGCTATCTGATTCGTAAAATTACGCACATTTGTTCAAGTCCGCCCGGACCATGGGTGTTGCTTGTGCTTACTAGAAAAATGATGTCTCAATTTGTAAATGTTTACGTATACACCGACATGCTTCATTAAAAACAGGGTGTTTGAGTCAGTTAAGGAATGTGTAAGTCTTTTATTTGCATTTATCGAAGTATTTCGTAATTTGTACTTCACTGACAAGGCTGCAAGCTTCAAAGATACTATCTTTGCTAGCTGTAAGGAATCAAAACGACAAGGCACACCAGAACATTTGATTCGTCGATGCCTCTTCAGTGATTCATTACGGACGTTAAAGGGATGGTAGAAGTAAATACGTTTACTTTGGCGTCACTGATTACAAATGATTTATACATGTAGGTGGTTTTGTGTACCAAAGCTTGTTTTCTGAGAGACAGTTGAAAACCTCCAGTTCTAAACTTTGGACCCTCTTGGAATTAAGCGACTACGAGGAATAGACGATTGTTGAATAGTCGAATATTTACAGTGAGTGTTGACAAAATTTGCAAAAGTTCGTCAACTTCTATACAAGGTGCAGCAGGTCATAAATCTTGTAATTTTCCAAGCCAAGGAATCTTTTCGAAAAGTCTGCAAAATTGTTTTCGTTTATCAATTTCCCATAGGCAAACACCAGGTGCCCGTAGTTTTTCTTAAAGTACATCCGGCTACTAAACAGAATTCAACTTCTGATATATTGACCATTTGTCGTTATGAAATTGGTCTCGAACCATTCCTTAGTCAAAATAAGTGTGATGTATCGGTTTGGAAAGAAATGACAATTCGATATTGATTGAAATCAGACCCTACCACTTGACTTATCACGGTATGTCATTCTACGCACCGGGCATAATCCTGACCAGTAATTGCAAGACAACTGCTCACTTCCCATCTGCATAAGGAACAAGGTGGGGCCTATTTTATAACAATAACTGGTCTAAAACCGAAGTTGTTTTTTTAACGGAAAGCGCATTTACAGCCATTTTTAAGGTAATTGGTTTCAATAATAGTCACTTGTGTTCAACTTTGTCGATAGGTTTGCAGGGCGCACAGGTAGATCTAAATTTCATCTTAGTGGTATTGCTACGGATATAGAACATCAAATGCAGTTCCTGGCATGGTAATATATTACTGATCGAAAACCATTCCGTAAATATCAAACTGTGACGTGTTTGTATTACCCATAATTCTATTTTCAAAACCAATGAGTCACGTGAGCTTAATGGAAAGATGTTTCGTTTGATTTGGTTTGGATTTGGATTGCTCGTGTAGCGTCTTGTAAGGTTTTTACACAATACGCGGACGTTCATTCCACGTTGAATGTTATGTAAAATGTTATTTCAAAAGCACATATAATACATGACTGGGAATTTCGAATTGAAAAAGCGGCAAATTCATCAGTTGCGTTCAAGTTCGTGTTTCTACCTAAACGTATGCGGATTGAAATATGGTCGACGTCTGTGTTATCATTAGACCGTTACTCTGTACATTAATAACATTGCCGTGGTTTCGGTAATAAAAACTCGTCTAATTAAACAACCCTGCCTGTGGCTCTTTATCGCCCCAATTTACACGTGTTCTCATATACATGTCCACCGTTCTGCCTGATCTACAGTTTCACGCTCGCCACAACGGCTTGCAACAAAAGCAGCGCAAGACGAATAAAACATGCGCCCAACACTTGTTCTGCTTCTTCACATGCTCATGTACTATCGAATCATAGTGAGGCCCTGGATCCGCCTCTGCATTCCATTTATGTTTGGATACTTCCACTTAATGTAGCGAAGAACTCGAAAAATTTTCGCCAGTTTATAGTCACTAAAATGCTGTTGTCATAAAATGAAAAATTTTACAAGCGAACATGATTTTGCCTCCGCTGTTGAACATGGTTGCGCAAGTGCTGGGTCACGTGCCTTTGTCCATCGAACAATGCTTGTGCCTGTATCCACTGCGCAAACGACAAGCACCTACTCCTATAACCGAAACTGAGGCGCACGCAGTTATATGCGAAATAAAAAAAATTCTTTGACGCATGGGCCTAAATACGTGCATGTACAGACATAGTCACTCTCTCATCTCCTAGTTATTATGTAATTCGCCATTGGAATACTGGAAAACTTGTACTGTTGCGCGTTGGGTATCTAGGCTTCCTCCAATAAATCGGCACAAGGGTCAAAGACTGGTGTTGGAGATGCTTCCACTTGGTAGTTAAGTCAATCCAAGAGTACTTGTACTGTTGAAAAGTAGGTCAGTCGTGTAGTGTATATTTCTAATTTGACTAAAGAAAAGAGGTCAATCCAGCATGGGCCTATTCTGGCATAAAATGTCATTTTGCCGGAGTGCTCACTCGGTCAATATATTTTGGTGCTGTGTCTTGAAAAATGCTACCTTGTTTATACGCACCCAATTGAGACTCATATTTACACCGAAGCTTCAAGTGTACGACCTATTTAAGTTGCGAAAATATATGTATCGTACTTCCGTAGGACCATTCACAGCGCGGGCGAAATATACACCAAACTTCTAAAAATGAGTACGAACCAATGCCAAAGTTAGAGAAGCAAATTTAAGAAATGTCATTCCAGCGGCGCCGCAGTATGGAATACCCTGCTCTATAAAGTCCCCGTTCCGCCCACTCCGTCGATAAGTGCCTCTGTTGGTTAGTTGATCATCTCCTCAAAGAGTGAATCTGTTCCCTTCTTGGGTCCAAAGAGACATTTCGGTGGATACTGAGGAGGCACCTATCTGAGCATGGCAATAAATTATGGTTGAGTCACCTTTGTCACCTTCACCTCCCGTCAATGTCCTAAATCTGTCGGTGTCAGATCAGCAGGTGCCCGTTCAGTAGGCGGAATACACTAGCAAAAACGCAAGATCACAAGCCCATTCGCGAGATACACCATCAACTACAAACGAAGCTTGTGATAGCAGTAGAAGTACTCATGAGATTTTCGCGTTTTCAGAACTCAACCCCGGGTTACGTTCCGTAGACTGCTACACAAGTTAGCTTGCACTTGCTGCGAAAAAAGTTCGGTTACTGAAACGGAACCAGTGAATTCAGCCCCATAAGTCGCAAATTCTGTCCCATAATTCAACATTCCAACCTTACCGACTAATCACATTTCAGCAGTGCAACTTTGCTGGAATAGGCTACTAAGCCCCCGAGCATACTTGCGAAGCACTTGCGTTTCATTTGCGTGATTTTGCGAGGTCTTGCGTTTCTCGCAAGAAACTTTATCTACAGAACGCTCTCCACGATTTTGTTTTTTCTGTATCAGTTTCCACGTGTCTCTTTCGAACATTCTAAGTACAAACATAATGTTTAAGTGTTATGTTTATGCACCCGTTTTCAATTAGCCATGATAAAAGGAAAAACTTAAAAGACAGGGGACAGATGAGACTACGGACGGCCCACGTGAACGCATGTACGTGTACGTACGTCAAACAGTTTCCACTTCACATAAACAAGCTGGTTTTCATCAACGATGTGCAGGATTTGGCACAACCGTCTTGGAAACGTGAAAAGTATCGAAAGTTGCTGCGTACATGTAGAGCTTCTGATGACAAAGGAGACAACTGAGCTACATGGTGTACTTGCCACTTTATTCATTTACTTATTTTTAAACGTTATGCAAATTATAGAGTACTCAAGAGCGGATCCAGGATTTTGAGTTGGGGTGCAGGGCAGAATATCAACCAGGATATTCCCGTCAGATATTCGCATCCCCGAACTGCCAAATGTAATCTGGGAGAAATTTAGGGGGGACATGTCCCCTTTTGCCCCCTTTAAATCCGCCACTGGTACTTCTGTGTACAGACTGTTTATGTGTCTTTGTTTGCGCAGATGAGAATGGAAATCCTTTGCGCGAACACTCGAGTACTTTAGCGTTTATGCATATGAGTTTCTACTCCAGGTTTGCACTTGGTGATACGTTGCTTTAAGATAGAAACTCAAAATTTCGAGTAACAATTCAAATATCAAGCTTAGAACCAAATGTGCAGCCTTAATGCACGAGTCACCAAATGCAAACTAGGATTAAATTGTTATTCATGCAAGCCATTACGTGCTCGAGCATAAAGTAATAGAAACTTATCTAAAGTTTGCACAGAAGTAGAATAAAAAATTCGCAAAAATATTTCCGAGTTAGACTTCGTGTAAATATGTGAAATCTTGGTCCCATGTCTTCAACTTTCAATCTTCATCGATAAAATTGTTTCAAACTTTAAACATATGAACATTTGTCCACGGAGAAGGCGCGACGAGTTGTGATGACCCAAGTGGTGACGAAGTGTTCCCAATTGCATTTTCAACTCTAACGTATTTGCAGGTCGCACAAATTGCCTCAGTTTCTTTCCCAATAAAGCTACTCAATACAAGGACACGCCCATTGCAAATTAGCCTACTTTAAAGTTACTTCGCCCCACGCTTGGTGAAAAAGGCGATTAATATAAAATGTAAATCTCTAATCTGAAAAATGTCTGTATATGGTACATCGAAACGAATTATGGCCTCAAAGTCGTGTGTCCTTGCTTTCGTTGACAACAATAGCGCAAATGTTTAGTCGGTGTCCCCGAAAAAGCCTTGGTCATAACTCGAACAGTTTGCTTTTATCAACGTTTATTTTCAGTTGTGGGTTAAGAATACAAGTGCTTGCTGAAAAAATCAGAAACCCTGGGAAAATTCGTGAGCTGTTGTCTAGGTTCAGTCCCAAACCATTCAAAACTAATCGAAAATCGTAAGAAACAAGTCATCACTTTTCAACCGTACGGTTTATTTTCAGACCTTTTAACAGCTCAGAACGTAGGGATCGGAAGTGATACCATATTACCATTGTCTCCAAAAAACAACTCCAAGGAGGTAGGTAGTCTTGCACGCAGTTGTATTCATTAACAATTATTGTGGCAATCAAATCTTTTCCTTCCTAAATTAGAGTGGCATGCACCCTCAACACAGTTCGAGACATCGGTGCATTTTGCTGTGCACAGTATACGCGTGCCCATCAGGCGAATAAAATTGCTGAAGCCTTTTCCGACGTTCTCCAACTCTTGTGCGCAGAAAAGGAATCTTTAGACTACAAATTAACGTCTTGTGCGAGATAAAATAAGCCATGTTGCTGTAATCATTTACGTGTATAAATAATAAATTCTCGCAATTCTTCGTTTCCTGCTGATGAAGGTTCCCATATTTTACTTAATAGATGCACGTTTCTCACCAACGTGGCGAATGTTGGTGCGTGCTTTTTTAACTCGTTTTTTATTAAAGTCTTGTAGCAGAAAAGTACAAACATTCATTAGTACACCATGGATGGGTTAAACTATCGCTAAAACATTACACCCGGCACATGGTGAATAGGATAATGAACGTATTAATTGGGTGCTGTGTTACAACAAACGATCATTTGAGCCCTACGTCCGCGCCTTCGTCGTATTTCTAATTCCCGTTCACTTAAATATATTATCAGCGCAGATACATGTACAGTACTGTTGTTTTTTTTTTCTCTCGTTCCTGTTTTCTTCACAGAACTGTCTTTTATTTTGTCCAGTCGTCTTCCTTTCAATTACAACATCCCAAACAAGTTTGCATCCACTTCCGTGGTAGAAATTTACATGTGCATGTAGGCAACTGCCTCAGCAAAGAATGGTAGTCCAGCAAAATAAATATTTGCAATGCGGTGCCTGTGGAATTACATATGTAGTCGGCACATGTTTAAATAATTCGTCTCAGACAGATGTGACCCCGTCGGGAGGTCGCACGACGACGAAACCGTATAGGTAAATGTCGCGTCCCTGCCTACACGATTTGTATACGGAACTTGAATCTGTAACAACAATATGTAAAAACCACAAATTTGAAAAACATGCCCTAAACTCCCGTAGCTCAATTAAATTTTTCAACGGAGCTTGTCAACGTTACTGTGAAGAAACCGTCCTACACACACTGGGTGTTTATAAGAACCACAGAACTGATACAGGTTACTCGCGTATACATAATGTACAAGCGAATTTGGGCTAAAGTAGGCATGGTGTCAAGGCGGTTCGCATTAAAGACCGTTAGCAAGCTAGCGACATTTCTAAAAATTTTTAAATTCCGGTTGCATTGTTTCGCACTGGTTTATACGGCGAGCACAAAGTGCATCAGTTATGTATGCGGGTAAAATATAAGTGGGGGAAAATGATGCATTCGCTCAAAAACGTGTCACACCGACAAAAACAAAAAAATATGTGACGCAGCGTAATTTTGCACTTTTGTTTGCCATTTGCAGTTTCAAAACTGCAAATGAATCATTTTGTAAAATACACTGTTTTCCGTGTCCAAAGGAGTCTTATTCATAAATGATTTGAATAGATTATGAAGCCTTTTTAAAAGCCTAGTAAAAACTAGGTGGCCCATATTTCAGAATTTCTACATCTTCGTAGCGCTGCTGTGGGAATGATTTAAAAAACTTTTGCGCTACTGAAGATTGCATGACTATCAGATAATAGAAAGTGCGTGAGAAAGCCCACGACTTTAAAACTGAATCACGAGCACGCAACACATCCTTCACGGTAGTTAAGATTACGTCAGTGGAGTCTGGTGAAACAGAAAACACGTTCTCTATGTTTGTTTAGAATTTTGAAATATCTATTGCGTTAATCCATGAACTATTATGGTGTTGAATTTTTATGTATTTACATTACGAATTACTGTTCTTGTACAATATTTTAAAAATGAAAGGGTTTAGTTCTTTGATTTTGCTGTCGGTTCATCAATACCAACCGGTAATTGCAAAATGGCTAGCTTCGGTCACAATGACATTTTGGCCGCCGGGGTCTGAAAAACTACGTACTTGTATTGAGGTTGTCGAATGTCAGTAATTCCCATATTATATAGCAACATGTTGTTACTTATCCGACAGCTCACAATAAAGAGACTTGTGACTCTTACATTCCAGGAATGTTCCACAGGGTGCACGTGTACGGGGCCAAAGGGAGAAAGGGTAAGTATAACGGAACGCTTCTTGTCAATTAACTTGGGATATGCCGGGTTTTTCGGATATTCTTACGGTTATACCGTTAGGCGTTATAGATCTATAGTTTTTAGTCATTACTTTGATGTTTTGTTTTGTTTTGTTTTGTTTTGTTACGTACACGCAAAAGGTCGTGTTACGGACGCGGTCGCAGCGCCACCCTCACTTCTGGAATAGAGTAAGTGTACGTGACCCCATGAGAAATGGTCACTCCAAGATAGTTCTCTGTACGATCTCGAAAACTAGTAAAAACCGAAAGGATACATGTACCAAACAAACCTTACCCCCTTTTAAAAGGCACACTTTAGTTTAAAAAAGTGTATAAACCGGATTTTAACGCTTATTTAGCTCAGATAATGAACATTCAACACTTCAACACAACTTATAATATTTATAACTTTACTGACTTTACTACGAATTTTAGTTTACTTTTGATTTTTCTGGTGCACTGCCACGTAAAGTGGGCGCCATAATAAGTGACAACTGGCTCGTGCATTATGGGTAATCACTCGAGGGCCGCCGTGAGTTATGAGGTTTCCTAAAGAATCCTGCCAACTTTTAATTAATCATTAAAAACTAATAGTAAAGTAAGATAAGCACAAAAAGAGACGTGAGTTACGAAATGTTTGTATTTTAGTGATGTCTTTAGACTGTCGAAACTCATCCCGTGTTTTAAATTGGTGAATGTGAATTGAGGTGTATCTTTCCGAAAGAACCAGCGCGGTAGCGGACTGTGTGGCCGAATTCGAAGAATTTTTTTACCAAAGTTGTCTGCTTCAATGCGCGTGCCCTCAGCCAGTTTCGTTACGAAATTTTGTAGGTCTTGACGTGGAATTTACTTTACGGTGCATGTAGACGTGTACAGGAATTCAGAATTCGACCCTTTGGTAAATCAAAGTAATTATGACTCGGCTTCTTTATCAATGATTTACACCTCAAAACTCAGGAAAGGTTTCCTGGGATATCCATGCCATAACATCCCAGTGTAAACCATTCCATTCCGCGGGCCTTACCGAGACCTCCTGTACAACACACACACAAACACTTAACTCGTCCTATTTCAGAGCCGCTTGGTGGCATGCGCTCGCTATCCGAAATAACTAACAGAGTTCGGACCCGCCGGATCTTCGGGGGTTTTAGCAGTGTTAATACGTCTTCCCAAAATGTCATTTTATCATAATCATTCGGTGTCTCGGTACATGTTCAGGGAATGGCATCGGTTTGTTTTGAGTTGGGACCCGTTTTTTTGATCAAGCAAATCAGCCCTCACTTTTATTCAGCTTTCTAAGGACCAAAATAGGAACTCCATGAATTTTGGCTTATTTCAGACTGAATCTGATCTACAAAATAAGTTTTAAGGACAACAGCTGCTTTCAACATGTTCTTGAATGTACTAAAGCGCCCCACCTGTCGTTATTAGCAGTTAACGCCGCCTGTGGTCGATGATTAATTTTCTAAATCAATAAACCTGTTAAGCTTAATCCATCGTCATTATTAACTTTAAGCAGATAAGAATTGAGAGTAAAGGAAATCCCGATTTGCATCACGTTGTTATCGCCAGTTTGATTCCACCACAAAACTAACAACAGGTGGCCAGCATTAATTGAATTTCAAAAATTAAGAATAATTTGGACTTTTTTACAAACAATAATTACGTCTTAATACAATTTCATTCCACCTGTCAACCTGACCGTATCAGTTTTAAATCCACCAATTTTCTTCACATGGTGTACTGGTGGTAATAACAACATTCCCACGTGATTATTTTCACAGCGATTTAGGTACATGTGTACATCAGCCTTCCTGTTTTTTCATAAAATGCACATTTTGGTCCGCCAAAGAGGTCGCAATGTGAGGTGGCATTTTTTCGGAAACCACTGAGTGAACATTTCTTCTATCTAGACATTAATGTAAATGAAATGAGCGATTCATAAAAGACTGCTAGAATGATAACCTGAAATGGTGAAAAGACCAGATCGTTAGTGTAGAGTCCAGACCAAGACTGCAAGGCGCTTATCATTTTAAAACAACGTATAATCATGTTTCGAGTTTCTCCTCTCATAGTAACTTGAGGATCAAATGACCGGCGCTGCAGAGTCAGGCTCCTTGGTTCAAAGTGCGGTACTGGACGCGTGCCCGTGTGTGTATGTTGCAATTAATAACATACAAGACTAAGATCAATTATTAACACTGAAGTGGTCGTACCGGCAAGAATAACAGCCGATAATTTGCTACAACGGCCGAACGAAACTTTTTCGATCGACAAACGCAATCGGATGCAACTTCAGGATCATAATTTATATTTTTTAAAACTGTACTTCTTCCATTTAGCTGTCAGAAGATCCAATTTGGAAACTAGACCTCAAGTTTCTGTTCAACGCATGTTTTTCGAATTTTTCCTTTCTGTGTCATTACCCACGAAGAACATAACTTGTGCATTATGGCGAGCCAAACCCTAATGATGGACAGCCATTTCAAATTTGACCAATTCAACTCAATCTCAATCTTGTTTCCTATGTATATTTGAATGATGAAACCGATGCTGCTATGTTTAGGAAATTTCGAATTTATGGAGACTTGTGTGGCTATCAGATTTCTAGATTTTACGATAAGGAAGAAAATACCCTGAAAAGTAACTAGATACTGTATTTAGAAATAAAAGCACATCCTTCGGAAACCGTATCCAGGTTCCCATTCACTCCGTTGCACCCATCCACCAAGACAACCGATAATCTGATACGTATTGAAGACACTCGTGCTAATCTTATAGAGAAGGTGATGTAAATAAATATTTTCACGAGCAAAATAAAAAATGACACCTTTTCAAAGTCTACGCTAGATTTATAACAAGCGATTATTGAATAAACCTATGCTATTCCAGATGAGACCTTGCGTTGAACTGTTCAAAGCACGAACATGCTTCAGTACACAGACTTATACAGTTTAGTCAGAACGGAGAATTTCTGAAAGTAAGCCCAAGGGTACAGATTTGCTGTTCTAGTACCCAACTAGCAAAATAGCGGCCGGACATACTTTGAGAAACGGGCGGCTTATACATGTATATGAAAAAGAGCAACGCGGAGCGTTGAAATGCGCCCACAAATGCACCGCAAATGGTGTGATTCTAGGGTTGTTTATTTGTTTCATAAAAATAGCCAATAGATGGCGCAAAAACTCCACTCCATCAGAAAACGATACAATGTCATTGTTTCTTTAATAGAAATCTATTTACCAAATTTCATAAAAATCTGTCTAGGAACTTCAGAGAAACAAAGGAAAACGGAAAAAATGAAATTGCCACTATGGGGCACACTGTTCATTGGATCTGCCTAAAAGACGTTGTCGTCTGTTGCTAGTTTCATATAAATATAATTACTAAATTTAATGAAGATCCTGCAGCGTGTTTAAGAGATGCAGCTATGGGCGCGAAACAAAATAAAACTACCACTAGGTGGCGCAACAGTTGTCGAAGTCGTCGCAAAATCATCGTCAGCTTCGTAGCAAGAACATACACTCCAATTTTCACAATCATCCTTGGAGCGGTTTGGTTAATAGAGGGGTGGACGCCAAAAAACAGACTCAAAAAAACCGCAAAAATGACCACTACGTGGCGCAAGACGCAAACTACGTCGAATCCATCCAAAAACGGGAGGATAGCATCATCTCACTAATAAATGCCAAATTTTATGAAAATACTTTGAGGACATTTGAAGATAAAGAGGTATGCGTAAAAACTATGACTAGGTGGCACATTGGGGTCCATCCGAAATTTCGCTCATGCCGTCCCATCTATTAAAGAAACATATGTGCAAAATTTTATGAACGTACGTAGAAAGCTTTGGAGTTAGAGCAGCGGACGCCAGACGCCGGACGCTGGATGGACGGTCAGACAGACAGAGACGACTGTTTAATGCGTCGACACATAAAAATGTGGGAGCATAAAAATGCTCCGCTGGGTGAAATAGGTCAAGATGGGTGCTTCCTTAATTGCAAATATATTCTTTAAAATGACACATGATCAAAACCGGCGTCTAAACAACTAGCTGACTGGGTGGCTTACTGTGGACGTGAACGAAACCTTATTTTGGCCTGACCCGCGTATATTCGATATTCATTTCGAGAAACTTTAGGAACCCTGAGAAATTACAATTGTGACTTCAAAAGTGGACTCATGGCTCATTATTTAAACAATCGTCTAAATATAATCCCATGGCCGTACATTTGGGAGGTCAGGTTGCGGAAATTCCCCGTAAGAGCAAACGCACGTATGTGTGTGTGTTCGACGTGTGTCTAGAAAGTTTAATTGCCTTCCGAACTCTCACGTTTCCAGATATAAAAAGTAGAATCTAGTAGCATGTATGGGTAAAAAGATCATATACCATTAATGAGATACGTGGTATAAATGCATAAGTAAAGTACAACAAACATTTACGACCCCACACGCATCAGTCGATCGGAATGTCGTTACTTTTCCTCCAGAAACTTTTGAAAGATAGCCGGACCTATAAGATGTACAGAGAGGTCCTACTCAACTTGGAACCCCTAACGACAGATGCGTGATATCTATGCACTGTACATTCTCGTGACATTCTTGCATAATGATTACTGAGTGCAATAATAATAATGTTAATAACAATAAGAATCAAATAACAACAACGATGATGGTGCTGGTGATGGTAACGTGATGATGATAATAATCATTGCCATTGCCGTCGCCATCGCCATCGCCATCGACGTGGATATCGCCATTGATCTTGTCATTGCCATTATCATTATTATTGTCTTATTACTGACAGTAACATAATGCAATATAAAATTAATTTTACTAGTTGGCAATTGGAGGGAGTTAAGGTCACGCGTAACATGCAATGTAATTTGCTCCAATGTAATTGCTGCCCTGATTTTTTTCTCAGGGTTTACGCGGTGTGTCCGGAAATGCAGGAAAGAGAGGGAAACAGGGTATTCCCGGGTTGGCCGGACCCAGGGGACCTTCAGGATACCCCGGGGAAACTGGCAACCAAGGACCCAGAGGAGCGGACGGTGAACCTGTAAGTGTTTGCACTTCTTAATAAATTATCGTTGTCTCTTATCACACAGACTTTAAGCTTTCGAAGCTGTTTCAATCGAATTGCCGTGAGCCTTAATTTGGTTTTTACGGTCTACGCAGTAGATTTAAAAGAATGTACAAGTGTGTTCAACAATTCAACGTCCAGAAGTTCAGTAGCTTTGAATTGTCCAATAAAATATCACGAGTTTTGATAAAAACGAGATTTCCTGTGTGATCTCGTCTAAAAGTTTTCCCGTCGCTTAGCTGCGACTTTCATACAGTGATTTATGGGCATTTTCAAGAAAGACTTCGCTCTAGTCGGTTGGCGACTACACGCAGTGTTGGCTTGCGTAGCAAACGGATTTATGGGAGTCTTCTTTGGTAATCATTCTGTAAACATAAGGCGCGTACGAAGTAGAATTGTTGTTCTATATCTTTTCCATGACAGTAAAAAATAAATTATTAATTTCAAAGATTGCCATTGAATGACGTGGCACTGAATTATAGTCACTTAAGTTTTGAAAATCTTCACAAATCATGTAACTGGACTGCTGGTAGGTTATGACATTTCATTCGGATTAAAATAATACGAAAAAATGTGGATTTTATTAATGCTTGACTTCGCACTGTGCTTTGTATCGATAATTGATTGTAACCAACACAGAGTAGCACATCCGCTAACCACAAATTGCCAATAATTGGACCTCTCCTCAGATCGCCCTTAATAAAACGAACAATAGACCATGTTCAAGCTCCACCCACGAGTAAGTGCTCTTAGTATTTGATGGAATTTCCTCTTTAATGTTAACAACAAAGCTTAAAACTTCCTTGAAGACAACATGACCAGTTTAAGTTGTTTTTGGACGCTTATACAGCATTGACATGCTGTTTAGTCAGATGGTAGATCGAACATCAGACCCGCCGTCTGAAACTATACCTGAACGCTCGTCAGACGTCTGATCTGCCTTCTCATGGTGTGTCCACAAATTATGCGGCAGATCTGCCTTCAAACTTGTTACCGTGAGAAAGCTAATGACGTAATTATTGGTTGGGCACCCTTTATTCATGGTGATACCACGTGATTGATCAGAATGATAGAATTGCACGCATTAATGGAGAGAGTTAGATTCTATGAAAATATATTACGTGTGCTTTTGCTTTTACTTATAACACCACGTGATCAGTGTTTATGACATTGCCGTAAGGGGCTAAACGTGAAAACAAAAATATTTCTACGCACAAGATGGCCGACAAACTCAAGTGGAAAGCTTATCCTTTTTTGTTGATTAAGTGACATTTTGTCATTTAAGCACTTTGAAATAAAATGTCATCCGTTATTAATCTGAGATTCGACTTTTGGTAATGATTTTGAAATTATTCAGCCCGCTCGTCTGTTTATGACTGCCAGTCAGCACTGGCACTGTTGTTGATCGTTACCATGCCAACGGGTCTGCCTCAATGATATGCACCGTGCATTCGTGCAGTACTGTAGCCAGTAGCAATATGCAGATCATAAATATTCTATTAAGAATGATGCGGCGACAAAATGACGTACTACATGTACATGTATACAGTGTTAGCTAACTGTACTTCCCTGCCGGGCCGTTTTGCTAGTCTGCTTTTAAAGTCAATCAAACAAGGTGTCGCTTTTGTGGTACAAGTAAAAATAAACCTAAAAACATTTAAAGTTCTCTATTTTTGATTATTACTCGTAGATGACTTTGCCAACAATCATCAAGGTGACTGATTTGGCTTCTGAATTTCTCATGTGAACACGGTGTTATTTTCATCAGTTTAGTTACTACATGTGCTAAGTATACCCAGTGAGTCTCAGACACAGGTGATCAAACTTGGCAAAAGATGGCGGCACAAGTTAGAGCATGTGTCTCAGTCCATACTTTTACAACAGTTTTAATACTTCAGTCACGTTGCTTTCTTCGAAGCAAACCAATCAACATTCTTCTAAAAAAGGCGTTTCTCTCATTGCTAGCAAAGATTGAAACTGTAGTAATTGTGCGTTAACAATCGAAAAAGTGATTGCGTTTTCTCGAGTGATGAAACATATGTTGGGATATACGTCACGGGTGAGCATACAAAATTGAGAGCTGATCAGTATGCTACGTTTTTTTTATTATGTTCCATGTTTGTATATTTAATTATTGCTCTCTATGTTTTTTCCAAGACAACTTAAAAGTAGATACAGTTGTTGTGTTTAGTTCAAGAATTTTAAGGTTACAAATGGGAAACCCAAATGACATAGAATCTCCATCTTTTACTTCATAACGAAATCAGTTGGTAGATAATGTTCCATGTAAATCTATATTGAAACCATCCAAGCGAAGTACATGTATCTACTGAACAGTGCATTTGAAGGGCAAGCAGTTACTGTATTACATTTGTTTTTGTCTAACTGATAATCTTTGTAAGCGAGTTTTACCTGAGCCGTACTGGTGTGACACAATTTATTGTAAATTCCCTATGCTATTGTTACTTGGGATGCGTTCCGTACACGCAAGACACTCACTAGTGAAGCTAGTATGACCACATGCTTTGCGTATAATGAATGGCGATATCTTGCTTGCCTTGCAAGAAACTTGCTATACGGAATGTAGCCGTGTTGGTTTTGAACTTAAAGTTTCATTTCACAATCAAAATTAGCCTTCAACAGAGTGTACGTTGTAAATTCACCGAATTTGATTGAAAGCGGTACCTGCGGCACACTCTTGAGCACATAGAGGGAAATGCAGAGGAGTTTCTGTGGTCTAGCTCCTGTACTCGAACTCGTTTGCATGTTACCCGTTCGTCAATATTCACTAATTCATCGTTGTTTCTGCACACAGGGTGTTCCTGGAAATCCAGGCCCAGGTGGACAGAAGGGTGACCAGGTATGTACAAAGTGTCAGAATGCGCTTTCCCACTTTCCTTACGTGGTTGCCCCAGTACGAACTTGATGATCCCGAAGGTTCTCAATAAAGCTTTCAATGACACATTTTCAAATCATTACATTTCAGCGTCGGTCACTACGCTCATCTAAGAGGAAAAACAGGTCGAGTTTGGTCACTACAAGGATGTAGTTTGTCTTCTCAATAGTTAGATGTTTATAAACATGTAAAACTTTATGTTGTTATTGAGAAATACATAACAGGTCTTGGTAACAGTTCACTTAGAGCAACCATTGCAAGATTTAGATGCTCGGCCCATACTTTAATAATAGTTAAGGTAAGGCTTGATGGTCTTGATTGAGAGGAGAGAACATGGCCCTTCTGCAATAGTGGAAAGGTGGAATCAGAAATCACATTCCTCTCGGATGTAAATTATATTCTGATTCGTGCATACCGTTTTTACCTAGAATCTATAAGGTGGATGAAGCTGTATTAAGGGATCTCCTACATGTCCATGATTTAATTAACTTGAGAAAAAAATGATAAATATTCAATTCATGCTGAGAAACGTCGAAATGAGTTTCTTGTTGTAAATTAGTATTTGTGTGCTCTGCCTCTTATGAGGGTGGAAGGCCTATTTACATGAAATAGGTCATTCGTCATTCATATTTCTTGTAGCTAATCAGTCCGAAAAATTATCTGAACATCAACTAGAACTGCATAAATAACATTTGAAAGCGAAGGCAATCTAAGCCATAGATGTGATTTTCTCTTGCAGGGTCCTGTAGGTCCTACAGGTCCGCAAGGAGAGCCTGGACAGCAAGGAGCCGCAGGACAAAGGGGTTCTACTGGACCACCAGGAAACGAAGGGGCTCCTGGCAGAGATGGCGTCGATGGTGAAAGGGTAAAGTTCAATTAAAAACATACACTACCTCCGCAGAGCATCGCGGTGCGCTCGATGGTTCCCTGTGTGCCGCTAGGTGGTAGCCAGCACGCAGGTATCACTTAAGATTCCTTAGGAATTTTTTTACATCGACGTCTGTGATTAGCTGGTCAAATTCTCAACAGGCAGCGCTTTACGCAAACAAATTTGCATGACTGATGGAGAAAGTGTGACTGTGTGTGTTGTACGAAAAACTCGGTGTTCAATTCATGTTCAAGAAATGTGAATTCCAGAAAATTGTGGTTGCGCCTTTTCGGAGTGCATCTTTCAATTATCGCTGACTTTTTTACGTTTCTGTCCTGTATTCATAACACACCAGTTAAATGGGCCAGATGTGTGTTTATTTACATGTACATGTAGGTGCTTCAAGCACGTGGCTATTAAACATTACTGCAGAAACGACCTAGTTGCCACTTGCATCAGTAGGCTAAAATTCGTTCATGGACCGCCATTTTCTTCTCATTTTGTTGTAAAACTAAGCAATAACTGCCGAGGTTACCAGTGCTGTAGTGGGGCGTAGGCGCACGTAGGCGCAGCCAACCGCCTTTTGGCATTTGAACGTAGCGCCTACGCACCGTAAGTTACGTTCAGTGCTCAAGGTGATACGGGGGGGCTCTGGGCGCCTACTTACCTCTAATTATACCACCACAGCACTGGAGGTTACATATCCAATGATAAAGCGCGTGCTACTATAGATAGGGACTGACAACGCCCGTTAGAGCGCGTTGCGCATGTCGCGGATCACGGGACATAAGCACTAACGATGAGAGGGCGTTGCACACACGCAGGATAGAAAGTTTCCGGTTTTACGGAGCTGTCGCGTTCCCTCGTTTCTTGAGTCAAGATTTGTTAAAGTAATGAATTGAATTGCTTGAATTTTTGAGTTTTTAAGACTTGTAAAAATAAAATGCTCTGTGTCATGTCATTTAAAACATTCACAAGATAATTCAGACATGTTATGAGTTATTAACGCCAGAAACGTCTTCAGCTGATTTTCCCATGTTTACACTTACACAGTCGCATCAGCTGATTTTTGGTTGCAATTAGTATCGGTGTTTGTTTAAATAGATTACTGTACGAATCAGCTCATAATCATAAGCACAAGTATTAACCAACAAAAATGAATTTGTAACAACGTTACACAATAAATATTTGTAATTCACACAGATTTGTTCCAGGGGGAAGCCCCAAACGCTAACTGACATTGACATATCATTTGCAAAACTTGCGTGTCAAAAACTTGCTGTCACTACTATCATAGGCCAAAAGTACATTGTAAGGCAACTTCTAAACATAGCTACGACTGTGCAAAATTGGTTCGATACATGACACTTGTTGCTGTTAACAATCTTTATTCCATTCCGTTCGTATCGTCAGAGCATTGGTAAAGAAACTGACCAAGAGACAACAAACGATATTTCGAAACATACTTGTTTCATTAAGTGGAAATAAAATGACACAGTAATACCACCACAGAGCAAAAGCTAGTCAAATATGCAAGGGTACACAGAAGGTGTGGAATACTGCAAAGACTGACAAATGGAGGGGATAACAAGAATGTCGCGCAAACAACTACAGCATGACCCTGTTTGCTGCTCATTCAAAATGGGCTTCGTGAATGTAATCAGAAGGGACTCTCAATATTTTCAATAGCAGCACATCATGCTCTCCATGTCGACTGAGTTGACGTATTTTCCACAGTTTCTTGACGAGTGATACTTATGATTATGAAGGTGGGCATGCTCATTAAGACCTGATGTATATCTGTCTCTTTCAGTGTCTGAACATCCTCTAAATGTCACAAATACATAGAATATTTATAAAGTAATGTGGAACGAAGAGTTGTATCTGGAACTTGATTTTGTGAAAGTGAACTCTTCCCCCAGGACTCTTCTATGGCTTTTTAACAAAAGACTGAGCTAATCTTCAATATCGCATTGAGCGTGAATGTTTAATTGCCACAACAGAATCAGTTCCACTATTGAGTAGTGGAGATAACCAGTGAATTGAAGAAGTCAAAATTTGGAAGGACCAGTTGGCACTGTAATATTCTTTAGGGTTTTGTGACGCCAATAGATATTCAACGTTCGAAAGAAAATATATTTCTTATAAATTAAGTTTTTGTAGTATATACACAGTGAAGGGAATTCAGTTTTAAGTGTTATATTTTTGCCTGCAGAAGAAAAAAGTTATAACCTGAAATGAAACCACCAAATGAAACAAAATACCACAAAATTTGAAATAGACAACATGAGAGGGAAAGACTCAGGTTATGAAAGGTGTTTTGTCAGTCTTATTTTTAGTGGTTATCAGATAGCACAGCACACACAAAATACACATTTCTCATTTCTTTATTTTCCCAGTTCCAATGAGTAAGTAACAGGGGTCTGGAATTTCCCTGCCTTACTTTACAATTGTTAAGTGAAAAATGGCAACACGAATATACAATGGAATTGATTTTTACATTGAAAAACAGGAAAAAACTTAACAACACTACATAAAGTGTTGCATACATTTCTGAGAAGGAATACAAAAACACCCTTTGCGTACTATGTTTTACAAAATAGAGCAGTCAGAGCAAAGCAAAATACAAATTTCATCAGAAACACTTCAATAGTCTAAAATGTTAGTTTTAGACATGCCATTTATGTATATTCTTTAAATTGTTTAGGCGGCTCTCGAGTTATTTAATTTTTACAGCCTCAAAAATAGCCTTTTTTCAGCAAATAACACCCAAAATTTTCAGACCACAAACAATATCAAGTTTAGACAACTATATTTGGGAATCCATAGCTTACTGTGTTGCTAAAACAAGATAGAGAGTCCTTTACAAGTATGTTAACAACATGACAACGTCACCAAACCATTTTTAAAACGACAAAACACTTCAAGAATTGCCATGGTTCGGTGAAAATATTTCTTATGTTCCAAAATATTTTAAAACAATTCTAGAAATGAAATTGGTGTAACAAATGAATTCAAAAATAGCAAAAACCAGAAACCTAGTTTTTTCAGAGTATTTCGTCATTTATTCAAAAATCTTTGAGGTTATATGAATTATTATTTTTCCCCAAGTGAGATCAATGTTTTCACAATCTTAAGTTATGCACCATATGATAAAAATGATCATGTCTATTTTTAATTAAACAAAATTAAATTGGACAATAAACTTTCAATGAAATATAAATCAATTTCATTCCTATCAAATAATATAGGAATTGAGAGCCGTTGTGTTAATGACCATCCAAAAAGAGCATACTCATATTCTAAATGGTTTTGATGCACTGCAGCCTTGAATAAACAATTTATTTAATGCAAAATTTTTTTAAAATGAAACTGATTACAGTACCACCACAAGGTAGAAAACGTGTAACAATTTTTTTTGAAGAAAATAGACTGAATCTATCCCTAAAACTGAAGTTAAATTGAATTTTAATAATATTCTGTACTGTTTTAATGAAAATATTTCACCAATTTGGGTCACTTTATGTAATTTAGGGAAGTTTTGACTGGTTCTGTTTAATCCATTTGACCAATCAAATTTGAGTTCAGTTTTAACCCTGGAAAGGTCAGCATGATTCTTGAAAAATGACTGAATTTTTTTGGAAGTATTGCTAAATGGAAATGGTGAGATGAAATGAAAAAAATGATGAGGAATGGATTAGGACACGATAGTATTTGTTACGTTGAGAGTACACTTGTAGACTTTTTCCAGGTTAGAAATTGAAGAGACATTAAATTAAAAAAACTTAATTTTTCCCATACTTTTATCAAAAAAATAAAAGAATACACTTAAGGCAGAATTTTTAGCAAACATTTTGACATCAATAGCGGATTTAGAGGGGGGGCAAGAGGGCTGCAAACCCCCCCCCCCCAAAAAAAAAAACTCTCCCAGATTCCATTTGGCACATCGGTAGTGCCAATGCCTGAATGACAAAATCCTGGCTAATATTCTGCTCTGGTCCCCCTAACACAAAATCCTGGAACTGCCCCTGGATATACATATCATTAAAATCGGTTCAGTAAAGGCCATTTAGCAACTGAAAATGTATCCCCTTCTCAAATGCTGCAGTACTTCGATTTTTAAAAATATTCATCAATGCCCCCATTTGTTGAAACGGATATCAATATAAAGAAAAAAGTTTAAATATTTCGCTGGCATACTTTTCATTTTCCACCACTTTTCATGCTAATATTATATATAAGCTTCTGAAAATCATGAAAAATGGCAAAATTTCGCTCTTGCTGAATTTTGGATATATTGGTATACTATGGCTTATTTATTGTAGACGTAGTGACGAATGAGAAATTACATTTAGGTGGAGCCAAAATTCATACAAAATCACAAAATTCAAACTAAATTTCATCGTAAACGACTGAGAATTCAACTAGTGAAAAGAATTATCCATTTAGCTCAACCTTTTCATTGGGCCAAACTCCTCGATTCCTGTGTTGAACTGTGCCAGCAGGCGGGCCGATCAACAACAACTTGTCAAGTTAATTCCGACACGTTTCGTAACAATAATCCGACTTGAATGGCTCACATACGCGATTTAGTTTGCCTTAAACACATAGAATTAATTTCAAACTCAAAAATTTGCTTGACGTGCGCGAAATAAAGTTTTGAATCCTGCTCACGTACTTTTGCGTTAGGCCGCGAGACTTCACTTTACTAATATCCATGGGGCTACTGCTGGCTACCACCTAGCTGCACGCAGGGAACCAGCGAGCGCCGCGATGCGTTTATACAAGGCGATTCCTTGTGGGATCTTGCGGCATAATGCGAATTAAAGGAGTATGCCACCCATAAAACAACCCATTTTGTATCAATTTAGATTTAGATCGAGTAGTTCTACTCGATAACGGCGCGTTCGGTTGCGTTACCTGGCACCTGACGGCGGGCGGAGGTTTTGAAATTATCCAATGACGTAATTGGTTTCACACGCAGTCTGCTCAGCAGTTCACAACACGGGTTAATGGTGTCAGGTTATCGCTTGAATTCATCGTTTAACACCAATAAATAATCGAAATTCGATGTAAAACTTTTAAAAATACACCGAGTTCTTATAAAAACGTTTTGTTTTGATTTCGCTGTTACAGATTTATTTTTATTTGGACACACTGTAGCCTACAAAGTTCGGCAGGCCAATTTACCAAGGTCCATACCAGGAGTCTGGGGTTTGGTCGGAGATAAATTCGAAGTATTCTTCCGTGAAATACAGACAGGAGAACCTAGAACTGTGTTGTTTAGACTTATGATTTTTTGAGTTCTAAACACACAAAATGCTTGTTATCCCGGCCAGAGCTCGTAACCCGATCAGGTCCGTCGCGGCCGGACTGACTCGTTATCCCGGCCAGTGGCTCGGAACCCGATCAGGCCCGTCGCGGCCACCGGGACTGGCACGAACATAAACCAGCTCGAGTTACAAAACTAAACCGACAGTCAGGAAAAAACTATAATGGTGAGCCAAAGAAATAATGGAAATTAGCCACGAAACTGAAAATCTACTTACTAATTGTCGGGGGCCGCAAAGCCGGGTTCCCCTTCCACAGACCGTCAGGTCAAAGGTTGTACAGTAACAATGATTTGAATAATGTAATTGTATTTCTGAATAAAGATTCCCTTAATATGTGACCATAGATATAAAATCGAGTAATTGTTTCACAACAGCTTTCTGTCAGCAAACACTGAATTAGCATGCGCTCACGGGGCCTCGGTGCCCGGTCATTGCTGGTATCAAAACCCGGTAACGCAGTGGTTTATTGATTACTGGCATCTCAATTACATTCACAAATACTGCAAAGGCATTACAACTTGTATCTAATGAGGCAGACTTTGTTTCAGTTTTATATAAGCATTGGTTAGGATGGAGAATAATTCATTTTGAAACAGAACGCAGAATAATAAACGTCTACATGTCAACTCGCTCGGCGCCAATCCCGACTTAGTTAGCCAAGAGCTCAACCCCGGCCACGAACACTGCACGGATCGGATCGGTAGGTTTCACAGCTATCAATTCGAACCGGAATACACTGATCAAGAAATACTAGAGGCCGTGAACATGCACAGGCAACGGAACGTATGGATAGTTCTTCGGTAAGCCGGAATTCGTCAGAGAAATCACTGTCGACGAAATGCCGGCCACAGACACGGAGATATTTCACGGCCTCATACTTGCTATTAACAGCGTACCTTTCATTCTTCACTACCACGAACCACTTCCTAAGCATTTCGGGCTCTCGAGGAAGTCGGAAAAACGATACACCCGCTTTCTTCGCAGCTTCATAGTTCGGACAAGCGGGAACCGATGCACCGCGATATAGCGGCATTCACTCTGCGGCCAACCGCTGACGTCGCTGGTTCACTTCTCACCTTCCTCACAAGTTAACAAGACATCTCTCGGCAAGGTGAGGTCGATCGTATAAGAGGCGATGTGTATATAGACCGATTAAGACGGTAAAAAAGTCTAATTAAATCGGATGGCATTCTCCTTTAAGGCGAGCGTACTTGCAATACGGTCGAGATTTTGCTAAGGACTGTAGACAGGGGAGTTAATTCTGGTCGAGAATGTGTCTCCTCTCGGTATAGTTGGGTATAGAGTAAACAAATTGGCTTGATTTCATTCCAATGCATATTGCAAATTTGAGAGATTTGAAAAAAGCGGCTTCATATGAACAGACTCTGCTTTTGTAAAATTTAACAGCCGTTTTTTGCCATTATTAAACTGTTATTTTCCCACCACGATATGTTTCATGTGCTCTTTAGGAGAATGCGGCAGATGTTGCTTACTATGGAATGTATTTTTAATCTTTTGGTGCATTTTCATGAAAAAGATATTAAAGATCCACACAGAGGTTAAGACGAATCCCGGAGTGGCAGGGCAAAGTCAAATATGACAAATTAGTGGTGGTTTATCTTACCGTAATGACCAATGAGTGTGTGGTAATATCGTGCAATTAGGAATACTAAATCTCTGTTTTACTGCCGAAAACACTAATTTTGGGATTGTTTTGAACGGGAGACACTTCTTGAAGTTATTGGCTTTGACCACGGTTATGCACACACGCACCCAGGGTGGCTCGAACGAGAACCCTGTTTGGAGAAGTGGGCAAAAAGGTCCGCCTCAGAGAAACAAAAATTCCGAAAAAAGTAGAATATAAATCGGTAAATAAAACAACAAGAATGGATCAACTAAAATTTGAAATTTTCGGATGTAATAACTTCCTTTGTCAACAATAACAGGCCCACATTCTCAAAAATTTGAGCCCCCATTTTTAGGCTTGGTGCGCGCATGTTATGGTTCTATAGAAAATCCCTAATTCTCGTTGTTTTCTGGCAGACGTTCGCTGAAAAAAGTAGAAAACGAAACAAAAGTCCACTAAAAGGCAGTAACTTCCAAAATTCGCGAATGCCCAATTGATAGCTCGGAAAGAACCCCGTGAATCTTAGTAACAGGCCCACATTCTCAAAAATTTGAGCCCCTCATTTTTAGACTTGGTGCGCGCATGTTATGGTTCTATAGAAAATCCCTAATTCTCGTTGTTTTCTGGCAGACGTTCGCTGAAATCAACGCCAGTTTAAGGAACGCTTTTAATGTTCTCTGTCATTAATTGAGTGGTCGGAGGTTTAGCTCCATCATCGCAATGGCCTCCAGCTGGTGTCGCTACAATCGAGGTGTATAATTTATTCAGTTGTTATTTCCGTTTGATATGATACTAGAGAATAGTATCATGAAAATTGATAATAATAAGACATGAAACGCAATTGAGACAACATGTCTGAATCGTCCAGGCAGACTTGCAAAACGTACTTGCTGATTTTATAATTTCCGCCAGGGTGCAAGGGGCTTCCCTGGAATTCCTGGAGTCGATGGTCAGCAGGGCAAACAGGGATTACCTGGCCCCAGAGGTGAGCGAGGAATACCAGGATGCAATGGCAAGGACGTAAGTACAATATGTCGATTTTCACCACCAGATTTCAACACATGTGTAGTAAATTTTCCTTGGTAAGAGACGAATGATTGAACTGACAAATGTAAGTTCCACGTCTCAGGTTGACTGCCGGCGCATGAAATCAGTCCATTAAGACAGACATAAAGGCATATGCTATACGCGTTTTTACTTGGATTTTGTTTTCACTAGACTTTTAATTCACTGAGTACGTAAAAACCATTTGTCTCATTGTTTCAGGGTGAGAACGGTTTACCAGGCTGGAATGGACAAAAGGGAAAAAAGGGTTCAGCGGTGAATATATTGTTTTGTTCACACCTAAGTGAAGCATGTTGAACTCATTTATAATCTCTGTTTTGCATATCTGAGTTTACAAATAAGCGAAATAATCGCAAGTACACAAAATTAGCTTACCGTTGCACATGAACAATACTTTTGACTCACCCGGATGAGTATGTACTTCAGATAAGGCCACAGGCGTAGCCAAGGTGGGGCGCAGTGGGGCCATGGCCCCGCCTATTCAGTCCATAGATTTTTTTGGCGCGCGCAAGGCTGGGTAACTTGGATATTCTCAAGTTCAACAAAAAGTATTACTCAGAGTGCGCAAGTAAGCTCCTTAGTCAGAGGATAAAGTTGCGGACTTTGAGCGACACGACGAGCAAGTAAAGTTGTCACGTCAGTCTTCATTCCTTCCTTAATCTGTTTTGATACGGTTTAGGAAGAAATTTCGCTTGCAGTCAGATCGAACGACGTTTACGCTCTGACATTTCGAAGGTGAAAAATATGTGATGAATATAGATAATTACATGGCGAAGTCGTTATCCCCCGTTATCTGGAGCCCGAGTGGATATTGGAGAATTATCACCCGAAGTCTGTTCGAAGAAATTGATATTAAATTTGACTTAAGTTTTGTACTTAAGTTTTGTCTTAAGTTCGACTAAGTGAACGGATGTGGAAGTTTCAAAGTTCAGAAGTTGAGACATACCCACGACTTAAGTCAAAAATGAACTTAAACCAGTTTCTTGGAACGGGCCCCCGGATCCAATAAGGATGTCACACAAAAAAACGTTTTATTTTTGCGCTTATTTCTTGATTAAAAGTACGTAATTGAAGAAGAAATACTTAAAATGTCATACCAAATCTCTAGGTAACCGAATTCAAACATTATCATATTGTGAAGGTTTTACTTTCATATATTTTAACTTGCTTCTATTTGCATTCAAGGGCGTACCTGGATTAAACGGCGCTAAGGGCGAAAGAGGGTTGGATGTAAGTAAATATCGAAGCTACTGGATTTATGCAGAAATAAGCGATTACCATGACCTATTCGATTATACGCGTAAAATTATCTGAGATCATATATTCTTCAAGTTTGTTAACCCATTCATACACTTGCTTCTCCGAGTACTGTTACAAAACTGTTTCCAGGACAATGAGAAGACAAGATGAGAAAGCTGCTACTTCAATTCTGGCCGATATAATGGATGTTACAACATTCATGTTTTTGGCGAAATGCCTTTATCAAAAGCCAGTTGTGAATAAGCAACCACGTGGGCGTAAGAATTTAATACTACCTCAACTGTACATGAACAATGTTCTTTTGTCGCGGAAATTGAATTCTTTTCTTACGAGCTCATTTACATTTTTTAGAAATTTTCTCATGAAACGCGTTTTTTACGAACAAGGTATTTTCTTGCGGGTTGCAGTTAGAAAAATGGAAGACTGGCTACCTTGTCATTGATTGTTGTCTGTTGGTTAATTTGACAGGGAATTCCCGGAAAAGTAGATATGACTTCGGCAGCGCTAAAAGCCATTGAGGAATCGGTTCTCCTGAAAGCTGGACTTAAGGTGAGGCACACCAAGCATGAAACTTTCACGTACCGTAGGTTACTGCAAGCGCCATTCCTTTACTTCGGCGGAACAAGAGGTCCACAATGTTTGACCGTTTTGCTCAATTCCAGGTGCAGTAGACTGCCTTGAGTTCTATGTTAGCATCAGCCAAGCTCATGGCTATTTCTGCCATCAACATCAATCCGGGTTCTCGTCCATGTCATTGTGTTTGTAGAATTCTTGGTGACTTATTTTACATTGACTGCTTCCAAAGGTAACTTTGTCTTTGATGTTGCTGTTACCTTTGCTGCAGCGTCTTTCGTTTTTTCTCACACTGTTTACGACCGCAAAAACAGCAGATGCTGTTACAGCTGATGGTGCTGTTGTTGCTAAAACTACTGCTATTTCTATTACTACCACTGGGCTTATAGGACTGCTAACTGCTGAAACTCTCTACTACTATTAAAACTGTTTCTACAATTGTTGTTACTGTTCCTGTTGTTACTAGCGTGTTGTAAATCACTGCTCTACTCTGCTGAGACTACCACTGCTTCTCCAACAGCAAGCATTGCCATAACTACAAGTACTACTACTACTGCTACTACCACTACCACTATTACTACAACTATTACTTCTACCACTATAACTACTACAAATATTACTAGGGTTTGGGGAATGGGCATATTGCAGCCCCTGAAAATAATCACTGTAACTTCTATACAAGGTTTCAAGGATAGGGTTTATTTTGAACAAATTCTACCTCGGTACTGCCACTTCTGCCGTACTTCAACATATCAACTAATATTATTACCACTGCTACTTCTACTACTAGTCTACTACTATTACCACCAACACCAACACTATTACTGAGTCTATGCAACATGCACTTCTGCTGCTGCTGCTGCCGCCGCCGCCGCCGCCGCCGCCGCCGCCGCCGCCGCCGCCGCTGCTGCTGCTGCTGCTGCTGCTGCTACTGTTACTACTACTGCTACTGTTACTACTACTGCTACTGTTACTACTACTGCTACTGTTACTACTACTGCTACTGTTACTACTACTGCTACTGTTACTACTACTGCTACTGTTACTACTACTGCTACTGTTACTACTACTGCTACTGTTACTACTACTGCTACTGTTACTACTACTGCTACTGTTACTACTACTGCTACTGTTACTACTACTGCTACTGTTACTACTACTGCTACTGTTACTACTACTGCTACTGTTACTACTACTGCTACTGTTACTACTACTGCTACTGTTACTACTACTGCTACTGTTACTACTACTGCTACTGTTACTGCTACTACTTATGTTACTACTACTGTAGTGTACTATTACTCTTATTACTGCGACCACTGCTACTAATACTTCAACCTTTACTATTGCTATTGGAATTTTCGGTAGATCATATACCGATCAGATGAAACGCCAGGGGTTGCTTATTTGGAAAATTATTCCGAATAAACGCCCGGGCGTTTGCTTGATGTTACCAAAACTCCTGAAAATTTTCATTTTCCGAATACACGCCCATTGGCTTATCTACAGAAAATCCCAGTACCACTAGTGTGTTCCAAAACTACTATCACGATACTACTATTTCTACTACTGTTGTGGTCCAGCCGTCGTTGTGGTTGCTCGAGTAATTGTTTAAGGGGAAAAATTCTGCAATTCTCGATAGTGCGACTTTGATCACCACAATCAACAAAATCGTAGTTTGTTAGTATAGTTAGACAGAGCAAAACGCTAGTTTGGTGAAGATTCCTATAAGTTCTCTGTTCTACATACAACTACGAAACAATTGATTTGTAAAAGTGTACTTTGCAGGGAGAAAAGGGCGATCCCGGGCCCTATGGCACCCCAGGATATGGCGCTAAAGGTGGCAAGGGCGAGCCGGTAAGTAATTTTCACAACGTCGAAAGAACAGGAGAATATGCAAGATGAAAACTAATAATCCTTCAGGTGCCTTGTGGCATACTCGAGATTCCCTACTGCATTGCTCTATATACATTGTAAGAAAGAAGAAAGAATACAACAATTCACGGCAGAGCAGGTAAATCTCAAGGGCCGAAAACACAGTCAGTTATTTAGAGGTACATGCAATACAAATTATGGTCGGAGTAAGGACTAGATTCCAGTATTTTGACAGATGAAGTCGGTTCATTCTCACTTCATCTTTACCCACCGATGAAGCGCTTATATCTTTTAATAGAAATATCTCATTAAGCATTTAAACCTACCCGCGCACTGATTTTACTCCCATTTATAGGGTATTCCAGGCACTCAAGGGATTCCCGGTGGTAACGGAGAACCAGGTGTTCCTGGAAAAGTTGGATTGCCAGGAGAGCAGGGTCCCCCTGGGAAAAGTATCAAAGGGGAACCTGGCAAAATCGGCCCCATTGGCCCAGCTGGTCAGCCAGGCGCCGTTGGACCTCCCGGTGCGCCTGGAGAGCCTGGTGGACTGGGTCCCCGAGGTATCCCAGGTGAACCTGGCGTGGGTAAGTTAAATTGTAATAGAATGGGATATGAATATCCTAGACTGATGTTGCTGGCAAGCATTATTACTCGATGCTTTTTTCATCTTGGGAAAATTTTAGGTCTTTGTGTAACTGTTTACGTACTTAGAATCGATTCCTGGCTTGTTTAAGCGGCTATTAAGTCGATTTTCATCACAAAACTCACCTTTTAATTTTAGACCACTTACTGTGTTATGAAATTGGCCTCAAATTGTAAACCGTGACATGGCTACGACTGGAATGAACCACAACTCACGTTAACCCACAATCAATAAATTTTGAAAATTTCTCGGGATACGAACCACACCTCCGTGAGGTGTCCTGTCTCCAGCGCTCATCCGGATGCACGTCAAGTATTGTTCAGTGCATCTGCGCGCATCCCTTTGGGAATTGTCAAAATTTTTACTGTGAATTAAGCATGCTAAAACCACCGGCAGTTCAATAGAAATGCCAGTTGAACTTTTATGTTTTGTCATCTGNCTGGAAAAGTTGGATTGCCAGGAGAGCAGGGTCCCCCTGGGAAAAGTATCAAAGGGGAACCTGGCGAAATCGGCCCCATTGGCCCAGCTGGTCAGCCAGGCGCCGTTGGACCTCCCGGTGCGCCTGGAGAGCCTGGTGGACTGGGTCCCCGAGGTATCCCAGGTGAACCTGGCGTGGGTAAGTTAAATTGTAATAGAATGGGATATGAAAATCCTAGGCTGCTGTTGCTGGCAAGCATTATTACTCGATGCTTTTTTCATCTTTGGAAAATTTTAGGTCTTTGTGTAACTGTTTACGTACTTAGAATCGATTCCTGGCTTGTTTAAGCGGCTATTAAGTCGATTTTCATCACAAAACCCACCTTTTAATTTTAGACCACTTACTGTGTTATGAAATTGGCCTCAAATTGTAAACCGTGACATGGCTACGACTGGAATGAACCACAACTCACGTTAAGCCACAATCAATAAATTTTGAAAATTTCTCGGGATACGAACCACACCTCCGTGAGGTGTCCTGTCTCCAGCGCTCATCCGGATGCACGTCAAGTATTGTTCAGTGTATCTGCGCGCATCCCTTTGGGAATTGTCAAAATTTATACTGTGAATTAAGCATGCTAAAACCACCGGCAGTTCAATAGAAATGCCAGTTGAACTTTTATGTTTTGTCATCTGGTGATCCAACGTGTAAATGTTAATGTTTAGTTTTAACTTCAAAGTTTATTAATTACATGCATATACATAGAAGAAAGACGACAGATTCAGTGGCAACTTTTTGCTAATTTTGTAAAAAAAACATGACGAATTTTGACGCGGGCTGAATTTCGAAATTTGTATCATGCTACCTCAAATAAAGTGAAATTTATAAAGATACGCCTCTAAAGGTCAAAATACTATTCTAGCCCCGTAGTGTGCCATGGGTCTTACATGTGACAATTTGTTTTCTCTTGGCAGCGTGCTCGTTCATACCTGCGAAGCAAATCTATACAGGATTCAACATTCCTGTGCAATAAATTAACGGTATCCATGGTTACAAATCATAGTGACAATGAAAGTGTCCATCAAAAGATTCGTCACTGTTTTAAAATTGATTTCTCCCGTATTTTTGCGTACATTACCATCAATTTCTGGACTCGGTTGTAAAAACTGTAGTCGGAAATTGTCGCTTGTAATTTATTGTGTTTCGTAAATAGGTCAGAAGGGAGAAGCCGGCAAACCGGGAATTCCGGGTCACCCAGGGATACCAGGAGAGAGTGGTGTTCCAGGAGAAGATGGTAAACCTGGAAAATCCATTCCTGGACCGCCTGGACCAAAGGGACAGCCTGGTATTCCAGGGAAATCTTTAAGAGGTGATCCAGGAGCCAAAGGTGAAAAGGGCGAGATAGTGATGACGGCAGGGTCAAAAGGCGAGAAGGGTGACCCAGGGGCGGGCCAAAAAGGTGCAAGAGGTAAGTTTCAATAGGCAAATGTGAAGATAAATTGTCAACGGTATGAAATGTATTACAAACTTTTGGGATCAATGTTGCTCTTGGTTAATATGGAATATCACACAGCACTTTTTAGCAACCAAGATAGAAAAACGTTGGGGAAAAGCTGGCACGCTCGATTTTGCTGAAGAACAAGCGTCCAAGTTTTAGATTATGTGTGTAATGCGGGAGCTGAACTAGACTAATTTAAAACAATTTCATGGTAGGCGGGCGAATCTTAACTACACGGATAGATCCTGAATGGTGTACTTTCTCTCCAAAAATATCACGTTTCTTTACCTATTTTAAGGTGACCCAGGAAAGGATGGCGTTGGCCAGCCGGGACCAACTGGCCCTCCCGGACCACCAGGGATAGCGATAGGACAGCAGGGGGAGAAAGGAGAGCAGGGCCTGCCGGGAGAGGGCGTGCAAGGACCACCAGGATCACCTGGTAAGTTTATAAGCCATTCCGCTGCAAGCCAGTACAGGTTAAAGGTATTAAAACGAATTTAGAAAGAAGGCATGCAATTCGCTAAGTAAAGGCCATCAAAACCATACAAGTAAACTAAGTAGGCATCTCTTGACTTGTTCGAAGAATTAAACAAGCGTTAGATTGTCAGGGACGAGAGTTCGGAAATGAGAGGAAACCATAGGGACATTTGAACATGGGCAAAATGCAGGATGCCCACTTGAATGCCCCGTGAGTATGATTGTGAGCGCCATGTTGATGACTAAACTATAGTTGGGTGACCGAGTGGTTTGAAATTTGCCTAGCTTTAACAACTTTGAACTGTGTGACTTTGACCGTTGTTTAAAACGTACAACAAGAAAGAGTTTCCTTGATTATGATGACGGTTGTTTCTCTATATTTCAGGTCAACCGGGCATTGGAAAACCCGGTGAGCCTGGTGTTCCAGGAAAGGACGGTGTAGGAAAACCGGGGGCCCCAGGTCCCCCGGGAATTCCCGGGAAAGCAACCAAGGGAGACCAGGGAGAAAAGGGTGCCCCAGGGCCTATCGGTGTACAAGGAAAACCAGGTGGGTCTGAATAAAGTTCGATGTAAGCAATAAAAGCTTCACAGTTAACAACTGTGTAGGCGGTGTCATTCTAAACTCACTCTACATGTGCGGTTCGAGTACTGTTTTGCATCTTATATTTTCGAAACAGAAAATTTGATAACTCGAAGATTATTAACATTTCAGGATCACCGGGTCTCGACGGACGACCAGGCGACATCGGCCCTGGTGGCATCCCAGGTAAACCAGGTGAGCGTGGACCTGCCGGAGATCCTGGTGACATCGGACCACCTGGTTTGCCGGGTCCTGCAGGAATACAGGGGGAAAAGGGGGAGATCGGCGTCGGACAGAAAGGTGAACCGGGGGAGGTAGGTGAACCCGGCACCACTGGACCCCAAGGTGAACCAGGTGTAGGTTTAACAGGACAGCAAGGGCCCCAGGGAGAGCCCGGTATCGCAGGAGAACCAGGACTGCCTGGCGAGAACGGAATACCTGGAAAAGACGGTGTGGGTGTCGAAGGCCCTCGAGGACAACAAGGGCAACCAGGCGAAACTGGACCTCCGGGTAACCCAGGAGAGCCGGGAGAACGTGGTCCTGTCGGACCATCAGGTGAAGTTGGACCTCCCGGTGTACCTGGGTCACCAGGTGAGACAGGTGAAAAAGGTGCTGCTGGCAAACGTGGAGAAAGGGGACCAAAGGGTGATCCTGGCATAGGAGTTCCAGGTGAATGGGGACAAAAAGGAGAGCCGGGACTTGCAGGAGATCCTGGGTTACCCGGTAACGATGGTACTCCCGGAAAAGACGGTGTTGGTTTAGAAGGGCCTCAGGGACCTCCCGGTAAAACCGGCCCCAAAGGGGAGCCAGGAGTTGGTATACCAGGTGAGCCTGGGAAAGCAGGCTCACCAGGTATAAAAGGCAAGTCTGGTTTTCCTGGAGAGTCGGGTCGCAAGGGTGACCCGGGTCCGGAGGGTAGTAAAGGTGTGCCTGGTGAGAAAGGAGAGCTTGGTCTACAAGGTTTACCAGGAGTCGGTCAGAAAGGTCAGACGGGAGCTCCCGGATTTCCGGGTGAACCAGGCCGGAAAGGTGATCCTGGTGTCGGATTACCTGGTGAACCAGGAGATGAAGGACCAAAAGGACAACCCGGGGTTGCTGGCCCGCCTGGACCGACAGGTGCCAATGGGAAGAAAGGTGACCAGGGATTGAGAGGGCTAGATGGAATTGGACTTCCTGGAGAAAAAGGTAAGCTTTTGGTATCGGTGCATAAATGTTAGAGTGGCTGTCTACGCTATTGAGTATTTTTCAAAAGCTTTTAAAGACCGAAAACTTCTACTTTATCGTATGTGCTAGTGCAGCTTTTAAATCTTTTCTGTCGTATCCTGGTTTAACGCGAGATAGTGTTCAGGGTGTATGTGCTTTTGTCGTTGTTAGCATTGTCATTGTCGTGTGTTAGTACGACATATTGGACAATACGTTTTTCAACATAGGTAGTGAGGGACCGCGTGGTTTGCCTGGTGTGCCAGGAGACACGGGGCCTCAAGGGTTACCTGGAGAGAGGGGTCCCGAAGGCAGAATAGGACCAATGGGAAAACGAGGTTTCCCAGGACAAGATGGTTCAGACGGCAATGACGGCGAACCTGGACCACAAGGCTTGAAGGGAGAAGTTGGAGCGATTGGTTCTCCTGGTAAAGTTGGTGACACGGGACCACAGGGAGAGAAAGGAGAACGAGGTCCGATCGGACCAGCTGGAAAACCTGGAGTGGGAATAAAGGGAAACCGTGGAGAAGATGGCATACCGGGTGTCGGTGAGCCAGGACCAAGTGGAGAAAAGGGAGATCCTGGCGCACTGGGACCACAGGGACCAATTGGTGTAACCGGACCGCCAGGACCGATCGGCGAGAAAGGAAACCGCGGAGAAGATGGTGTGGGGTTGATGGGCGAGCCCGGTCCAAAGGGCCAAATCGGTAAGACATTTCGTAGAATGCTTAGACACAGGTATTTTTGTGTCCATTAAACTGTGATCGTATGTTTCGTTATCATTTTTAATGGAATTGCAATGTTGCTCCCACGCGTTCCATCAAACTACGTATCTGGACACTACGCGACACCGTAAATTAGACCGATATGTTTATACTTAAAAATACTCGCATAGCTTGTCTCAAAGGTTCATGAAAGTTTGTCGTGTTACTAATTGGAAATAAACTGAAACTCCGCACCGATATCCACATGCCTTTATGATACAGCTTTTCAAATCATTAACAGGTCACTCCGAACATCTCACAATTTTCGGACATTTTTATTTTCACCTCAGTAGTCCAAATGGAGTCATGTTATTAGTTGAAATCCATTCAACTCCTTTGGGTTTCATGCCAAGAGCTAAAAATCGCCCGGGAAGTACGTGTTGTGAACTATAACTTGTATTTTTACGTGAAACTTTCATTAGACTAAATGTTTTAAATCCTCATTCGTGAGATGCATCGCTTGACAAACATGCCTCCCGTTCAGGAACGCTACGACCTCGCTAAAAAGCAAGACTTCGCGAGATTACGTGAGATATTGCCGTGTATTTTAAACGGAAACTCGTGACTTTGGCTAAACTTTAGCGAGGTCCTAGCGAAGGTCCTAGCCTTACTGAACGCACGCCTGGTGTCGGGGACCGACTTGCTCATCAAAGACGGTTTTGGGAACTGTTTGGAATAGAAAATCTTTCTAGGCGTAGCACAAGTGAAGTTGATTCTTAAAGCGGTCATTTATAAATAAATGTGGCCACAAAGTCAATTGACCCACATGGCCTCAAATGTATGGACCAATGTTTAGGACCTTCTTCTGTTTGATTTTGGCGGGTGACATTTACCCGGTAATATGTTAGATTTCGTCCACTACCTCAGTATGTTACGTGATTAGTGATCTATTTAAACGGATAATTGGATTTCAACTAAGCGCATAAATCGACAGTTGACTCATGAGACCTGCATTTTCGGTGAAAGCTAGTTTGCATTGTCTTAGAGCGTCTCAGCTAATGTTTTATGCGTAATTGACGCGGGGCGAGCTCGTTAAACTATCCCTGATTACGTTACTTTAGCAAAAGTCAACTCCTTGGCGACAACGTGAATTTACAACATTTTAATTCATTAACGGGTTCGAGACAATGACGGGAAGGACAGTCCTGCTATTGCTTGTATGTTTGGACGAATTACAGGTGAAAGGGGCGCACCAGGTGACCGTGGAGATCCAGGTCAGAAAGGAAATCGCGGTGAGCAAGGACCTGCGGGACCTGATGGCTTGCCGGGAGACTTTGGTCCGCAGGGTAAACCAGGAGATCGGGGTGAAAGAGGACCGAAAGGAGATCCGGGTGTTGGACAAAAGGGAGAACAAGGTGTCGAAGGAAATCCAGGCGAACCTGGTTTAAAAGGTAAAATCAGTAGTGGCACTTGGGATTGAAATACTGCATACAATGTAGGCTATACTTTATGAATTAACTGAGGAGGCAGTGTGACCTGGTTGATAAGTGCCCGCTTTCTTTACTCGAGGTCGTGGGTTCAAGTCCCACCTGGTCACACTGCTAAGCCCTTGAGCCAGGATTCTAGCTCCTCAGCTCGGTTTTAACCATATATCAATAAAGCATAAAAATATTTCCAGGTGATCAGTGCAATGGGCCCACATGCGAGGCCTGCGCACGTCTGGTACAACGTGTATCAGACTGCCTGCAATTATTTATATATATATGAATTAACTTCGTGAGTAAACTACGTAAGCGACATAAATCATATGGAAACGAATGGGTAGCACAATATACCACAAACACCACAACACTCTACAAAGATTCCTCCTGCCGCCACAACACCACAGAATCCACGCAACATTCCGACATGTATCTTTTAGCATTTACCCAGATTGTGATAACCCCTACAGAATACAAAACACTACGAAATCCACAGGAGTTAGACCAAAGTACCAGTGGCTGATTTTGACCTTACCACTGGCCTGAGCCAACCAAAGCTCTTGTTTGCACAGCTGTCTTAGACACCTGACAAGGGCATGATTGGCAGAAAGTACACTTTGTGGTGTTTCTCGAAAAAGGAAGAAAATCAACAAAGCGGTGTCTTTTTATCTTCCTACATCCATCGTGAAAAATCGAGTTGCCAAAAATGACCAAAAAGTGTGATTTTGGCCATATTTTACCTAAAATCATAAATTCCCAACTGCCCCGGTGCAAGAAAAGAGACCATGATTTGAATGCTCTTTTACTATAGAGTCCAGAAATTCGGGTTAACTTAAAATGTTTCATTACCAGTCACACTTTTGACAAATTCCACTTGTCTGAAGAGTACCTGGATTCGCTCCAAGAATTCAAGACTCAATAAGGTTGTGCCCTCAAAATTACCGCACTTCCTTACCCTAGTAGACAAGAGCACAAAGGCCAAATTTCTGGACTCAGCTTACTTAAAACAACAGTATAGGGGACTACTGAATACCATTCCTGGCAATCACTTCTCATCTAGTCCACAAAACTGCCGTCAAACCTGACCTAACCCACTTTAGTCATTTTTGAGGGAGCTACACATGCCTCCGCTACGGACTTACTTTGGCTTACTTCAGGGGTGTTGCGGACTGTGGGCGTTGTTGTGGCTTCTGGGAAGTTATGAATTTGTGAAAGTATTGTGGGGAGTTTGTGTGGGGTGTTGTGAAGTATCTAGGGTGTTGCGAAGTTTCTAGGGTGTTGTGGCACCTATACGCTTCCATAAAATTAGCCTATCAGTAAATTACTAAACGAAATCAATTTGGCCACAACAGTCACCTGGTCTCGACGTACGATCAGGCGACATAGGACCCGCCGCTGGTATTCCCGGTATACCAGGTGAGCGTGGACCTGCCGGAGAGCCTGGTGAGGTCGGCGCACCTGGTTTACCAGGCCCTCAGGGAAAACAAGCCGCAAAGAGGGAGATAGGTGTTGGACAGAAAAGTGAACCAGGGGGAGTAGGTAAACCCGGCATGGCTGGACCCCAAGGTGATCCAGGTATAGGTGTAACAGAACCACAAGGACCACAGGGCGAGCCCGGTATAGCTGGAGAGCCAGGCTTGCCTGGTGAGAGTGGTATACCTGGGAAAGACGGTTTGAAAGGAAAAAGTAAATTTCTAAAGTTTCTATCGGAACACTACGTCATTTTCATGTAGGCCTCCACTTCTGTCACATTTAGACTCGTCAGCTTCATAGTTACAAAACTGCTGATGTTGAGAAAATGTTAATATAAGTCAAGTTCAGGCGCTGAAAATAACAATTTTATCCTATACGCATGATAATATGTCCATGAAATAAGGGTTGTATTGTGAGGTTTGAAATGGAAGAACTACTTTTCCGTATTCAACGAGCATTGAATATGTATTTTCCGTATTCAACGCGCGAAGCCCTCGTTCAAATACTTTTGCATATCACGAATCTCGATATAATAACACACTGGTACAAACACGTACGTTGTATAACCTATATATATATATAGTTAGCGAAATCAAAATAACGAGTATTTAACTATAGCGTTACAAGCAATTTTTGTTTGTATACTTATAACTGTGATGTGTAGGGTAGGCCATGTGAACCAGAACAAACTTGTTATGTCGAACTCGTCTATGAACAGGAGAAGAAGGATCAAGGGGTATCGCCGGGCCGTCGGCTTACGTCATCACGCGTCACAGCCAATCAGACCGCACTCCTGAGTGCCCACAAGGTTATGCAAAAATGTGGGATGGTTACAGTCTCTTACATACTGAAGATGAAGGCAGGGCGCATGTTCAAGATTTAGGTGAGATCTTCGAACAGCAAAGTGAAATTTCTATTCGCTAGTGTTCAAGTACAACATCAACGCGTTAAGAGTCTTGTGAAATATCAAATGAAGGCTGTTTATGTACATACTAGACAAGAATTCACTTAGGGTGTTGCACCAATTCTGGTGACACCCAAGGAGAGGTGACTATATTTTCCATTAAAACTTTCTTGTTTTATTATTTAATGAAGCATGCACATATAAGCAAAGAATTAAGATAATTAACACATACCACGACTCATATGAGAATTAAAGTAAAATGCCATAAAAAACAACGTATTTTGAATCAATTTATATTGAGTAATTCCATTCAATAAAAGCAAGTACAGTTATTTTACCTGACACCAGACGGAGGTGCTGAAATTAACCGATGACGTCATAGGCTCTAACACCGTCTGTTCAGCAGTTCACAACAGGCTTACTGTGTCAATTTATCGACTTCATCGCTTTACACCGAAATTCTACGCAAAACCCTTACAAATACATTGAGTTTTTTAAACGAACGGGTTGTTTATTTCGCTGTTACGGATTTCTAGAAATTTTTAACGAAACGTTGCCTTCAAAGTTCGGTAGGCCAACTTACGGAGATCGGTTGCGGTAATTAAGGTTGGATGTGTTCGGTGATTAATTAGAGTTATTCGTCTGTAAAATACAGACATGAGAGAATGGCCGTGTATTGGTGATTTCAGTCCAAAACGCTCAAAATGCTCGATACAATTCAATGGCTCGGAACCCAATCAGGCCAGTCGCGGCCTGGATACATCAAGAACATAAACCAGCCGAGTTAGTCGGCTGACAAAATTGAAAACTGGACTTCCAGTCACGAAAAGACTGGACTACCGAACCCAAAGAAATGACGTGCACGTGAATATCTTGGTGAATTAGCCGCAAAACTGCAAATCTACTTACTCGTCAGAGGCCGCGAAGTCAGGATCCCTTTCCACAGAACCGTCGCCAGGGCGAAAGGTTGAACAGTGATTCGAATAATGTATACATATATTATATCTAAATAAAATTCTACTTACAGCTTTCCATAGCATATAAAACCGAGTTATTGTTTCACAACAGCTTTCTGTCGGCAAACACTGAATTAGCATACGCTCACACACTCTCGGGTGTTCGGTCAATTTCAGTTTTATTGCATCTGAAGCCAATAACGCAGAATGATTTATTCATTGTTGGTTTCTCAAAGCATTTGCACTCACGAACACTCCAAACAGATTACAAACTGTATCTACTGAGACAGATTTTGACACTTTGTTTCAGTTTCATGTAAACATTGGTTTTATAGGGTGAGAATAATTCATTTTGAAACAGAACAATGCCGGCCACAGACACGAGATATTTCACGGCCTCATACTTCGTAATAAAGGCATGCTTTTCTTTACTGCCGCGAGTCACTTCCGAAGCATTTCGGGTTCTCGAGGAAATTGAAAAAACGATGCACCCGCCTTCCTCCCAGCTTCATGGTTCGCACGAGCGTTGCGATACGCCCCACCGTAGTAGCACACACTCAGCTGAAGCACCACTGACGCCGCTACGTTGTTTACTCACCTTGCTCACAGATTGAGGTGGCAGCTTTTTGGCGAAGTGAGATCGACCGTATACGAGGTGATGTGGAAATAGACCATTATGACAGTAAAAAGCGAAATAAATGAGGTGGCATTCTCCTTTAAATCAGCAACTCTGTCGAGTTTCACTTGAGCTTCCCTCGCAGGCCGCCATTTTAAGTTTTCCTTACTAGTATTACGTCACCCACCGTGAGCTTATCGGTAGTTGTCGCGACAACAAGTTCAAAACACCAAAGAGTGGAATTGGAATTCTTTGCAAAATGAATCTTAATTCCCATATGCAGTGCTTCATTGCGGGCATGCACAGATCAGAAAGTATGCGATTTTATAAGGGATTTTTATCAGTTTAACATGTATTTTAGATGAGGTGAAAGCTTTTTACTCGCTAGCTAGAATTTGACTACCGACATTAAAATTACACGTGTGTATATAGTCTCATATTAACCCCAATGACAGACTAGTAGGCGTTACTTGTTACCTAGATTGTACTGAAAGACGAAAGAATATTTATGTGGCCACAGTATTGGGGAATGTCTCGAGAGTAGTTTCGCGCTATGTTCTTGAATACTGTTTCATTACAGGAAGTTCTGGGTCATGTATGCGAAAATTCAGCCCAATGCCATTTATGTTTTGTAACATCCACAACGTGTGCAATTACGCACATAGAACGGCAACGAGTTACTGGCTGTCCACTAGCAAACAGACCCCGATGATGCCAGTGGAAGGACCGGATGTTATTCCGTACATCAGCAGGTGTTCGGTCTGTCAGGCACCCGCCCCAGTAATGGCGCTTCATAGTCAAACCAACTCGATACCACAATGTCCAAGAGGATGGAAATCTCTTTGGGACGGGTACAGTTTCGTTATGGTGAGTAATTCGGGATTTATACTCGCACTTAGACTATTTCAAAGTTTATGATAACTGATTCTCTTTTATTGTAAACGCTGATGTCCAGCTTCTTGTATACCAGAATATCAAAATGGTGCACTTACCTTGTGTCTGTTGTGTCTGGTAACAAAACCTGTCATAATTATCCGTAATTCAGAAACATAACTGCTTACTTTGGCTTACAGGGTAGACTGCCTGTATTCGATCATAAGTTTGCCAAACTCATGCAAGGGGGATTATTCTGCCCCGTATATTCCATAAGGGAAAATAACGAGTGCTAGCATAGACAGGACTTTTGGTAATTGAAGACATTGGCTGCAATTGTTTGACTTCGCTGTTCCGCTGGGTCAACCGGCTGTGACATAGGATTGGTTATCGGCGACTACTTAACGGCTTAGGGACCAATCAGCTGTCTTGACCACTTGAACCAGTGGAGCCAGTGAAATCATTCGACTGCAGTTTCATCCAACTTCTTGTTTCCACATGTTGAGAATACTCCAAAAACCTTTCATTTCGTTCTTCCGGGATTTCGGCTACACAGTATGCAAACAATTCGTATGCACTTGTAAATCTTGAACATATACAAGCTTAACTCTTTGTTCCTGCCGGATGTCACCTTGATCTCGCATATCTCTGTCACATGGCCCATAGAGTTGACACGTTCCTCAGCCCTTGCACCAAACAAAAAAGCCCTAGCCTTTTCTTGGTTAATTTGTCCGTCGAACAGCTAAGTAAGGGAATTGTGTCCTTTACTCAAAACTTCACTGATTGCGTTCATCCAGTGTCTTTTGAGATGCGAAGCCCGTGCTTGTTCCTCTATGCATGCAACGTTCTGTGTCCTTTAATGCCACATTTAATCACAACTATACATTGTACAACAGATTCAACGTTTCTGGCCTCTTTTACTTTGCCTTCTGCTTAAGCGCATTTGAAGATATTGTTTCACTGATAGCCGTCATCAGATTTTCATCCAGCTTCTTGCTTCCTGTGCGTTCTTAAACAAGACGCATTCTTACAATTTGGGAAAATGGTATCCTCGAGAGGAAATGAAACGACCATCTCCTTATTTTTGTTTGCCTTTTCNCCAACTTCTTGTTTCCACATGTTGAGAATACTCCAAAAACCTTTCATTTCGTTCTTCCGGCATTTCGGCTACATAGTATGCAAACAATTCGTATGCACTTGTAAATCTTGAACATATACAAGCTTAACTCTTTGTTCCTGCCGGATGTCACCTTGATCTCGCATATCTCTGTCACATGGCCCATAGAGTTGACACGTTCCTCAGCCCTTGCACCAAACAAAAAAGTCCTAGCCTTTTCTTGGTTAATTTTTCCGTCGAACAGCTAAGTAAGGGAATTGTGTCCTTTACTCAAAACTTCACTGATTGCGTTCATCCAGTGTCTTTTGAGATGCGAAGCCCGTGCTTGTTCCTCTATGCATGCAACGTTCTGTGTCCTTTAATGCCACATTTAATCACAACTATACATTGTACAACAGATTCAACGTTTCTGGCCTCTTTTACTTTGCCTTCGGCTTAAGCGCATTTGAAGATACTGTTTCACTGATAGCCGTCATCAGATTTTCATCCAGCTTCTTGCTTCCTGTGCGTTCTTAAACAAGACGCATTCTTACAATTTGGGAAAATGGTATCCTCGAGAGGAAATGAAACGACCATCTCCTTATTTTTGTTTGCCTTTTCTGCAGTCTTGTCCAATTAGTCATTGTGGAAATTGTGGAAATTTTGACCCCATTGTACATGTAGGTTTTCACATACCGGTACGTGTGCAGTCGCAGAAACTAGTAGGATTCACTACTCTGCCCGTACGCAGAATACGTCAAATCGGATCTAATACATGATTTTTTTCTTTTGAAACTCTACAGTTTGCCCACAATTATTGTTTTGAATCACACCATAGTGTAAAGTAGTACTTATCTCAAGATTTGCGTTTCTTGGTTCTATCACATTGTTGCCATGGTAAAAACGTCATGAAATGAAACGTCATAAAGACTTTCAATAGAATGATGGGATATCTTCAAGTTACGTCATTAATCAGTTCAATTCCCTTTTTGCGGTGGCATTTCGCTGTGTTTGGAAAATGTGTAATTATTTATTTTGTCAACGATTCAATCATATGATGTTTCTCCTCTCAGATATCACCTACACTCAGATTAGAGAAGATACGGTCTGAGACTGGTGTTCTATCTCATACGTATCGAAATGAAATCTCAGTTTCATTTTACGTGACACGTGCTATTTTTAATTCCCACAGCACGCCGTCGGGGATTTTGGCGGAGGTCAAAGGTTAGAGAGTCCAGGAAGCTGCATGGAAACGTTCCGAGTTAATCCCTACGTTGAATGCACGTCACGTGGCCAGTGTCATTTTTATTCAGAAAAATACAGTTTTTGGCTGGTCTCGATCCCGGAGGATGGATTGAACGTCGAAGCGGCCACGTTGAAAGCTGGAGAACATTTGAACAATGTCGGTCGATGCAGAGTCTGCGTTTTGGGATCGTAATCGTGATCTGTAATTATTTACCCGAAAGTTGGCAAAAAGCTTGTATAAATATTCATCAAAATAACTAAGCGCACTGTAGCTCTCTCGTAACTAGGCGAATATGTACATTTTAAGCACGGTAATGCAGACGATCTTGACGTTCCTTCTCACAGGATTTTAAGATTTCAAATTAATCGGAAAGATCCGTTGCTGTAGGTGTATATTTCGTTAAATTTCTTATTAGAAATTGAAAAATCTGCTCGTTTTAGATTATTACGTCCGTACTCAACCAGCAACTGCCTCATATGTTTGACACCTCATAAGTAGCTTTATATTTAGTTTGTCAGCCAAGAGGAATTATTTCCTCGCGGTTGACAACAGTTGCACTTCATGTATGTAGACATTCTTCACGAGGAAGATTAAATATTCTTTGTCCGATTGTGTTATTTTACTTATGCGAAGCAAATTCGATATTCCACTTGTGTTCATAATTTTCGTTTAAAAGTGTAACTGGCTAACGCTTGGGTCTCGAGAAGCTGAAACAACAGTAACAGCTTTGCACACGTGATACTTGTTTATTTGAAAAGAAATTGCAATTAAAGAAAACAAACGTGAAAATATCGTGACAATAACCTGTACAAAGCCCAGTGCACAGCGTGCATGCTTTACATGACATTAAGGATCCAAGAGGCATGGAACGCGAAAACTCGCAAAAACGTCTGTAAACAGATCGAGGCAAATCTACTGCTTGATGATGCTAAGGTGAAAGTTATTCACTTTGAACATTGCACCAATTTCTAGAAAAATTGTCACATTCACTATTTTTGAAAGACAGACAAAATGAAAACTCATACCGATACAGACTTCAAATTCTCCGTCCTTAATAATATTCATCCGCACACCATTTTTATTTACATCAAAGGTCAAAGATCACATTTCAATATAAGGGAAATGTATTGCCATACCAAAAAAAGGATGCGTGTTTTGTTTTTCGTGAAGGTGAAAAATTGACGAAGTGACGAAAAAGTTTACAGGTTGCTTTTGAAATTTGAAACTAAAGGAAATGCACCAATAGCAAACAAAAATACCTCGTGAACTGTTTGACTTCTGTTTCAGTGGCAGAGATCTATTTTGAACACATAGTGCAATGCCTGTTTTTCACGTTCCATGCCACTTAAACATGACATTTGAATGTCATTTCTTTACCAGATGCTCTGTTCATTAGTACGTGTAAATACAGATTTGAAATAATCCCAATTTTCTGAAACATGAATTTATAACAAAAAGTCCTGCCTGGCGAAACTATGAAAAAACACTGGCTCATTGTCCGTCGATAAACTACAACTAGAGCGTGTTAATTTATCTAATTTAAAGTGATATTGAGTGCTACATATGCGGGACATGACCCAATTTTGAAGTAAATATAAAATACTGAAGATTGGAGTGGTTTAGTAAGTCAAAAATAACACTTATGAGCTCAATTCTGACCACAGTATAACTGCAGAGAACAAGATGGACAAGCTGGTATATTATGGTAACTGCATCTTGCCTCAACACTGAGACAATGGTCTGTCCAGTTTCCATAGAATAGCATTTCTTCATACTTACAAGCATTCGGAACACCTCGGGTATTTTTGCAGTCTCATATTGTCGCTCGGAGGTGTTTCGTATCTCCACATGTGCGAACAGGCAAGTCATGGGACTTACGGAATTCTGGGTAGAGTTCATTAACGCTAGGACCTACGCCAGTACATCGCTAAAAAAGCAAGACTTCGTGACATTGCGTGAGATATTGTCGTGTATTTTAAATGAGAACACGTGATTTTGGTTAGATTTTTTCTAGCCGCGAGACAGCAGCTAAACTTTATCTTGTTGTGCTGAGTTAACAGTGCACCAATAGACAGACTAAGTGTTGAGAATGAAGTCGCGTGTACGACTTCTAAAACTAGGTTGAAGCCACAATTTTAACAGTCTCTTCACTACGTCTTCTTGATGTTGTGTTGCAAGTTCTAACATGCGCAGATATGAAACGCCTCCGAGGGATGACACAATGAGAATACCCGAGGTGTTCCCGTCGTAGATCCATGCGTGTACGAACTCCAGTCAAAAGGCCACACGTTCTTCAATTTGAAAGTCACATAACTTGTACAATGAATGAAGTCCATACATGTGCAGATAGCATTCACCTCCGAGGAGGAAATTGGAGGCTACAAATATATTACATGGTGTACCCGGCAGTTGACTCACTACACCAGTTATAAAACACATGCTAATAACTTAAGACGAAAGCATTTCGAAACCATGGTAGAAAAACTATTTTCGTTCCGAAACAGATCATTCAGAATGTGGAAAGCCATCTACACTGTACTTTTGACAGGTCTAGTCGGCCCGTCTTCATTTGGTCCTCTTCAAGTCAGCATTCTGTTATCCTTTCGTTAATAATTCTGATTGAAATTAATTGTCACCACGATAAGACAATTAGACAATTTTGAGACCCTTTACTGGAGTTAGAAAAATCAGCATAAGTTAATAGCAATGAATGCTCTTTAAAGTCCCACGCAGTGTGTAGAATATCTAAACTTGATTTCGTGTTAACCAGCTAAGACATCTGATTGGTTTTGTTGTAACAGTTATCAAGAACCAACAGTGTCTTAGCCTGCTGGACAGGCGAATTGAATCAAACGCAGCCAATTAAAGCTGCTCGCCGTGTTTAGCTACCTGAAGAACGAAACTTGAACTTGAACTTTTGCTCTTATAAAATCGGCTTTAGTTTTTCCTGCAATGCTAAGACCAAGAAGAAAATACGAGTCTTAAAATTGTTTAAAACGTGTTAGAAAATCGTCACTACAGTTTGGGGTTTAGCTAACCGTGAAATTTGAAAATAGCGCACAAGGACATTCATTCAAAGTACGCCACGTGACACAACAATGGCTGTTTCCGTGAGTTAGTTATTGGGTGATGACATTTTGGTCACGTGGCAAGATGTGGATTGCAATGATGGCGGGGAGGTGAACGTCGGAAATACCTGGTCAGGTACTGTGTCGCCTTGGCTCATGTGGAACGCTTAGATTTATTCGGCACCAATTTGTGGTTGCTTGTAGATGGCAATATTTTAAACGTTGAAAAGACTTATTTCAAAACTCGAAATATGTTTAAAACGTCAGCTAGCTGAGTATCGCAAGTTGCAGCTTTAAATGTTGTAACCCTCCACGTAAAGTAACAGTTATTCAAGTATGTGGCTGCAGTTTACAAAAGCGCGATGGTTACATGAAGTCGTCGTTGCGTCCCATAGTGTGAATCGTGGGCAGGTGAAAGCGATGGGCACAGAACGAACACATCGGAAGAATCTTCGGCAGTTGCACGGATCAGGAAAAAATCCGTATCTTCGCGGACATGTGAATTCTGCAAACAGAACAAAAGCTATGAAGCTTTTCATACTAAAAATTCAACACATGACAAGAGACTTAAAAAGACTTGTAGAACAAATATGCCTTCAAGTGACGATGCTATTTCGAAATGCGAATATTCCTAAGTAGAGTGTGTAGCGTTCTTTGGGAAAAGCACCTTCGACATTTTGTTGGCCGCCGGTTCATTACACGTTGTAAAAATGCCTACCGTCACCTTCCACTTCCACGCTTGTGGACTTGGAACTCGGAAAATGACATTGTGCATTGCTAAAAAACTTTTGATGGTGCGTCGACTGTACTTTACTGCTGCCTTGACAATTATGTATTAGTTTATTTACCACATCTTCCACGCTCCGTGGGTGTCGCAGTACTTGGCGGTCTTCTGGGAGTCTGCCTTCCTGTTGTTGTTCGCCACGAAGTTGGCCTTGTTGCCGGTCTCGTAGTAGTTGACGGTCTCCCGGTAGTTCTCGGTGTCGCAGTAGTCGTCAGGGTCGTAGTCGTTCTCGGTACTGCAGCAGTNCTGTCCAGTTTCCATAGAATAGCATTTCTTCATACTTACAAGCATTCGGAACACCTCGGGTATTTTTGCAGTCTCATATTTTCGCTCGGAGGTGTTTCATATCTCCACATGTGCGAACAGGCAAGTCATGGGACTTACGGAATTCTGGGTAGAGTTCATTAACGCTAGGACCTACGCCAGTACATCGCTAAAAAAGCAAGACTTCGTGACATTGCGTGAGATATTGTCGTGTATTTTAAATGAGAACACGTGATTTTGGTTAGATTTTTTCTAGCCGCGAGACAGCAGCCAAACTTTATCTTGTTGTGCTGAGTTAACAGTGCACCCATAGAAAGACTAAGTGTTGAGAATGAAGTCGCATGTACGACTTCTAAAACTAGGTTGAAGCCACAATTTTAACAGTCTCTTCACTACGTCTTCTTGATGTTGTGTTTCAAGTTCTAACATGTCCAGATATGAAACGCCTCCGAGGGATGACACAATGAGAATACCCGAGGTGTTCCCGTCGTAGATCCATGCGTGTACGAACTTCAGTCAAAAGGCCAGACGTTCTTCAATTTGAAAGTCACATAACTTGTACAATGAATGAAGTCCATACATGTGCACATAGCATTCACCTCCGAGGAGGAAATCGGAGGCTACAAATATATTACATGGTGTACCCGGCAGTTGACTCACTACACCAGTTATAAAACACATGCTAATAACTTAAGACGAAAGCATTTCGAAACCATGGTAGAAAAACTATTTTCGTTCCGAAACAGATCATTCAGAATGTGGAAGCCATCTACACTGTACTTTTGACAGGCTTAGTCGGCCCGTCTTCATTTGGTCCTCTTCAAGTCAGCATTTTGTTATCCATTCGTTAATAATTCTGATTGAAATTAATTGTCACCATGATAAAATAGAATAGCTAAACTTGATTTCATGTTAACCAGCTAAGACATCTGATTGGTTTTGTTGTAGCATTTATCAAGAACCAACAGTGTCTTAGCCTGCTGGACAGGCGGATTGAATCAAACGCAGCCAATTAAAGCTGCTCGACGTGTCTACTTGAAGAACGAAACTTGAACCATGTCTTTTGCTCTTATAAAATCGGCTTCAGTTTTTCCTGCTATGCTAAGACCAAGTAGAAAATACGAGTCTTAAAATTGTTTAAAACGTGTTAGAAAATCGTCACTACAGTTTGGGGTTTAGCTAACCGTGAAATTTGAAAATAGCGCACAAGGACATTCATTCAAAGAACGCCACGTAACACAACAATGACTGTTTTCGTGAGTTAGTTACTTTGGTTATTGGTTGATGACATTTTGGTCACGTGGCAAGATGTGGATTGCAATGATGGCGGGGAGGTGAACGTCGGAAATCCCTGGTCAGGTACTGTGTCGCTCATGTGGAACGCTTAGATTTATTCGGCACCAATTTGTGGTTGCTTGTAGATGGCACTATTTTAAACGTTGGAGACTCATTTCAAAACTCGAAATATGTTTAAAACGTCAGCTAGCTGAGTATCACAAGTTGCAGCTTTAAATGTTGTAACCCTCCACGTAAAGTAACAGTTATTCAAGTATGTGGCTGCAGTTTACAAAAGCGCGATGGTTACATGAAGTCGTCGTTGCGTCCCATAGTGTGAATCGTGGGCAGGTGAAAGCGATGGCCACAGAACGAACACATCGGAAGAATCTTCGGCAGTTGCACGGATCAGGAAAGAATCCGTACCTTCGCGGACATGTGAATTCTGCAAACAGAACAAAAGCTATGAAGCTTTTCAAACTAAAAATGCAACACATGACAAGAGACTTAAAAGGACTTGTAGTACAAATATGCCTTCAAGTGACGATGCTTTTTCGAAATGCGAATATTCCTGAGTAGAGTGTGTAGCGTTCTTTGGAAAAGCACCTTCGACATTTTGTTGGCCGCCGGTTCATTATACGTTGTAAAAATGCCTACCGTCACCTTCCACTTCCACGCTTGTGAACTTGGAACTCGGAAAATGACATTGTGCATTGCTAAAAAACTTTTGATGGTGCGTCGACTGTACTTGACTGCTGCCTTGACAATTATGTAATAGTTTATTTACCACATCTTCCACGCTCTGTGGGTGTCGCAGTACTTGGCGGTCTTCTGGGAGTCTGCCTTCCTGTTGTTGTTCGCCACGAAGTTTGCCTTGTTGCCGGTCTCGTAGTAGTTGACGGTCTCGCGGTAGTTCTCTGTGTCGCAGTAGTCGTCGGCGTCGTAGTGGTTCTGGGTACTGCAGCAGTTGTTGTTGTCGCATCGGTTCCCAGTGTCGAAATTGTTGTCGCTGTCGTTGGATGTATTCTCGGATCTGTAGGATCAGGGACCGTTTTGGTAACGCTCACGCTGTAGACGTCAAGCACGTGCCGTATAGATTTGAGCAAAGGATATCTTCCGCCGTTGCACACGTTACCAGTGAAGTCATCCATGTCCAATGACCAAAGCATTGCTCCAGATAATCCATGATCTAGCGCCAGTTTTACCTAGAAATGGTATATGCATGGCGCTAAGGATATTCGGTAGGGAACACATTTCCCGTAATTTTTCATGAGAGAAAACGAGAAATAAATTATTTTACAACAAAGTGAGTGCGATTTTACAATGAACCACCAACCCATAGCAAAGGAGTGACGGTCAAGCTAGGGGAAACAAACAATGTTCTACTGACGGCCTACCCTTTTGAATGTGCGCATTGTCAGTGGCAGTCAATGTATTGGCTGTAATTTTTTTTGCACCGTATACCAATGCTTTGGCTGTTTGGTGGATTATGAGAGAACAAACTCACTTTAAACTTCTCGCCTCAATGTAGTTCTTTGCTCGTTTCCTTGACAATGCCATTACGGAGTATTGCGATTTATATCTTTAAATATGTAAGTGTGCCCTGGGGTGGATCACGGAAATTTGATAACGAAAACGCAGACGGCGTTAGCATTTTAGTGATTATGAGTAGTCAAGGTTTTTGGATGTATTAGTTACCGTTTTGTGTGGAGGGGCTAAAGAAAAACTGCAGCACAAAAATATGAAGATAATAAATTGGGCATAATAAAGTTTCAAATTTAAAACACCGTGTGAACAAAGCTCATCGTATATTTTACAACTTGATGCGATTGAGTTGCGCCTTCAGTGGAACTTTACGCCTTACAGTTCTTTGCGTAGCTTTGATTGCCACAGTGGAACACTAGTTACCGACAGCTATATTGGTAACCTTATCTGAAAGCCCAAGAGCAGTTTTGTCGTTCCTGGGTTGATGAAGCTGAGCGCGGTAACATCGGGTACTTACCTTCATAGCTGCACTTGCTGGGTCGTCATAACCAACCCATTGGTTTCCCAAATACTTGTACGGAACCTTCTCGTCATTGTCAAACGCGTTATTCCAGTTATTGGAGCAGACCTGGAAAATAAAACTAAATTAAAATGCATTTCTTTTCAAGTTAAATTTTTAATCTAGATATATTTACGGGAAGTGGGCGTTGCCTGTTTTCATGCACGAGACTGGGAGGAGTCTCGATATTATTTCAGGCCATACATATGTACGTTTTAAGTTATTTCCTGTGGCTGAGACTGCTCGTGCCTTTTCTACTCATCACAACGACCCAGATAAAATGAGATACCTTCAGTTCAGTCCTATTTTGGCTCCCTTTTGTCGAATAATGTCCTATGCCCAAGACACAATTTATTAGCAGATTATCCATTAAACTGAGCTTTAGAGTAGGGCCCGCATATACAAGAGGAAACGAGGAGATATTGTGGCCCAGGGGAGGTGCAGCTCAAACTAATAGCCCCCAAGTTCCTTATACCTTTTGGCGTCGAAAATCACCCAACTTTGTCATTCAGGGTAATCGCTCTTATTGTATGGCATGCTTACTTCGTAATACGCCAGGAATCCAGGTTGTCTGGAATACTTTCCAGGCTCTCCTGCGCCAATACTCGCGTCTCCAATGCGGTGGTTGTTTGGATCAGCAAGCGTATATGACCTGCCGTAAGCAGCAATACCCAATACAAGTTTCTCAGAAGGACAACCCTGACTAATCCAGTAGTCGATCACCCATTGCTGCAAAAGGCAATGAGATAAAATTTGCTACGAACGATAACTTGACGTGAAAACATACTATCTATCTTAATTGTACTTGACTTCGACACAAAAACATGGCGGAATACCTGAATACCTTGGACTAGTTCCCTGCGAAACGGAAGAAGTCAAGAGTGGTCATTCATAGTCATGGGTTCATGTTATACATTTTGTAGTTTGTAAATAGAGTTTACGTTAAAAAAATGGTTCAATTGCTGTCGTCAAGAAGATGGTAATGGCACATGAATATTTCGACCACCACGGATCACTGAGTTTTCACTAATAGGGGCTCGAGATCAGACTGAGAGCCGTGGTCCCGTTCATTCTTGTGTCGTGCACAGGTCTGGTGGGACTTCGATTTACGTGCGATCTTTCTAATAAAGCAACTTGGCCACACAGACTATTATACTGAATTTTTTCATCCCAATGACGTCACATAGATGCTTACCAAGTTGAGGGTGTCACTTCCGTTTAAGGGGGCATGGTGTCTTGTGTGGCTAAAACCAGCAGTCAAATCGTACGTCATCAAGCTTATCCAATCTACATATCTGTAATAATCGATGGTAAAAAGATATAAAACACAAGGAATTGTGTTTCTGGGTTTTTGACGTGACAGAAACTCAATTACTCCAGTGCCCTGTTGCATGAATTAGTCCCAAATAGGTTCTAAACTAGGTCCACAAAATCATCTGCGTGTTTGGACTTGTGGAAACACTTATTGTCCGTTCTTATAATGATTAAGTCTCAATATTGAGTCAATGTTTTGGTTTGATACAAATTGAGAATGAATTCTATGTTGAATTCTTAATATTACTGAAAATATACAGGGATCCTGTCATGTAACGCTCCTAATTTAAGGACTTCGACCCTAATTACTTTAACAGTTTTTAATTATATTATTATAAAATGCCATGAGCCAAAGAGGAGCTCATAATAAAGATAAAATCACAGACAAAATGTTACATGTGTGAGTAAGAAATACGCAAAACATTAGGGAATTTGGTTGTTTCATGCAACGCTGCACAGACTTTGGTTTTCGAAATCCAGTTGCTAAGAACGCAAACATTGCATAAAGGCCGTCAGCTTACTTCTCTGAGCCCCATGTTGGTAACGGGTGCATTATGGTATGGAAGGAAGTGAATGAGGCCCTAGATACATGTATACCGCGAAAGCGATTTCCGGAGCGTGAGTTTAAGAAAATCGAAAATGTCTACTCTGTTTTTATCCTACCATGTTAATCAGTGTAGATTGACTACTTGTTGTTTTCTGGTATCGCATATGTGAGGTTTCGTAGACTTGTATAAAAAATCTGCATAGCTCACAAAGTAATTGCCCTCCATTGACCAAAAAAATCACGCAAAATCTCGCGACTCACTGCTGCGAGTACTGCGTGGGACCTTCAGATGCCAGCATACCCCAGCAAAATAGTAGACATTGAAAAGTTAAGAGCGACGTACGTCAGGTTGGAATGTTGCATTGTGGGATATAATCACTGCAAAAGTTTTCGCTGCAAGTACTGCCCGCACGGCATGCATCCCTGTTCTATTTCCACCCGCGGTACGGCAGTCCTACTACAGTAAACGATATCGGTGGATAAAGAGGCATGGAACGCGAAAGCTCGTCAAAACTATCTTTTGAACAATTCCTAGCGGAAGTACCATCTCGCAACGTTTAGTACAGAGTAATTTTTCCCTTGTGAGGAAATTTACAAAAAAAAATCTCAAAATACACGACTGTTGAAATACGCGAGAAGGAAAAACACTGTGGTTACCTAAAAGTTTCCAATCTCCTTCCCAAGTTCGTGCATGGGCTTACACAGTCAGTTGCTTGAAATCGATTGAGGTCAAAGGTCACATTTTTCTTTTTAGCGAAATGTGCTACGTCCTTGTCTTGCCATACCAAACAAGAAGACGTGCTTTTCCTTGTGTTAGAAAAATTCCACGAAGTGGCCAGCAGTTGACACATCGTTTATTGACATTTGAAACTAAAAAATTGCTTTGATATCAACAGAAATTAAAAATATTTGCGAACACGAAAAATGCCTGGTGAGCGGGTTGAATTCTGTTTCAGTGACAGAGAACCACTTTCAATATTGCAATTTAGTATGTTTATCGTAATCCAGGCCCATTTAAATCCAATATGTCATATAATACGGATTTACGTTAGCGACTAAGGAATTTTGTATATTGATATGTTGGTCATTCTTACAAGCATAACTTTTAGTTTTTCTTTCCTCAACTTAGAATTTTAGAGTAAGTTGTATACTAACAGTGGAACCGAAGTGGTTGCGAATGCTTACCTAGAAATAAATGGGATGTTGTAGCCCGCCTGCGCCACCTTTCGTCCTACTCCTACTGCGACCGCCAGTAAAAGTGGCCTGCTTGTTTGACTGGCACCTTTAAAAGCTCTGTATGTTTCCTGCAACGGTGAGTAAACGGTAAATTACATAACTGAATCCATTAGCAATGCCATGTCGAGATTCAACTCATGCAAAAACTCGTGCTTTTTACCGAATATCGGTTCTTTAGTTCCCTATGTAATGACCATATCTAGGAGGCAAATAAAATTGAGTGATCATGCACAGACAGTCAGTCCCTCCCAAAATGTCAAATGTGCGATCTTGATGAAAAATATGAGGAGCGGCCGTTGAGGAACAAAAGCTACCTTCAACACCGCGCATGAGCTAGAAAACGTGTTAGACCTCCATCATATAAGCCCACAAGCGATGGGTGGCCTAAGTAAATAGTACATATACTAACCCTGACAAGCGCTGAAAATCGTGATTTGTCCGAAGGTGGGCTGCCTCTGCTGCCCGGATATTCCCAGTCGTAATCTAGCCCGTCGAAGTTGTACCTTTTGAGAAACCTACAGGAATATAATAAATAACCCATAAACTAGATTGCCAACCTATGCCCTGAATAACGGTGCTTTCATGGAAGTAGCGGTGCTTGTACCCGTATAGCAATAAGGTGATTGAAGTTAACGGATTAATCGTCACAGCGTTCCAAACCAAGAGAAAATAGGCATTCATGTATGCATGTACGTATGCATGCATGTATGTATGCACGTATGCATGCATGCATACATGCACACTTGGGAGGCCGCCTAGCGTCGTGGTCCGCCCCAAATCTATCTTTGTTACTCGTACACAACTGAAACCCAACGTATAATTTTTGATGTAAGTCTCCTCATTTGTCGACTTTTCGATTGGTGAAGCTTCAGGAGAATCATTATTCCACCTAGGATCACGATCTATTTTCTTCAAGTCATATGAAATGATAAATCATATTCCCTACCTCAAGGCACTGTTTATAAAGCGCCGTCTACCGGCGAACGTTTTCACTATTCTTGTAAACGGTTCACTTCCAGCATTCCAACCCCCAACGGCGATTAGAGTTTTCAAGTCAGGATTCGTTTTCTTCAAATCATTGATAGTCTTGAAAGTTTCTGAAAGGCAAAAAATGAGCAGACAGCACTGATGGAGAGGATTCGAAGACAGATAAAAGGGGCAAGCCGCGTGCCTTGACATACGAGATTTAACTGATATTCAAGAAAGACGAGGATAGCAGGGGAAATCACTCTACCCGCTTATAGCAAATCAGGCGTCGTTGTTTGACTTTTGTCTTCATTAAGAGTTGTGTTAAGTAATGAATCCAACGATAAGAGTATACAACATTGCATCCTGTAAAGAATATGCTAAATAACGATCCATATCGTGGACCATACACTGAATTTCAATTTTTAATAATTAAAGCGATCTGGTGAACGCAAGTTAACACAACCTTGGACACAAAATCTGAAAATATAGTTTGGAATTTATTTAATGGGAAATGTCTCTCTTTTGCAAATTTGCTTTCGACTTCATCTGTTGAATTTTTCGATTTGGAATTTGATGCCGATGGCCAGTTAGAGATTTGTGAGAAATAAAACTTCTTCGCCACCTGTTGCCAAGAAATGTAGGTGTTTGTTCTATCGTTTCTTATGTTGGTTTCATTCCACTTGGAAGGTCGATCTATTGCAAAAAACACAAACCTTTAACTGTAAAAGATCTATAGTTAGGGGTTGGTTCAAATTTGGAAAAAAAACTTCCGGTGATTACACGTTAACTCCCTCAAGACAAATATCTGTCCAAATCAAATTATAAAATTAGATTATATTCCTAAGTTGTCCAAACTTAAACCAGATGATAGCTATCGCGGTACTGGAGTAGGCGTAGACCAAGGTATTCCCACCGAGAAGGAGGAGCAACGGAAATTAACGATCTCACCGGGAAATGTTGAGGTTATGGGTGAAGGTGATGATTAGGTAACCAGGGGCTAATCTGTACGATCGAAGAACACAAGTCGGCAATCCCTGGCCATCTTGATCGGAGATGTCGTGGGCAATGGGGTGAGATTTGATGTTTCATAAATAGGTCCAAGATATATCTATATCTGTAGTTATTATCAGCAGAAAGTTAGTTATATTCAGTTCCAGGTGCAGTAAATGACACACGTAATCGCGCGGCTAGTTAATATAAACCCGGTATATTTGATCTACAATTAAAAATATCACGGTCATGAAAACCAGTCTGCTATTTGCATATGGTTGAAAGTGAAAGAATACCCTGAAAATTAGAAACAGCAATCGACACCGTATCGTCCATATTGAAAGCTTACCTTCATCGTTCCATTCGATGGGTTTGAGCTCGCCATGTGAATCAATGGCAGCGAACGCTACCACGATATGTGTGCATAGAAAGGGGTCGATCTCCTTTGCTTTGTAGGCACCTATTCCAGAGCGATACTGGGCCCAATTTGTGAAGTAGCATACCAGTTTTCGACCACCTAAACCATAAAAGCATTTAAATCGCTCAACCCGTCAATCGTTAGAGAAATTAAGTCAGACCCTACTGCTATAGAATTGGTCCTTACGCAGATGAAAAGAGATTTATAGTTTTTGCGAAGAATTTCATGCAGCAGTTCTTTTGCCTATACTTTGATGACACGCGTTGTGGATNTATCTATGACTCTTACTTGTCACGTGGCATAAGAAACATTTGTGGCACAAATACATAATAGACTTCTACCGCAGTTGGGAGCTTCTGATCACTGTATAAAATGGCGAAAATTCTCAGCCATAACTACTGTTAAACATTCCCATTAGATCACTCAGGGTCCATAGCTTTCATTATATACTGTTGTGAAGAAATTATTGTTTTATGAATCTACTACATAAATGTGTTGGTTGCCATTTTAATCACAACCGGCAAGGAATAGGGCTTTTCCGGTGGCAAATGCCGCAAATGTGAACCACTTGCTCAGACCGTATGCTATAGGGCCGTCATTACGATCGGTAACGAAGGGCGAATTACTTTGACTTGGTAAATCAAAATATTCTCTGAAATTTCCAACCACTGTTAACGGAATACAGAAAAGAGATTAAAATAATCATTGGTACATTGATTAAACTATTAGCATGTAAACGTAGTAGATTGGTGCTTACCATTTTCAGGGATAATTCTTTTCAGCAACTGCTTGGATTCTAACCGCTCGGAGACTCGGCGCTACTGAAATGCGTTTACATGTAACTATCCGAGTGCTGATGTAGTGAAGCTTTAAACACCTCGTGATTGAACCGTGTTGGCTAACTAATTCAATTCAAGGTCATGATTTGCCCACTTTCCTTGAAAATTGAGTCAGCAGGATATCTTGCGCCTTCGCTGCAGGAAAATATTTCTTCCTGTTATGGTTTTATAGCACAGCACGGCACTTCTTTGTCGATGGGGTCACTATTTTAATCCAATTGCGATAATTTTTCTCACTAAACATTTCATTCATTTTTCGTGTGTTTTTGTTTTGTTGTGTTTTTACATGATTAATTGGTAGATTTGCCCTGAGCGTAGCTGAAAAAATGTCTGATGAAGTGAAGCACAAAACTAAATGTTGTATGGGTTCCGGTAGACATTAACTTTTCCGTCGTTCGGATTTTTGACAACGGCTGCAGTTTGTTTGAAGCATTGCTAAGGTTTAAAAATTGCACTTCGAACTAGACTACTAACTGGCTCGCTAAAACGAAAGTCTAAGCGGGCTTTCTACTTTCAGAAGATTGGCCTCGTGACGATTCTTCATCATAAAAGCAGTGACTCAAGAAACTGCCTGATGCTGTATTGAGGTCGGCCAATCCTGAAATTGACAATTTGAAGATGGCGCACGTACGCATTCCCTAAGACTTGATTAGATTTGATAACGGAAATGGAATCCTATCACAATAAAGCAATCTGTGAGACCGACTTAATGAGAGAAAAATGCCAAGGACGAAATGGAGCTTTTGAAGGCCTACAGATAGTTTTGTAATTTCTGTCTTTCTCTCTAATTTAAATCGACAAAATTTTCGCAAACTTTTCAGTAATCATTCATGGGGTTTTGAACGATAACCAAAATTTTACGTCGTTTGGAATGTTAAAAATGACTTTTCGTTTTTCAAAAGTGTTCTAAATCCTATTCGTTTTATTTTTGCAGGTATATGCTGTCCAAATAGGTGTATAATATAAGCCTTTATTAAATTGAAAGGAAAAGAATGTTTGTGTTCGTTTTCTTTTTAACAATTTTATACCGCGGCATTTTAAAAACAGAAGTGGCGACAATTATTCTAACTTTAACGGTCAGTAAATAACTTAAAAAGAACTTAAATGAAAACTCCTTGTACGCTATTAGTCTTTTAGACTATGGTGACTGGTCAACACGAAATATTCGGAAGTAGGTGGAGTGGTTGCAAGGAAGCGAGAAAAATCCCAGAACAGGCATACCGACAACACGAACGGAGAACGCTTATTAAACTGGGACGATCCGGTGGCAGCATTGTTTGGCTAACTTACTCGATTTTTTTAACGCTTCTACCTTTAAAGTGAATCTGAAGATATATGTTTTTATGAAATTACAAGGCTGTTAGTAGTTAACGCGTGTTTTACACATTAACGCGTGAAGGCCTGGCTAATACTCGCGAATGTACAAATCATCACAATCGCTCGCAATGTATGATAGGGGTAAGTCACCGGTTCCGTTTTTCACTGTCGTACCACGTTATTTCCCGCCTAACTACGTTTGCTTGTCTCCCAAAAGAGTGATTACTTTTAGCGACCTCAGACGGCGTTAACGGAAAACAAAGCGAAATGTCGAGCAGACGACCTGGAGAAAAACGGCCGCATTTTTCACTTTTTGACGTGTTGATGTAAATTTTAGCCCTCTCCAAATAATGTGACCAGACGACAAGTACAGCAAATGAGTAAACCGATGTGTCATCTGACAGCTCATTATCATCTCTTTGTATGGTGTAATTTCTGGATGCCAAATCCTGTGACAAATATTTTCAGTCCTCGTGTTTGAAAGTAAGTCATTGTCACGAGTGTCGTAGGCCTACCCATAGACATCTTAATACTGTGATGTCCATGGTCTTACCACAACACGTCACGGGTATGATACCTGGCGTACGGTACATGTTACCAAGAAGTACGGTACACAAAACGTGATGCAAGTAGGTACTGTATAGACTACTCTGATGTTTTTTTTTAATTTTTAGTACTCATTTCATTTATTTTTTTGCAATCAAGAAAATGCCATCGCCGTCGTAGTGGACATCGGAAGATATGCACAACTGTGTAAAATAAGCGTTGGAGAAGGATTGGGATTTAACCCTGTTTCTGAGCTATTTGGTATCCCTATAGCCGTCACAGCTTGGGTCTGAATAAGTACGGCAGCACACGATACCAAGTTACGCGGAGTTTTATCTATAGAAGTAAAAGATGATTTGGAGAAACATATAAAAGGTCTGGACAATCTTTTCTTTGGTATCACACCAAAAGATCTTATGAAACTTGCGTATCATGTTTGGCAAAATCCCATGACATCCATAAAACTAGCGAAACCAAACAATCTGCCAAAATAACCTACAGCTTATGAGACGATATCCATGCAGACTTCAGTTTACCAGAAACGGTGATGCTGGCCACTGCGAAGCATTAAATAACCCAGTTGCTCCTCGACAAAATAAACGAGTGTCCTACCTTTCTCCATACCACTGAAATGCATTAAATGCAATGCCTTGCAGCTCCTATAAAAGCGTACTGGAAAGAAGAGCTGGTGCGCGACGAAAGGAGCTTAGTAAAAAGCTGAAAGTACAGAAAAAGTCCAAAGCCAGAAGAAGAAACCGCTACCAAGGTGTCAGTTCGTTTGATAGCGGAGATGACGACACGTTTTGTCGAGTATGTTTGGACAAAACGTGTCGAAGAGTGGTTCGAATGTGTTCGTTGTAAACGATGGGACCACACGGAATGCACTGAGGACCAGCGAGGATTGTTTTATGTTTTTCAGAATTGTGATTCCGACGGAGACTCTGATTAACCTACATAAACCAGGCAGTTTAAGTTTGCAACATAAGTTCAATTGACAGAACCATTTTGTTATCTTTGTGATGGGTTGCTACATGTATGTTTGTGGTGGTTTAGCACAAATTTATGAAGAAGGCGGTTCGCATTCGAGTCAAAACGTTGTTTGTTTTCACATGTTTCTATGTTGCCAGTAAAAGGTTTGACTGATTGCACTGTTTCCTTTTTCATCTTTGATTGGTAAAATATTCATAGTCGTTAGTATAGGTCACGTGAATGGTACTGACTTTGACTTTAGTTGTACAACCGTGTTTTGCAGCTAAAGCATTATCATTGTGCTTCTAAATCACACTAAGGGCTACGAGATAGCTCCTGATTCCGTGGCTACAAGTACAGTAGCTCAGCCTGAAGTACGTGTACAGGGAGGCGCATCCACCTTTTCAGTGGTACGAAACCAGTAACTTTCCCCTATACACGCCTCCACTTCCGGACCATCCCGCTGAGATTCGTCTTCGGGGTGCGTTTAACTAGGCCTCACTCGATCCTGAGCGTGTCAACAGGCGTGTGAGCTATTCGAATACCCTCCGCGTTACAAATTCTGCGGGCGTTCTATATCCTCGGCAAACAGACGGTACGGCAGAGCAACAGTGGATGAAAGTGTTCATACTCCACAATGACGTCGCGACTAGACCGAGATTTTGCGGACTTACGGAAAAGGCCATTTTTAAACTTGAACAGTATAGACAGTATCTACCTAAAGGATACTAACCCCTTTTTTAGTGATTTCGACTAACCGTCAGCTCACTCTGTCAGTCACCGTACTGCGAAGCCGGCCCGGCACTAGCTGGCGGCCTCACTGCGGCAGATTTTAACGACGATACGTAGCTCATACTTTCTACGTCACCTAGATCGGGTGGTTCTTGGGAAATTGTCTTTCCGTCTTGTTACTCGCCTGACGTGTAGGTCACGCTTGCGTTGCAAGTTTTTAAATTTTGCTCCGTCAAGCTTTTGAGGGTTGTCGAGGGATACAGACCGTTATTTTGGTTCAGAACTGGCTGGGAAGTGACAAGGGCCACTCATTTTGAGACAGCGGGCCCGCTGAGCGGTAGGGTGTCCGTTAGTGCGTTACACCTCTCTTTGAAGACCATCGGAGTAGTCATTGAGGTTTAGCGGCTTGACTCATGATCCACGGACGTACTACGTGAGCCAACACTGTGCGGTGGATCAATGCATAGGCGGAATTAGGGGGGCAGGGGTCCACCCCCTTGGCTGCCGCAAAAAAATAAAACAGCAAGAACGTGAGAAAATATTGAGTTCAATAATTAACCCTGGCAATTAACATGTGGCTGAGGGGGGAGCGGCTCAGACAACCTGTGGAATCGTTTTCCCCCGTTTTCTATTTTTTAGAAGGTCCAAAAACTCGAGCCCCCTATCTTTCAGGCTGGGTGCGCGCATACAGTCGTGGTTTGCGCAATTGTCCGAGACAAAATGTCCAACCCATTTATGCTTCCTAGATCCGCCGTTGCAATGAGCCATTATACTATATTTGTTTCATTGGTGTGCACATAGATTATAGACAACAGTCTATGGTGTGCATTACCAGTCGCCAGCCGACTAGAGCGACGTCTTTCGTGAAAATGCCACTGAGGGTCAGCTCTCTTGTGTGAACATCGACAGAGGGCGACCAGTTGGAACAGCACATCGGAAACCAGCCGCGAAAGTTATTTTACAGTAACCACCGGGGTTTGTGATTAATATCATTTCGCATCTAGTAATTCTTCCTGGAAGAATGATAATGTCCACCGACGTCCATCTTTTCTAATTATGGCATCGTTATTTTGTAAAATGAACGTGCCGTAGTATTGTCGGAATTATAGTTCCTCATTCAGCTGACGAAAACGGTTCCGGTAATAGGAGAAAATTTTAATTCTGGCCTGAAGGATCATCATGATATTCCTGTTTTTGAATTAAAGGTCCCATGGGGTTGAGGTTGAGGCTGCTTGAGGTAACTGCCCGTAAGATCCTTGTGAACTCTCACAGTAACGTAATTTGGAGGTGAATTCCAGCACACTGTACATCTCTGAGCGGCAAATAAAGCCGCTGGTTGAACTAACTTAGTAGGCTGTACAAACACTCGGCCATGCAGATTCCGTCTGCAGCCAGGTTACTTCCCCGTCAGGTAATGTCACATCCGTTAATTCATCCACAAGGAAGAATAACGACGACTTCTCAGAAGCCGCAGCTGAGGAATTTCTTTTTGTCAGCTACAGATATGCTAATCACTACGATCGTGATCCTGAACAACCAATTGTACGGGATGAAGAAAAAATGTTCGACTTTTTGCTGTAGGGGTCGACGAATTGAGTCAGTTTCCAGTTACACCATTCAATTCGAATGAATTACGAAACCTTAAACTGATACATAATATTTAAGATCGTATCCTTGTTTCGATTTCCAATTTTCATTTTGAAATTTAGATTGAATTGAATTACAATTTTCAGATTTATTCAATATTTCAGGTTTCACTATTCAATTTCAAATTGAAAACTGGACTAGAAAGTTGCACACAGATCGTCTGGCTGCACTGGATGCGGTCCCAGCTTGAAATCAAACTTCAGAACAGTTTGGAAATTTGAAATCCAGATAATTCTGTGCTCGAGTATATTATGTATTACACAAATTGCATAGTCCAAATTTGCACTTCGTAACTTCTAAACTCGAGTAAAAACTCGAGGTTTCGAATTCAGATTGGACTGAACCTAAAGCTTTAATTCAGGGGTCATCAGTCTCAAAATAGAATTACTAAGTGACCTACGAGTAATCTATAGTACACTCAATGCACAAGAATAAACTCATATCTTGGGTTACGTTACATTTTAGAATAGAATAGAAAGAATAATTCCAATTTCGAGTAAAAAATAAGCCCCGGGAACTGAAATTTTACTAGTATGCGAGAAACAACAAAAAGATGTCAGGTTTTGAAGAAAAAATGAAGACCCTGAGGTCTCGGCACAGCAACACATGGTACCCATGGTCCAATTTCTTATCAAAATAAAATCTAACGTCTAGAAAATGTCGACACAATTTTCTATAAGATCTTTATGTCTTCATTTGCACGCGTTTCGATAGCAGTCAATTCAAGTTACTGAAAATCGCAATGCATTGCTTTTTACAGGCACACAAAACAGACAGTTTGAAAGAGCGTTTCAACAGCGCTACGATAACACGTCTAACTTTTCAAATTAATTTTAGTCCTAGTAACCAACATATATAGCTGCTTATAATATTACATTATTCACGTGAGATTTGTTTTTCAATTTCTGTTCCTTTTTTCTGCCCAAAACATTGGGCATACTTTCTACAATTATGTGTGTATACCATGGTATCAGCTTAGCGTTTTACAAATGTATCTAGTCATTCATTTATCGCTCATCCGTCGTTGACCTGTGGCGATCTTTTTACCACTGCAGGTGACCTCAACAATTGATTGGTTATACACTTCGTCAAAATTTACAGGTCGTGTTAAACGTTTCGATTCTCAGTTTGTAAAATTTTCTACCAGTGTAAAATGATTTACCGGCAAATTGAACTATGCCATATACATCTGATATTCAGTTCCTAAATGGTTCACTATCTCACAGCATTCGGTTATTGATGAGAGTTGAACCAAGTTAGCAAGCAAATCTTGAGAGTGTGGAACCAGACTAAAAGTATACCGCAATAACGCGGCCCTGAATCTCTCGAGCGAAATAGTACATCTTTCATTTTTACGCAAACGCATGCCACATGAAAAAGTTTCATTGTCCAGAAAGACGACAATATTTGAAAATGTCAAGAAAACCTGCTGTCAAACTGTAGCGCAAATTAATTATCTACGAATTAAGAGTCTGCATGATTGTGAAACTGCTTTTTTTTTCAAAACACAAATTTCGAATACCTATTCAAATGGACTTCACTGTCCAATTTTGTCTTACTTCGTCATGCTTTATCTCCAGTTGCCCGACATAATAGACAATTATTGGTTAAGGTCACCGTCTATAACCCACCCCCAACCACAACTTACGCTCCAAGTTAGGGTTGTTTGGGTCTTGTCACTGTTCTGCGCGTTATGTTGATTTGCGCTATATGTGGATGACAAGCAAAACCAGGGTAAATCCACATACTGCTCAGGCAAGTTTGTGGGTTCCTAAAACGCGCAACAATTAAGGAATCGTTCCGATTTACGGGTAATAATACGGGAAATGCCTCGTGTGATAATAATTCGTTGATAATAGTCCAAAATTATGCATGTCCATGAATTAATAGATTTTGGTCGTATTTCCTGTATTTTTTGTTGTTGTTATGCTGTCGTCTGGAGTTAAAAGCAAACGTTAAGTATATGTTTTTTAACAGTGTCGCCACCATTCTGTTCTCTTGCCATTTCCCTTTGGTTTCCAATTTGTGTAAAGCATGCGTATTCAAAACCAACAGTTACCAGTGATATTTGTTTACATAAACAAGTTCAAAAATGAAAACAAAAGCATCCTCATCCATGTATACACGTGCACACCTCAGGAGAGACCAGTCTCTTATTAAGTAAAACAACTGCTACACGGATTTAACGTGAACAATGCAATTTTCCCATTTCCCAGAAAAGTTGTCATACACAAAATTTGTATACTCAATTAATTTTTCAGCATTACCCATGAGTAGCTGTTACAAACTTGTGAACATTAGGCATATTTTTGTGTCATTTCTAATTGTAAATGTACTGTCAGACTGGTAATTTCGGGTAAGGACACGCAAAATCTTTTTACAGCTTTTATACGTTATGACAACACCGAGAGGAAATGTTAAAGATGAATGTTCTCAATATCAGTGGCACGTTTATGCTAGACAATACAAAAAAGGCCAACAAAATATTGAACTAGTTCTGAAGCGCCGTCTACCAGCCCTGTTACACATTGTCTGTGAGCTGCTGTGCGTGAACTTATGGAATCTTGCTGAATTTCAAGGTCGCGAATGCGCGAACTTGGAATAAACGAGGAAACTTGAGAAGTTCACTCAAATAATCACGTTCATGTTGATGAAATGTGCACTGCTTTAAATCAAATTACATGTTAATAAAACAAAAAATTTAATCTTTTTTCAACTATTGGCGATCTTATTTGCGAACAATAATTGGTTTAACCATCTACACATTCCTCCGATTGACACAAAATAGGATAAAAGAGAAAATAGGTGATCACGAGATCTATAATTACAAAAGTTCCGTACACTGAACAAAAGTTCACCTGAGTGCCCAAATGAACTGATAATTCCAATATCCGCGATCTTGAGAGTAAGCAGGAATCCAACTGAGTTCATGCACACATGAGCCTAAAACGGTGACAGAGTTGAGTAAAGTGTGCACTGGCGCGTGCGGCAAAGTGTGCTTCATAGTTTTAGGCGCTATGGGCTCTTAAAACGCACTGTGCGTTAATTGCCCCACTCGGAGCTTCTTTATACTTTCTGAAATGGCAAACGTTCGCATCCCTGGCCCGGCTACGGTGTCATTCTGTCATCGACTAGGGGACGCTATGACCAAAAATTCAATACATTAGGACTGAAACTTTATCTCATGAAAGTTTCATACCAGGAGCCGGAACACGTCCATCCACATGCATACCCTTGTAACTCGGTTAACTTCGGTACCAGTGTGTAATTTGAAAGCGTGCAATGAATCGTGTTCAGTGGCGGATCTACGTTTTCAGCAAGGGGGGCTTAGGATTCCCGCCAAGGTCGAATCGTAGGCGCGTGGCGCCGAGCGGGGGGAGGTTGGGAGGGGGGTTTCCCCTCCCGTGTAAGACATTTTTTTGTTTTTGTAGCGAAATAGTGAAATTTCCATGCATCCTGGTAAGTTTCTGGCACTTAACATGTCTCTGGAGTTTTTCTTAAGATAATTAAAAACTCTTCTCGATTTTGTCACATGAACTTGGCACATAAGTTTCGTGAAACCATATTGTGCACATCTGGGTATGAGTCACGCCACCAGAAAAAAAATTTGTTGGAACATCTGCTTACACACACCTTTTTTAGCATACGAAAACACCTTTTTTAGCATACGAAAAGTCGTATACGAAAAAGTGTGGTGTGTATACAGGGGTTTAGACAATTTCCAAATATTCAAGAGCATAATTAAAGAGCACCGACGGGGCGTAAAAACTTGAATATCAGATGATCGCGTAACAGCAGCCTCAAGTTGTTTAAGAACGAAGACCTCTACTGTTAGTCCGGAAATAAACATGTGTTCTGTCTCGTTACGAGAAAAACTAGCGAACGATGGTGCTCTCAACTCATAGTCTATTATTAAAAGCGACAATAAATAATTAGGTATCACTTTATTAAGCTGAATCACGTTGACAACAATTGAAAAACGTCAAATCTATCAGGAAACAAATCATCTGAAAACAGTTTCACGAAACCAAAACATCCTGTGCACAGTGGTGAAAAGATACACCGGACTAGTTTGCAGAGGGACCAGATGTACACTGAAAGTACACAAAAAGCTGACCTGGTCCGTCACGAGACCAAGAGTACACCTGTGCTTATTATCCCTATAAAAATAGTCGATCTGTCGCGGGACCAAACAGTACTGGCTGAGATAAATAGTTTTACAAAGCACACTTTGGTAAAAAAATCACAAGACTAGTTCGCCGAGGGACCAGAAGTACACTGAAACTCAACATCTACACAAATGAAGCTGGCCTGGTCCGTCGTGAGACCTAAAGTGTGCTATGCAAAAAATTTTGAATTGAAAACTTCTCTCTAAAATTTTAATCCCCAGTGGTTACTCATACGTTAGTCCTATCCTTCTGTTGTCTAGACTGTCGAGGAATTTGTATATCGGATTCAATGATTTGCTCGTCTTGGAACCATTCTAGCCAGATATCTTCGATGTTTGTTCCCAACGCTTGCACTTTGTCAACTGCTGTGTCAATGAGCTTGTAAGCCTCTACAATGTCAGCATCTCGTTTCGCAGACCCTTGAGGTTGGCAAGTCCATTCGAAAGACTTACATACGCAACTAAATTTGATCCGTTCACCATGGACTACTTCAAACCTTGACGTAGCGTCTTAGGACCTATTTGCATTTGTTGCAATTTTCGAAATAAACGTCCCAATGTCTGAACGCTTGAAACCCGAAGTACTAATATCAAATAAATGCCCATGGGCATGAGCGTTTCGTCGGGTGAGCCTTTCGGCGGAAATTCCCAGTATAGAAGACGGCAGTGTGCTTATTGCACGTAGACAGACGGTAGGTGTTGAGGTCGGAACTAGGGCTCCTTAGGAGGCCTATTGAACATCGCACGAGTCCCGGAAGACTTTGTTGTGAAAGAACAGCCTCCCCGCAATTTCTGGTACTGTACACTTTTCGCGAATGCGGTCACTTTCTCAGTGTGAGTGCCCCCTTGGTCATTCCTGTATAGACATAACTTGTTATAGAGTGTGTCTTCAAACGGACTCGCGACCAGACAACGGCGCCCGCCACAATAGCAATTCTTCGGAAAAAGATTTTTTTTCAAAAATATTACATGTACATGTACACAATATTACATGTACATGTGCACAATATTACATGTATATGTACATGTACACTGTGTGATATTGCGCAAAACAACTTTACTATACATCAGTTACAGACGTGTGGAGTGTAATCGAATGACACGGCATGACAGATGAGGTAAAAACGTTGCACGTTAATTCGCCTGAATATCAGGGTTGCGGCACCGCAGTATTTCCCCTAAACATATCTTAGAGTAAAGAAGCTAGTTACCTAAAGAAATCAGCTATAGAACTGCTCTTTCGGCGGTGAATCCATCTAAAATGCTTGGCTACTTCAGAGGTGTCGACGGAAGCACGCGCACAATAAATCCCCGCGCGTTTTGCCGATGAGCCACAAAGACTCAGCAACTTCACAATGCAAAAAACTATATTTTCAGAGTCAACACCCCTCTCATTTTTTTCCAAGTTGGTTTACTTGGGGTTTACACACGCTGGCGGTGCCGTTTTTGTTTTGCTTAAGACGCTTTTGTTTTCTTAATTTTTGGGTCCTGGCCCGAGGGGGGGTTTAAACCCTCTGAACCCCCTCCGTAGACGGATCGGATCCGCCACTGAGTGTTAGTCACACTTATGACAATGGTGATGTTGACTTTATTCTCCGGCAGGCAAGCTTTACAATAGAAGCCCATTAATGTACACTTGGACATTAGAGTACTTGAAAATGGCTGATATGGGTATTCAGAGACACAGCGTGATGAATTTCCTCATTAGTTGTCTTAGGAGCCGCTTCTCGGTTTTGACTACTGAGTCCTCACCGTTAAATTTTGGCTCTCACGGTCAGCTAAGACGTGATAATTATAGGTCCTGACACCATAAATTCTATTTTGAGTTGTTTTTGGACGCGTGCATAGATTTTATTTCTTGAATAAAAAATATGTGCACTAGAAAGTATTTCCGCTTTGGCTTCCCCTAACCACCTAAGCGCACCGACTTTCGCGCACCTCGATGAGTCCCGCAAGATACGAAAGCGCCTTCTGAAGGTGAAGAAAAAAACAACACGGAAATAAACTCCGGGTTCACGCTTTTGAGGTCAGTTGGTGTCCCGGGTGGATGAGATTGCAAGTCCAATACTAAGATGCCAAAACAATTAGACACGGCGTAAGTATCGTGAGGACAAGTTTACTTAACGTCAGCATACTAAATCTTGTCGGTTTGGCTCACCGTGTTGCGCCTACGCCGATTGTCCACCAACATTTTAGCAGGTAGGCCTAAACCGCGTGGGGTAACTTATCAACCGATTATCGCCAGAGGTGGCGATAATTTGAGTGAAAAATGTTCTGAAAATCAGATATATAGAGGACCTTAGTGCTGCAGCTCAACTCTAGAGATTTCCCGAGACTATTTGCATTGATTTCATTGAATAACTCTATGTTATATATTCAATGAAATCAATGCAAATATCCCTTAAGTAAGTGTTTGTTCTTAAAATCAAACAATTTTATTTTTGTTCTGAAGGGATCTTAATTGCTTGCCTGAGGAGTGTTGACCTGTAGTGGCTCATGCCTGATGTGGTTCAGTTTCATACAGTTCCTGAAATAACATTCTCAAACTTGATGATAAAGTCGACTGAAGCGAAATCAGACTTGATTGTGTTGAAGGTTGGCTGGAAGTATCATCTCAAGGAAATTGATACCACTGATTTAGAGTCTTGGTCAGTTATTGCTGGCATTTTCGTTAAGAATTGTACATGTAAAGTTGTTATTGCCAACAGTTGTTCTGTCTTAAAACAATAGTTTTCGCAGCTTCTTTGAGGAAACCTAGCTATCATGTACATTGCAAATTAGTGTCACCTGTTGAGTGGGTTTGCAATCACCTGGAGGCTGGAATTACTGTGCATGAGCTTGGAATCCTGCTTATTCTCAACATCATGTATGCATACGTGAATTTGGACTACACCATGGATGAAACTTGGAAAGTTCCATGTTCATGTCTGAGGTGATCTCAGTTCACAAAATTTGTACTGCACTGTAAACAAATTACATGTTAATAAAACAATATGAATTTTGTCCAACAGGTTGTCAACTGTTGGTGATCTTATTCACCAAACAAAAGTTAATTACCATTCAAATATTCCTCTGATTCTGTGACACGAGTTACAGTGTTTTGGAGAAACTTGGAGATCGTGAGTCCAATAACTGCAAATATTCTGTACAATGAACAGAAAAAATTCACCTGATTGGCTTAATGAATATTCAGTTCCAAGTTCACGCATACGTGATATTGAGATTACCTGTAAGCAGGATTGCAAGTTCATGCATACACTATCTTGAGATTAAGCAGGATTCCAAGTTCCGGCACAACATGAATGACATGCATTTAGTTGACAAGTCAGAAAATAATATTGCAACATCTTTGCATGTGTCATTGATTTAATTTGATCAGATATTGTTGATATAATGTTTGATATACTCCCATTCAAGGAACTGGTCGTATTTCCCATATACGCGCACCCAGTCTAAAAAATGGGGGGGCTCGAATTTTTGAGAATGGCTGCAGGCCTTTCATATTAAGATGAACAGGGTGATCAGAGCTATGAATTGTGCATTCGGAGTTTTTGTTTCTCTTAGGCGGACTTTTTTGCCTGCTTCGCCAAATGTGGGAGGCTCGTTCGGACCCCGAGCCCCCCTGGGTGCTCGCATATTACTACTGTCAAATGCTATAAATCATCTGGTGATAGGTATGTTTTGTTACGGCAACGGTCATACTTTCAATAACAAGACAAACAACTGCAAAGCGAAATAATTACAGTTTTGCCAGTATCCAATCTAGTATTCATTCTTACCTGTTTGCATGCATTGTTTAGTACACTTTATTTTATCAATCGAAATGTAAGTTTGTTGAACATTTCCATTAAACGATCATCAATCATTGCCTGTTCACCTTCGCTGACACCAGAGGGTGTATTGGCAACATTGTTGCATTCAGCTATGCGACTTAGTGAAGGATAGGTTTGGGCAAATGTTTATCTTAACCCTGAAGTTTGAGAGCTATGAAGTATTGGCTCTAGGAGAGATTTTAACTACACTACTTGCTTTTTTATGCACTTCATATGGGGACGTATTATGCCGTCATCTCGGTCCGTCCGTCTGTTCCGCATCTGTCCGTTTGGTGTCCGGCATCCGCTGCTCTATCTCCAAAAGCTTTTGACGTATAGTTCATGACTGTTTGCACATGTGTTCTTTTCATGGATGGGATGGCATGAGCGAACTACTTTCGGACGAATCCAACGACTGGTTTCCCCCCTAGTGGCAATTTTAGTTTTTTTACATTTACCTCTGTATCTTCAAATGTTCCCGATGAATTCTCAAAAAAAATTGGTATATAGGCATCTATTAGTGAGATGACTCTATCCTCCTGTTTTCGGATGGATTCGACGTAGTTTGCGTCACCTAGTGGCCATTTTTACTATTTCAAGTCGTGTTTTTTGGTGTCCACACCTCTGTCAACCAAACCGCTCTGGGGCTGATTGTGAAAATTGGCATGTATATTTTTACCATGAAGAGGTCGGCTCGTGATGATTTTCCAACGACTTTGACTAGCTGTGGCGCCTCCTAGTGACAATTTTGTTTTGTTTTGTTTTGCACCAATGGCTGTATCTCTTAACTGCATGTTTACAGGATTGGTATTAAATTTAGCAAGTGTATTTGTATGATGTTGACCACAGACAACGCCAACTTTCGGATGGATCAGACCACCCGGTGTGCCCCCAATGGCAATTTTAGTTTATTATCTCCGTATATTCAAAGGTCCTCAAGGGATTTTCATAAAATTTGGCATATAGACAGACACATGTTAGTGAGATGACGCTATCCTTCCGTTTTCGGATGGATTCATTGTAGTTTGCGCCACCAAGTGGCCATTTTAAGTGTTTTACAGTCTGTTTTTGGCGTCCACCTCTCTATGATCAACCAAACCATTCTAAGGATGATTGTGAAAATTGGCATGTACGTTCTTACTATGAAGAAGACAGCTCATGATGATTTTCCGACGACTTCTATTATTGTAGTGCCTTCTAGTGGCAGTTTTTTTTGCGCCCATGGCTGTATCTCCTAAGCCGTTTGCAGGACCTTTACTAAATTTAGCAAGTGTATTTATATCAGTATTGATAACGGACGACCACGACTTTCGAACGGATCTGACTACCGATGTGCTCCTTAGTGGCAATTTTATTTTTTTTACATATACTTCAGAATGACACTGGGAGAAGAATAAACATCTGCCAGAATATTCTCTGAAACTCTAAAAATGCCACTGTGGATCAATTCAATACTGGCGTGAACCGTGATGTAACATTATCGAATGCCTATCTTAAGAATTGAAAAGAAGAAATGAGTTAAAAAGCTCGATGAAAAGCTAATCATACTAGTGGCTCAATAAAGACTGAGTATCTGATAAGTTTAGTAGTATATTACTACTTAATGCATAAAAACAGTTTTCCTGATAACCAGCAGGTGTCAAATACAAACTGGTTATTTTATATCTTTAATCAAATGTATTGAAAAAGTAAAATCATAGAGAACATTCCCAGTATAGGCTTACTTGATGATTTCGTCCAACAGGTCAATTGGCGCATTTTGATTAAAAACATTGAATCAGTAGCAAAAGACCAATATAGCTTAAGTACTGCAAAAGTTTGAATTATTCTGAATTGATATCTTAGTCACAACAAACAATTTAATACTAGAAATTCAGAGCATACGTCCGTCACGTACGGCCATCATGTACATCCGCCACACTCAACTTACATCGAGATGCCTGGAGACCAGAAGCAACTGGGTGGGGTACAAATATCTGCTGGAAAGTTCTCTGAAACTCGGGGAAAATGCCATCATGGATCAAGGAATTCATAATTGTATGGGCGTGAGCCGTAATGCGACATTAACTTAATGCCTCTTAAATTGGAAAGATTAGACCCTCAAGTATAGAATTAAAGGCAAAGTGAAAAGCTATCCAAGCTTATCACTAACATTTGATAATTTTATTAGCTCCACATTTTCCTAAATCAGTCATAATCCTAAATTCAATGTAATTTAGTGTCTGATGTAACACTAAAAGACAGCACTCAGGTGTTTTCAATCAAAATTCAAATTCCACAAGACAATGCTGTCAACCGAACCATGCTGAACCAATTGTTTGCCTCATAGTTTGTTATAAGAAGATACTGAAGTTTTGTTATTAATATTTTTAAAGCAGCTCCTTTGTTGTTATTAACATGGGCATGCATCAAAACTATCAGCAACATGGCCCAGAAAAGTCTGTACATCAACTTACTAGGGAAAGTCCTATTTGAAAAACAAATAATTAAAATGCATTTTTATTGCAATGATGATCAGTAATGTTTTAAATTTTATTTTATATATCGGATAGTCATGTTTACTTATTTTTAATGCATATTAAAGCAGTTTTCCTGATTGCCAACACTGGGTGTCGAATACAAAATAATTATCTCTCTGACATATTCCCATTCATACTGATCGAAACTCCCCAAAACATCAACCCATTGACATTAGTATGAAAGGCCCTTTAACGAAGTGTAACTTCAACTAGCTATTCGTTTTTTGTTATTACTTTGTCAAGTAAAACTAATCATTTAAAGTGAATGATAGTAAAACAAAATTGTCCTCTTCAAATTTCCAAAGGCTTTTGACTTTGTCCTGAATAGGTACCCACAGGTTTCAAGACAATCGCCCAGGGAAACTTTCTATTCAACCACTAGTATACATTCTTCAGGTGTATTGAGATCATTAAAGGGCCTTTCATACTAACGTCGACGCGTTGATAGTTTGGGGAGTTGCGGTCAGTATGAACGCTTAACTCCGCCGGTCGTGGATCACAGTTAAGAGCTCCAGTTAACATTGCAGTTAATAGGTGGATTTAATAGCGCAGCGTCGACGTTGCGGTGCAGTATGAACGCTTAAGCTTCGGTCCAATCGAAGTTATCGCCAGGTGCCACTGTTATCGTCAACAGTTACAGGATAGTGCCGTCACTAAAAGCTGCTTAAATTTTGCTCTAATAATAACCAATCGATTTAAAAGTAAATTTAGATTTAATGTCATTTAGCACATATAAATGTTCCCTAATTGTCACATTGAAAAAATCTTAGCGTGCAGCGCTAACCTTGCAATAACTTCAATGACGTCAGCGTCGCCAACCGTTTACTTCGATGTTCATTAACTACCAAATCCAGTATGAACGGTCCAGTTAACTGCGCTGTTTACGTTGATCGGAGTTAAGCCAATATGAAAGGGCCTTAAGACAAGAAGTCTAATTTGGCCATTATGAGCCCAAGTATTGGATCTGATAACAGTAAATTCTGTTCCCCAATGTCCCCAAATTAATGAGGTTATCTGTTAAAATAAACAATTGTGTTTGCGCTACTCAGGAATTGAAGGGTAAAGATTGTGTTATAGGGCCCTAATTGGCATTGGAGATTTAGTATGGTGGACTAACATTTTTTTGTCTGCCACAGGAGTATTAGGCCTAATGTGAGAAGTGAATGATTTAGACAAGTCTAAATTTAGTAGGATTAAGGTAGTAGGCTCGGAAAGATGGGAGTAACAGAAGTGGACCAAAGCAAAATGCAAAAGGTGCTGTCCGAAGTATTTTCCTCGACCGTTCTAAATTATCTCCCTACTTCACGTGAGCGGAGTTTTTTCCGACGTTTCGCGTACTCTCAGTGTTGTTATTTCTGTCTGTTCAATGTTCACTGTACAATTTATAAAGCTAAACATGTCTCAAAATAAAAATAGAAGTGGGAGTGGATTGTCGGATCCGTATTGCATTAAAGCGTAGCGACATCGCGTGGTTTAGTATGATGAAAATTTACAGTTAGGATAGTGAAATGTTAGTCCATTCAAGTGAGAAAGGTGGCAATTTTTTATGGTGGGTTATCGCCCTGATGTAAATTACTGTTCCAACTGCGAACTAATCTGGATTAACAAAGCAACTTATGAGTACGTATCAGGCCCAGAAATACATGTCCAGTGATTAAAAAATTCTCAAGGTCACTTCAGTGAAACGTTTTTTTTTTAAGTTTGGCTACTTCAGGCATTGTTGATTCAGAGTGGCATCTACTTTAGTGGCAGACTTTGAACTTTGGACTGTAGTGCAACATTAAATTGGGTCTACCTTTCTTTGTTGAAAAAAGCAGTAAGTACTACAATTGCTTTGAGCCACAATATTTGGTTGTTGAAATTTTAACATCGTGATGCTGTTTTGTTAATTGCTACAGTTTTCCGGTACATGCTATGATTTTTTATTATATCGTTGTGCTCTGATGGTTGCTACGCTAAAATTCTACCGTTTCCTCATGAGTTTGATAATGAAATACCTGTCAGATATCCCGATTCACAGTGTTTTTTGCGAAAAAGTACTAGGGGATTTCAGCAAAACTTGCAGCGGAAGGGTGGAGGGTCTCACTGCAAAAATGGCATGCGAAAGTGCTTGTGGGGCATGAGGGACGCCAGCGTTGCTCATGAGTGCAGATGTGCCTTAAGGTTATTGGGAAAAATATGGTCAATCTCAGTATGTAAGGGATAGGTTTACGTAAGTGTACAGAATGCAGTATTGGAAGCATTATCTGAGCTGATGTCATGGAGCCTATCTCTGTTTGAGACTAACATGAGTGGAATTCTCAGAATTCTGATAACTGTCAAATTTTGAAATGAGCTGATAAAGAAATTCATGTTATAAAACATTCTAGTCATGTGGTGTATTTTATGATGACTTTCTGTGTCGAAATGCATTTTAACATGAAATTCTTTGTCACTGCAACTGTTTTACATTTTTAAGAAAACTGACATTTTTAATTGATTATAGGATGGGTATTCTGTAGTAAACCACATATTAAAGTTTTACCGAAAAAGCAATCATATTTTTTATCCACTTTGAGAAAGGCGTATTTTTATTACTTTTGCCCAGTGTACTAGAAAGTTATACCTAAAATCGGTTGAACCTCAGTTATAAAAATATATAGTAAGTCACCTAATATACCCATATGACCCCTAACTGAATTGCCTAATATTGCAGAAACTGTGTGGGTTAGTTCTATGACCCTCGACCTAGAGTTCAAGGTTTGACTTTCGTTGTGGAAGTGCTGACTGTGTGTTTATAGTTACGAGTCGACTTAGGCCCTTGGTTACAAGCTGCGAAAAAAAGAGGAAGTTTGCGCTTGCCTAGGTTTTGCTATGATCTTCAATGACTTTCACAAGGCACTGGTCATTCCTAGAATTTTGGCAGGTATTTTTTCAATGTTTATTTTCTCCCATATCCGGTTGTGTCAGTGAGGGCGGTGATTCAATTTTCATGTCAGCAACCAACCTTGCAGCAAATTCTTGGAACTATTGGTTCTCTGGACTTCTCTTTCCAAGGTCATAGGTCTTATATGACTGGTGTCCAGGGCGACTGTCTGGCTCAGGTGACGTGTCCACGTTCAGGGAAACGCCTCTCCCTAATTTCTTGAAATTACTAAAAGCAGCAAAATTAAACCTGCTTCCTTTACAAAAGAGACTTTTGATTAAGGCAACTTGCTGCTATGAAGTTTTTCTCAAATTGTTCCTTAGTCAATTTTGTGGTGGTTTCAGGGGTTTTGTGAGTTCAAAAGAAAGTCTGGTAGTCGGTTGTTGGTTGTTGGTTGAGACGAGACTTTTACAACTTCACTTGGCAACCATGTCTTGCGTGAAGTTCCCAACCATAGTCTCAGGCACTAACTCTCTGCCAAACCATGAGAATTATGAAACACAATTAAGTGTTTTAAATAAATTCATCTGTCCATAATTGACATGTCACTCCTAAAAATTCTTTTGGCATCCTCGAAGATAATTTACCTCATGAAATTTTCAGCCTCCCACCTGTACCTTCAGCCATCACAATCAGAATGGGCGGACGTAGGAGCCTAGTTCTTCCGTCAAAGTATGGTGTTTTAACCTGTGGCCTGAGCTGAAATTAGGTTGTGTCTCTATTCATACATGTATTAATACATTTTTATATACCTTTATTATCTGATCCACGACCTAAATCTGTTGCTGTCATTGTCCAGGATTGAGATATTTTACCAAATGTAATCAGTTGTGAAGAATGAATGGTCTGTGATAAGTGATTTTTACGTTGTAATTCTTGGTCATTCTCCGTTGACACAGAGTGTAGTGTGTGCCACCTTCCTGCCCAAAGTCCTGGCGATTCATGTTCTGCTATGCGTGTGTGTTATTTTCCAAAATTAACCTTTTTATGCACCCAATTTTTACATTGATATGTGAGTGCATTAATTGTCGGCGTCATCCCTGTCCGTCCATCCAGTGTTCATCCAAAGTCCGCTGCTCTCCAAAACCCCTGGATATGGTCATCAAGTTTTGCATGATTATGGTAATTGGAATAAATAATTGTTCCTACTGGGAAGAGAGCACCTAAGGATGATTTTCGGATGACTTCAACTGTACTGTGGTGCCTCCTAGTGGCACTTTTGTTTTTTGTGTGTCCACGGCTGTATCTTCTATTTCCTCTGGAAAATTTGGCAAGTATGAAGGTGAAAATGGAGGTTGACTACTTCCGGACGGACTCGGCTTTCCCTGTGACCCCTGGTGGTAATTTTATTTTTTCTGTTTTGGTGTTTCCTTGGAGCTCCTGTCCAGATTTTTTTGAAATTTGGCAAATTGGTAACTAATGAAGCATTAATTGGCATCTTCCCATTTCATATGGATTTGACGTTACTAAGTGCACACCACACTTAAGTGCCAGTGTGGACACGGTCAGGAAAACCACTCTATGGATAATTGTAAAAATTATATGTTCTGACTGGGAAGAAGACAGCTGACGATGATTTTCGGATGGGTTATATGAGTTTTGGTCACCTCCTAGTAAGTACTTTTTGCTTAGAGTGGCTGTATCTGAGCTGACACAATCTGAAGCATTTGTTAAATTTGGCTGGTGTATTTGTATGAAGATGACTAATGATGGCTCTCTGGCGGATCCAACTACTGCTGCGCCCTCTAGGAGCAATTTCAGATTTTTTATTTTTTCTATGTATCTTCGAAGTATCTTGGTGGATTTTCGTAATAAACATGGCAAATAGGTTTGTATTAAAGAAGCTATGTCACCTTTCAAGTTTCATATGAATGTGATGTATTCTATGCAGCCTTAGTGGCCATTTTTATTTGTTTTGAGTCTGATTGATGTCTGCCTCTCTATTGACCAATCATTGTAATGATCCTGATAGAAATTGGCCAGCAAATTATGCCTGTTCCTGCTGAGAGGTAGTGCAATTGACTGACGGTGATTTTTGGGTTGGTCTATCTGCTGTGACACCCTCTTGTGGCAATTTTATTGGTTTGTCAATGTACCTTCATGAACTTAGGCGTATTTTTGTGTTGAAGAGAGTGAAATTGACATTGATTTCGAGACAAATCTGACTACTGTGGAATTAACTATTTTTCTTAGGATTTGCCCTGAAATCATCTAAGTAATCCTTGCTGGATGTTCATGAAATCTGCAAATAAGTTACTATCATGTACACAATAGCTCATCCCCTATTTCAGATGATTTGACTGATGCTGCGCCCCTTAGTAACCTTTCTATTATTCTGCCGCTGGAGTCACCGGTGTATCGTTGGCCTCGGCAATTGGGTGGCCAATTGGGTGAACGTTACACGGTTAAATTACATGCGTAATTTAATTCTTGTTAGAGGCATAAAGTATTATTTGCGGCACATAATTTAACAGCGCATTGTTCACTCATTTGGCCAAGGTAAACCTGTTCTCCAAACTTCTTATATAATTGTGATGAACAGTGGTGAGTTCAGGTCCCTCTTGAGGAGAGCATTTCTGACTTACCTAATTGCATTAATTGCACCATCTAGATTGGTAATGGTTGTGCTTATCATCATATTCAAAGGTAAGAGAAAAGTTTTTTGTACATGTAGCCGAGTGTCAAAGCATTCTTAGGCGGGGATCTCATCTTTGAACATCTTAAATATTGATCAATTTCAAGCGTAAAAGTTAGTAGGCTGGGATCTAATCTTTGAACATCTTAAATATTGACCAGTTGTAAGCGTAAAACTTAGTAGGCGGGGATCTAATCTTTGAACATCTTAAATATTGACCAGTTGTAAGCGTAAAAGTTAGTACTTGAATCATGCTGCCTGATTAGACGATTTTTGATTCTTAGTCAAATCTGAACTGAATTTCGAAGATTTGACCCTGGAACATGGTGTCTGGATCTAATCATTTTTATTCGAAATCAAACTCGACATTCTTCCTGTTGTACTTGTGTATGAACTTAATATAAGTGTCTGTTATTCTCAGTTCCCCAGTATGTCGTGCGTTATGTGTATGACTAATCCTGTTAAGCACTCCATGACTGCAGTAAGTTTGAATCTGAACTTGAAATGAGTTTTCACTCAAAATCTTGAGTTTTTACTTAATACACTTGTGACTCGAATTTATTGATCATCAATTGCAAATTTCACGTATAAAGTACTTTGCGTAATCCACAATTTACTCAAGCATGGAATTAGTTTAGTTATCATGAGTTAAATTTAATGGAAAACGATAAATGCCAAATACATTTCTAATTTCAATTTCGAATAAAAATTTTAGGTTACAGGCCCTCAGGATTCTGTTTCATGAAAGGGACTGAACAGTAGATATTAAGTTTTAAGACTCCCACTTCACCAGAGGTTTCAGCCAAATGGTTAGCAGTATCGTCACTCTTCAAGAAATAAGCGATAGAAATTATTTCACTTACTTAGCAGTTGGGTGTATTTTCAGAGAATTTGCATTGTTACTCAAGCATGATTTAATTATTTATCAAAATGGTATGATGCTTAACCCAATATTTTTTACTTAAAAGTAGAATTTCACTTTTTGAAGCAGTTACCTGGACCCCAGCATCTAATCTGTCTACTCAAAAACGAACTTGAAAATTACTTTCTGTTCTACCTGAATACGAACTTATATAATAATATAATAATTGTCGATGACTATGCTCCAGGATGTATTGTTAATTGTGTATTCCCTATGTGCACTTGATGACCCTAACATTAAAGCTATAAACACTAGACTGACATCCAAATCTTGAGTTTCTACTCCTGATTGTATCTTAAAGCTTCACGTGCCATTTAGAGCAAAGTTGGATCTCAGACATTAATGTGCATAAATCATAACATACTCAAGCACAGGATAATAGACGATTATCTTTTGAGTTTGTTTTAAAGAAAAATGGAAAATGTCAAAAATAAACTTTTGAACTCATATCAGGTTAAAAGATTAGACTCATGCCCTCAGGTTTCTACTACGAGTTTTGAGGAGTGTTTGGTAAAGTCCCTTTTGTATTTTTTATGAAAAATGCCCATGCTTAACCAATGACTTTTTCTATGATCGTTGTATAACCGTTAAGTTGCCACTGATATTTCCTATCAGTATATATTTTCATGTGTCTTAAGACTGTTGTTTGCAGGATTGGTACAGCAACATAGAAAATTCCTCTGGGTTAAATTTTTGCCCAAGGTGGCGCTTAAATTGAAATGCTCAAAAACCAGGGAATGGGTGTGTGAAGCTGCTATAAACGTGCCAATCAGTTTCAGTTAAGCTTATAGGACTGCCAGATTCCGTGAGATATTGCCGTTTATTTCAAAAATGAGAACATACGATTTTGGCTAGATTTTTGCAAAAGTGCTAGCGTAAGGTCCTAGCTTTACAGAACTGTACCCTGGTTTTCCTCACAAAGGGTAATATTGGCTTAGGGATGGTTACTGTTATTCCTTTTGGACAAAAGGGTAAACTTCCTTCAGATTCTGGGCTGTACCCCAATTCATTAATTGCGTAGTGCCCAATTTCAAGCAGGTTCTGGTGTCTGATACTTGCAAAATTGTACATGTTCCAGTCTTTAGAATCAAGAAACTTTAATTTTGGCCTGGTGTCACAAATTTTTAGAGAACGTCCTAAATTGGATATTTTTTACCATATTTTTAATTGCCACAATCAAGCTTGAATCGGGAATTGTTGAACAGTCTATGGACATTGCTTTTAGAGACACGTTATTGCTGTAATTGATTTTTAAGATTTTTAACTTGGTTGAGGAAATAGCCAACTCCTCTCAGTAATGATGTGATCTTTAACTCAGGTGAGTTTCACTTTCACAATGAACTATGGTATACCTGCTTATAACTTTGAACAAGGAAGTGGGTTCCATTGTTACCCTTTTCTTTGGTGCTTTAGTTTGATGCAGAGTTACTATGCACAGAATTTAACAAACAATGATTGGGTATGTCTGTCAAAGGGGAACATGGTTCTTGACTCACTAATAAATAACTCACTGGAAAGTCAGTTCTGTATATTGATGCCTGTATTGTCCTTAACACACAAACTGAAGTGGGCTCTTCCCTGGCTGGGTAAGCAAGAAACATTGCGAAAGGCAATATCGCACAGGATGTATAGTCGCAGGCTATATAGTTGTCATATTGCCATGCTTTACAAGGGAAGCATGTGATCCCACTTTTGTGGTGAGAGTCTTTAGGTTTCTTGTTTATGAACCCAAAACTGGTGAGAATTCACCATAGATTCTAATCAAAAACTCTCAGCTGTTTAAACTGTCCTCTGTTTACTCACTTAAAGTTGTATACTGCAAGACACTGTGATTCATGAGTGATTTTCTTGCTGAAGTGGATTTTATCGGGATTAAAGTAAATAACCAAAAAACTTCCTTGTCTAAAGGGGTCAGCAGCTTAACACATGATACAATTAAAAGAATTTCCGTTATATGCAGGAAAACTCAGCTGAATGCCAGTGATGTCACTCAGGGCTTAAAATGTCATTGTACGTCTTGTGCTGGTGTACGTGCTATCTGCTTTTTTCTCGTTCTGGCTTCTGTTGCTTTTTGTGTCAAATGATATTTCACAAAATTCAAACTTTTTATGTACTTTTGGATAGTCAGTGACCTCGACTTGGAGCAGGTGTCTAATGTTTGTACTGAAAACCGAATTTGAATTTATTTTTGACATTTTCCGTTGTGTACTTTTGACAAGGTAAGTGTAAGTCTGTGCTCAAATAGGGATTCATGCATGCGAGTTTCTAGTTCACGTTTGTGCTTGATGACCCCTAGATCTGAACTACCAACTGTTGTAAAAAGTCGAGATTTTAAGTAAAAACATGAAATATCGAGTTCAGACTCAAACTTTCAGTCTAGTATGCCAGTCATCAAGCGCATTGGACAGTTGTCTTCATGAGCCAATTATTTTCCGAAACATAAAAGACAGTACCAAGAGCTAGTCCACATTACTTCCCAAAATGTTGACGGGTCGGGGTCCACATGTATTGCTGCTTTGTTAGTACTGTTAAATAAAATCTGTCTGTTAAGTGGGAGCAATATGGCAGCATTCCATTGCTCTTGTAGAGTTTGGCTTCAGGAATTGTTAATTTATGACCTCATTTGCAATCCGCTTTTTGCTTTATTTTCAGCCAACCACACCATAAGTTTAAAAAATCTCACGAATTTAGGGCACAATAAGGAGCGACTAGTGAAATTTTATAATCCTTGTTCCATTCACATATTAAGATCTGTTTGTCATTGCCAATGGTTTTCCATGGTTAGTTTTGTACCATATAGCTGCCGCGTGACGTGTCTTTAGAAATTGGGGACATTCTTTGACAATGTTAGAAGCCCCGCTTGAGAATTTGAGGTCACAGGACTGTAAACTAGTGGCTCACAAATGGTGCACAATGCTGCAATGAAACGAATTGAACGACGCTCCCATTTGATAATTACTTCCTCAGGCCTTGCTCCTGAGCTTAATTGCTGTTCACAACGCCAGCTTAATAATTAGTGGTGCAAGTTACACTACCTCGTCAAACAGCACACTAGTTTTAGTCTTTGTCCACACTGCAGGGTCACTTTAAGTCGCGTTAGTTGCCTCTGGAGCATTTTTTCACTGATTAAGCTGCCCGTCTTACTGAACATTCAAAGATTGTAGATAGGATGTCCATTTGTTTCTACTTATTTCTATGTTTTGGTTGGGTGTATCTGTCTTTCTTGTAAAAATACATTCTGTGCTTATGTTTGAATCTTCAAAATTGTCCATTGAAACGTCTCGCAAACAGTGCCATGAATCGGAATGCCAGCCTCAAGTGTAATTGGTGTGGATTCAGTGAAATCCTTAGAGGATATAATTATAACGTACCTTCTGGTAATGACTCTCAATTGTTTCACCAACCCGAGTTTCTCCTAGTGTTGTATTCTTCTTTCTAGGAGCTAAAGGTTGATTGCCAGTGGGGAACAGAGCCTTGTCGTCCAACAGGCGAATTGTGGCTGGACTGTTGGTGTCTCCCATAAGGTATAATAACGGTCATGGTGAAATCCACCTAATTTAAGGCACAATGTTGCACAGACTGGTGAAACTCTGTTTTATTCTTTTGCATAACAGACGAGTAGCACCAAATTTCTTTATCATTTCATGCCCTATTCCACATACTTGCAGTTTTTGAAAAAGAACTTGGGAGAAAATCTGTTGCACTTACTGTATGACAGACTTTCATCTAAACTTTAAGTCAGAGTTTAATAGAGAGGTTTCTCAAAGCAACGCGAGGAGAAAATCTGTTGCACGTACTGTATGACAGACTTTCATCTAAACTTTAAGTCAGAGTTTAATATAGAGGTTTCTCAAAGCAACGCGAAGGTGAATTATATCGCATATATAATTTTCGTCTCATACCATTGTTGGCTTTGACGTAATCCGGTTAGTCTTGTTTGCGTATTTTACGCAAATACAGGGAGATTCACATTGCTTTAAGCGTGAAAGTTGTTGCCCCTTTTTAACTCTTATTTGGCAAAACATTAAAATGATTTTTATTTTGATTGGGTTCTCAATCTTTTTTCTTTGCTTCAGTATAAAATGAACGCGATTTTTGTGTCATGTTTTTCAAGTCCCGCTGAAGGAAGGCTTTATTCCAAAATCCTTATTCTGTAGGGATTCGCTGGATGTCATCGAACCAGAATGGTTTTTTAACAGACATGATTTTGTGTGCATATTCACATGTTTAATTTACATGCATCCATTTATTTCAAAGTGCAAATATATTATGCATTATAAGAGTTGACCATTTTTGACAGGTCGGAGTTTGTAGAAACGACCTTTTCACATTCAACATATACTCCCATCTTGCATTCCTGTAGCAGAATGGAATACGGTAAAATACAATATACAATTCATTCACGATTCTGTAAAACATACATATACTAATTGTCCATCAACTTTCTCAAAGAAAAACATGATGCAGAGCGGAAAATATGAGAACAAGAGATAACGCTGGAATGGGAAAAGAAAGAAAGGGAAGAGAGACTGGAAATGGAGAAGAAAGAAATGGAGGGGACTCTAGCTGTAGAACACATCGTGTTTAATGTCATAGCAAAATTTAATAAAAAAATTGACTCAATGGAATCGACTGATTTGTGTTAGATATTATGAGAATGAAAATAAAAGAAGTTGCATTTCGTAGAGTGATTTGTAAGTAGTTTTTAATCTAGTGGACATGTACTACAATAACTGAACACCCGGTGTTCAGATATTCTGTCCACGTTAACTTTCAGGTTCACGTGAAAATTAATTTTCTTTATCATCGCAGCTAAGCTGAGAGCCTTAATTTGTGATTTGATTAGGATAGTTTAGTCGCAGTCTGGCTCAGGTTCGTTTAGGCGTTGGGATATTAGAGAACCCCTTTCAATTTCAGTTTTGCTGAATTTAGTATCTGCCAAGTTGCTGTAGGATTTTTCATGAAATTTAGCAGATACGGTAGCTCTAAAAAGACGACAAAAGTTCTGTCCGCATACAGCTAGACTGACCCCAAAAACAAGTTGCTACTGTGCATTTGCCCCATATTTGTGGCATTACTAGCTTGTTCTAGAGCAATTGTTGCATCTCCCCTCCCATCTTGTTGGCTAATTTAGTCACAGACAATGGCGTGTATACTATTATGGCAGTGTTATTTAATTCCCTTTCACTCTCAGTTATTAGGAAAGGCTACTTGATAATGAGCTGAGTTTGCTAACTGGCAGCTGTCATTGGGGAGGGGATTCCAGGTCATTTGTTAGAAAGAAAGCTTCTGCCCTAATTTAAGTTGATAGGATGATGTGCTCAGCTATAATTGAGTGATTAAGATAAGACCTCTCATTGGAGGAGTCCATTTTTTGTGGCAACATTGCAGTCAATGCTATCAGGTACAGCCACATACCAAACAAATACTGGCCACAAAGGTAATCATCCCTGAAGTTACCATTTTTCTATGACACCTGTTGAGAATATAACCTCTTTTGTACTCTATTTGTTCTGGTTGCTTTACTTCTGTTGCCCTGAAGACTTATGAAAAGTCTGTGTGGTGTTTTTACAAGCTATACAGAGCATTGTGATTTGAAAACTATTCAATTATATTCTAGGCTAAATCCTGAGGATATTTTTTCCACTTCAGGAATTATGATATGTCTGTTGGCCGTGCTTTATACTACTGCTGCCATCTTTTATGTCTATGTTAAAACATGGGAATCTTGAAAATTGCTTATTCATTGCATTGAACAGCTTTCAAAGTTGCCATGGCAAGGGTAATGACTGTTATTTATTCTTTCTGTTGGAACTTTTTTTAATGAACTCCGAAGCATGTTTATTACGTTTTAGAAAAAGATTTTAGAGAAGATGTGCACTGTAATGTCATTCTACCCTCTACATTGTTTGTCTGTGCTTTCCCAAATGTGTAAAAATTGGGAGAACATTTTGGAATTATTTGTTGTGCTCTTCTGCACTAAGTAACTAATAAAACACAAAGATCTGTGCTAAAGCCAAGGGTTAAAGGTTACTTGGTTTTGTGTTTGGCATAGTTCCATCTTCTTTAAACCATATTCACATACTATTTTGCAACCATTTTAATAGTGTTTTGAATGATTATTATTGGAACATAAAAAAATAATTTAGGGGGAAAAAAATCCCTAAAACCTATCTGCTTCATTTTTTCCAAGTATCAGTTGTTATATGTTCAAAATACTAGTAATTTTTTCTGACTAAAGTACAAATATACAGATTTTTTGTATTCATTTTGGTTTTTTAGGAAAAGTTGTTCCTTTAGTATTTTAAAAACTGATATTGTTGCATCAATTCTCTCAATTTTGAATGTTAATAAACAACCCTGAGAAAGATTTTAAATGAAAAGCAGGTGCTCACGATTGTTCTTCTAGGCATTTTGGAAATCAGTGAACTGGTTGCGAGTACAATTATAATTAATAAAATTGCCAGATGTTTTCCTACTCACAACAGCACGACTGATGTTGATTTGTGGTGCCCCCCAGCTGTGTGTCCTGTACCCCTGATTCTATGTGCTTGTGACTATTGGCAACAGGTGACAACTGTTTGCGGATGGATCCTACTACTCAGCTGGGCCTCAGTCACATGTCAATTCTTTTTTGTTCATCTACGAATTTTCAGTGTTTCTTAATGAGCATTAGACAAGGTGGACTTTCAATTTTCGGACAGGTTCAACCATTATGTTCTAGTGGCTGTTTTTGATACCATAACAAACATTCCTAAGAGCATACCTATGGCAGTGCAGTTGTGGATGCATTTCAACTGTTCGCATTACACTTGTTTTATGAAGTCATTAATTATTTGTGATTTTGCAAACGTCTTAAGATGTTTCACGTTATCTACTGATGCTTATAATGGTTTCCATGGAACAGCTAAAATGTTACGAAAATTGGCATCCAACATTTTGTTGACTTGTGCAAAATTACAATGAAATCTAACAAATTTTGGATATTTTTTATATTTAAAAACTTGTAACATTAAGTGGCCACAATTTCTTCGAAACATTGCCCAGTTGTGTGGCATAGAATTTTAGAGGCCTGAAACGCGATAAGCAGACTAAATTGCATTATTGAAAGTGGTTTTCTGCCACTGAAACAGAATTTAACCTGCTCACCAAGTAATTTTAAGGTTTGTTCACAAACATTTTTAATTTCTTTTAGTTTCAAATCTCAAAAAGCAATCTGTCAACTGCTCGCCAGTCTGCGGGTTTTTGTCCCACAAGGCGAAGCATGTCTCCTAATTTGGTGTGGCAAGACATAGACATTTCCCTCATTATGGGCCTATGTATTTAATATTCACATTGCTGTCATCTCTCTCTGGGCATCCGGCGTCCAAAGCTGTATCTCCTAGATCATTATTGGACCTTGATGAGATTTGGCAGATGTGTTCCTATGAAGCTACTAGTGTGACTACAGGTGTGTCCCCTGGTAGTGGCAATTATAGCTTTTTATGTTTACCTTTGTATCTTCGGAGGTCCTCAACGGATTTTCAAAAAGTTTGGCAGTTGGGCATGTATTGGTGATATGACACTATCATCCCGTTTTGGAATGGATTCAGGGTACTTTGCGCCACCTAGTGGCCATTTTTACTTTTTTTCGAGTCTGTTTTTGGCATCGTCCGCCTTCTGTCAACCAAACCACTTTAAAGGAGAATGCCACCCACAAAAACAACCTATTTTGTATCGATTTAGGACAAGTAGTTCTACTCAATAACGGCACGTTTGGTTGCGTAACCTGACGGCAGACGGAGGTATTGAAATTATCCAATGATGTAATTGGTTTCACACGCAGACTGTTCAGCAGTTCACAACATGGGTTACAGCTTATCGCTTGAAGTCATCATTTAACACCAATAAATCATTAAACTTCGATGTAAAACTCTTAAAAATACATAGAGTTCTTATAAAAACGTGTTGTTTTATTTCGCTGTTACGAATTTACTGGTATTAGGACACTTCAATTTACCAAGGTCCATAGCAGGAGTTTGGGGTCTGTTTGGAGATAAATTCAAAGTATTCTTCCGTGAAATACATACAGGGGAAGCTAGATCTGTGTTGATTATACTTGTGATTTTTTTAGTTCTAAACACACAAAACTCTTGTTATCCAGGCCAGTGACTCGGAACCCGATCAGGCCCGTCGCGGCGTCCGGGACTGGTACGATTTCAACCAGCTAGGGAAACTGAACGTCCAGTCACGAAAAGAATATAGTGAGCCAAAGAAATAATGTGGACATAATTCTTTATGTGAATTAGCCACGAAACTGAAAATCTACTTACTTGTCGGGGGCCGCGAAGTCAGATTCCCCTTCCACAGACCATCAGGGCAAAGGTTGTACAGTAACAATGATTTGAATAATGTATTTGTATTTCTAAATGAAGATTGTCCTAACATGTGACCATAGCATCTAAAATCGAGTAATTGTTTCACAACAGCTTTCTGTCACCAAACACTGAATTAGCATGCGCTCACACGGTCTCGGTGCCGGTCAAATACCTTTGTTGCCTGCATCAAAAGCCAAAACACAGTGGTTTATTCATTGCTGGCTTCTCAAAATATTTGTACTCACGAGCACTCCAAGGCATTACAAATTGTATCTAATGAGACAGACGTTGTTTCAGAATAATAAACGTCTACATGGCAACTGGCCCGGTGCCAATCCCGACGAAGACTTCACGGGTCGGATCGTTAGGTTTCACAGGCTATCAGTTCGAACCGGAATACACTGATCAAGAAATACTAGAGAGGCGCCGTGAACATGCACAGACAATGGAACATATGGATAGTTCTTTGGTAAGCCGGAATTGGTCAGAGAAATCACTGTCGACAAAATGCCGGCCATAGACACAGAGATGTTTCACGGCCTCATACTTGCTATTAACAGCGTGCCTTTCATTCTTCACTACCGCCAGCCACTGCCTAAGCATTTCGGGCTCTTGAGGAAGTCGAAAAAACGATATACCCATTTTTTTCTTCGCAGCTTTATAGTTCGGACAAGCGGGAATGATGCACCGCAATATAGCAGCATTCACTCTGCAGACGAACCACTGACGTCGCTGCGTCATTTCTCACCTTTCTCACAGGTTAACGCGACACCTCTCGGCAAGGTTTAAATAGGTCTACCGTATGAGAGGCGAAGTGGATTTAGACCGATTAAGACGGTAAAGAAGACTTACTAATTAAATCGGGTGGCATTCTCCTTTAAGGATGATTGTGAAAATTGACATAACGTATATGTTCCTACTTTGAAGAAGATGTCTGAGGATGATTTTCCAACGATTTCAAATATGGTGGCACCTCCTAGTGGCAGTTTTTTGTTTTTGCGCTCGTGGCTATATCGATCTTCTAAATGCTCAACAAGATCTCTAATAAATTAAGCAAATGTATTTATATGGAGTTGACAATGAACAATGATGACTTTCAGACTGATTGGACTACCAGTGTGCCCCCTAGTGACAATTTTATTTTTTATGTTTACCACTGTATTTTCAAAGTTCCTCAATGGATTTCCATAAAATTTGGCTGATTAAGGCATCTATTAGTGAAATGACGCTATCCATATATTTTCGGATGGATTCATGGTATTTTGCGCCATCTTAATGGCCATTTTTATTTTTTTCGAATTTGACCCTCTGTCAACCAATTATCACACTACTTATGATAATGGAAATTGGCATTATATCTTCCTACTGTGAAGAGGACGGCTGTTAATGATTTTCCGATGACTTATTTTAAGTCAAAATAGGTCCCATGTCATACCTAGTTGGTTCGTGCAAGTGCACAGTAAAAACATGGCCCTCAATTATTCTAGAGGAACGGTACTTGTGCCGTCTGAGAGGGTAATTTTTGGGGGTGAGAGGAAAATTTTTCCTCCCAATCACCAAGCACCCATCCTGTTGCAAGACCTCATAGGCTCTGCTTCAAGTAGCCTAAAGTAACATTTTGCGCTCTTTCAAATTGTGACGTGTGAGAGTTACTAAAGGCCTGTCAAACTTGAGGGAAAGTTTTCAGTCACTTCATGGGAATTTTTGGGCCTCATGTCGAATTTCGCGTGATTTTTCAATATTTTTCTGAGGGGAACGGGGTTGATATTCGGGACCAAATCAAAGGATTGACAAAGCTATTGAGAGACTGGGGCGCGTTTGCATTTCAGCCGCAGTTGAAAATGACGCAATATAAAGTAAATATCAATTTGTTGCTTAATGAGTTTTATATTCAGTAGTCTGCACAATTCGCCTTCATTTTGGAAGTCACAAATTATGTTAACATTTTGGACTTAAATGTCTTGGTCATCAAAATGCCCATGTGTCCGGCATACTCCTGACAAAACCCGGGGATAGGGGGAACAACTGCCCAATTTTTTAAGGTCAACATCATTTAAATGCTCATGTGGCCAATGTTCACACCCAGTATTAGGGGAAACCTCTGCCCAAACTTGTTAGGCCATAATAAAACCCATCCCCTCAAACTTATTTAAAGGTTGCTATATGACCTTGGAATGATGACCATTTGTGTTTATTCTTTTTCTTAAGGCAAACATCTTTTCTTGTACATTTATGAAAAGGACCTGTGCATCACATGAAAAATAAAAAGTTCGCTTCATGTAACTGAATTTTGCAGGACTCTGGAAAGGAGAGCGTGTTTGGCTAACAATTTTTGAAAATGGCTAAAAGTTTTCAGATGCTTTAGCCATTTTGGTTACCTTAAAGGAGCGTGCCACCCAAAAAACAACCTTTTTTGTATCAATTTAGATTCAGTAGTTCTACTCAATAATACACCGGATTTTTCATATAAATGTGTCGTTTTATTTCGCTGTTAGGGATTTATTGGTATTTGGACACGCCTACAATTTACCAAGGTCGTAGCAGGAGTTTGGGTTCTGTTGGAGATAAATTCAAAGTATTCTTCCGTGAAATACAGACAGGAGAACCTAAATCTGTGTTGTTTATACTTGTGATTTTTTGAGTTCTAAACACACGAAATGCTTGTTATCCCCAGTGGCCAGTGGCTTGGATTCCCCGGTCAGGCCCGTCGCGACCAGACTGACTCGTTATCCTGGCCAGTGGCTCGGAACCCGATCAAGCCCGGCGTCACAGCCGCCGGGACTGGCAAGAACATAAACCAGCTTGAGTTGGAAACTAAACCTCCAGTCACAAAAAGACTATAGTGACCCAAAGAAATAATGCGCATGTAATTATTTACGTGAATTAGCCACAAAACTGATAATCTACTTATTTGGGGGAGGGGGTGCGAAGTCAGGTTCCCCTTCCACGGACCGTCGGGGCAAAGGCTGTACAGTAACAATGATTTGAGTAATTCCCCTAACATAAGACCATAGCATATAAAATCGAGTAATTGTTTCACAATATTTTCTGTCAGTAAACACTGAATTAGCATGGGCTCACACGGTCAATTACCTTTATTGCCGGCATCAAAAGCCGGAATGCAGTGGTTCAATCATCGCTGGCTTCTCAGCATTTGCACTCACGAATACTGCAAAGGCATTACAAATTGTATCTCAATGAGACAGANATAAAAAGTTCGCTTCATGTAACTGAATTTTGCAGGACTCTGGAAAGGAGAGCGTGTTTGGCTAACAATTTTTGAAAATGGCTAAAAGTTTTCAGATGCTTTAGCCATTTTGGTTACCTTAAAGGAGCGTGCCACCCAAAAAACAACCTTTTTTGTATCAATTTAGATTCAGTAGTTCTACTCAATAATACACCGGATTTTTCATATAAATGTGTCGTTTTATTTCGCTGTTACGGATTTATTGGTATTTGGACACGCCTACAATTTACCAAGGTCGTTGCAGGAGTTTGGGTTCGGTTGGAGATAAATTCAAAGGGAAATACAGACAGGAGAACCTAAATCTGTGTTGTTTATACTTGGGATTTTTTTAGTTCTAAACACACGAAATGCTTGTTATCCCCAGTGGCCAGTGGCTTGGATTCCCCGATCAGGCCCGTCGCGACCAGACTGACTCGTTATCCTGGCCAGTGGCTCGGAACCCGATCAAGCCCGGCGTCACAGCCGCCGGGACTGGCAAGAACATAAACCAGCTTGAGTTGGAAACTAAACCTCCAGTCACAAAAAGCTATAGTGACCCAAAGAAATAATGCGCATGTAATTATTTACGTGAATTAGCCACAAAACTGATAATCTACTTATATGGGGGAGGGGGTGCGAAGTCAGGTTCCCCTTCCATGGACCGTCGGGGCAAAGGCTGTACAGTAACAATGATTTGAATAATTCCCCTAACATAAGACCATAGCATATAAAATCGAGTAATTGTTTCACAATATTTTCTGTCAGTAAACACTGAATTAGCATGGGCTCACACGGTCAATTACCTTTATTGCCAGCATCAAAAGCCGGAACGCAGTGGTTCAATCATTGCTGGCTTCTCAGCATTTGCACTCACGAATACTGCAAAGGCATTACAAATTGTATCTCAATGAGGCAGACTTTGTTTCAGTTTGATATAAGTATTGGTTAGGATGAGAATAATTCATTTTGAAACAGTACGCAGAAAATAAACATCTACATGGCAACTCGCCCGTCGCCAATGCCGCCTTAGTCAAGACTTCACGGGTCGGATCATTAGATTTCAAAGGCTATCAGTTCGAACCGGAATACACTGACCAAGAAATACTAGAGAGGCGCAGTGAACATGCACAGGCAACGGAACATATGGATTGTTCTTTGGTAGGCCGGAATTCGTCAGAGAAATCTCTGTCGACGAAATGCCGGCCACAGACACGGAGATGTTTCACGGCCTCATACTTGCTATTAACAGCGTACCTTTCATTCTTCACTACAGCGAGCCACTTCCTAAGCATTTCGAGCTCTCGAGGAAGTCGAAAAAACGATATACCCGCTTTCTTCGCAGCTTCATAGTTCGGACAAGCGGGAACGATGAACTGGAATATAGCGGCATTCACTCTACAGACGAACCACCGATGTTGCTGCGTCGTTTTTCACCTTCCTCACGGGTTAACGCGACACCTCTCGGCAAGATGAGGTCGACCGTATGAAGAGGCGATGTGGATGTAGACGGATTAAGACGGTAAAAAAGACTAATTGAATTGGGTGGCATTCTCCTTTAAGTCTGGTGCGAGCCTAGCTTTGGGTTATAGAATAATGGAGATATCAGCATTGACCACTACAAGTGCATGAGCTAAAAGTTTTTTCTCAGTGGATTTGATCATAATAGTGAAATCCATCTTAGTTGTCTGAGATGAAAATGTGAAGTCTGACATACAGTCCTTAAAGACGAACGGAAATTCGCAACTTCTTGCTATGATGTTTTTGACATTTGTAGGTGAAACCATGGCTGCGATTGATCAGAGTTTCCATTACCAAGAAATAATTGATCAAAATCGGGACTTTCTCAGCCGCAATGTCATATCGGAGCGCTACCTGCAGTTCTTACGTGAGCACAATGTCCTGTCACAGGAGGACTGCGAAGAGATCTCTAACCGTTATGTACACCAAACAAGCCAAACGAGGGCAGGCAAGTATTTAGTAAGCGTCAAAACTACTCAGACAGAGTGACTCAGAGTTCCCCATCTTGACAGAGTTGCGTGCGTGTGGAATTCCCCTTCAAGATGGCTGCCGGGTGCTATGAAGCGGCATTCACCAGCAGACTTAAGCTAGATTGATATGTTGTGACTGGGAAACGGTGTTTTGCCTGTTTATCTGAGTGTGTTAATCTTTACTGTACTTAGGAATCTGAACACTGAGGAACCTCTGAAAATAATCGATATAGACTAATTGGCTTCATGAAGCAAAGTTACGTCTCACAAATACCTAAAAAATGACTATTTTAGTCAAAGAACGTTTTGGTTTTCATTGCAATTTAAACAATAGTGCTAAACTTAAGTTTTTATACCGTTAATGGTACTGGAATGATACCCGTCTCGGCTGGTTCCGTGATGTTCACGTGAAACTGTGCTGTAAAGAGGCTTCATTGTACATGCCAATTGTTGCCAGTTTAAGCTATGAAATAATGTGTTACCTATCTCTTGTTAAAATGTTAATAGTCATGAATCAAATAAAATATCCATTGCCAGCTCTGTGACCAGCTAAACCTCTTGGAGTGATGTGATTGGTGGAACAGTTCCGATGCCTCTCTTAGCTATTCGGTCCACATAGTGCAAAATAATTTGACGCATTCAAAGCTTTAAGATCATAATAGATTGATTGAAATTGACTTTTCTTGAAATACGATTGTCATGCATCCTATGACATCATTGGCTCCAACTATGCAAACTGTGTTGACGTTTGTGGCAGAGTCGCCTATTCCATATTTATTGATAAAATTAATGTTGTTTATGTTCAAACTGTGTCGAAAAACCCGGTAAGTTTATTTATCATCGTGTAGAGATAGACAAATATTGTATTGATGTTGGTAATTTTTGCTCAATCACAGGTCCATGACAATTCTGTGCACGGTCTCTCTGTCAAAATTTAATGTCTTTTGTTATGTGTCTGTACATTGCTTTGATGATCTGAAATTGGTTTGATGGCTGTACAATCAATTTGATTTGTAAAACAGGTCGATTTCTGGACATTTTATACACCAAGGGTCCGGCTGCGTTTGACAAATTTTTGGAAAGGCTTGAGTATGAAAATCCCGCTGTGTTTGAACAGCTGACGTCTAAAAAGGCACGGAAGCCACCACCAGGTAAGTCCACAGAAAAAAAAAATTGCCAAAAGGTACTATGTTACTGTTTCATGAAACCAGTCTGTTTGTTTGTTTGTTCATATGTTAATTATTGCTTATTCTATCAAGTTGAACATGATTTTCACACACAGCACCTGTCTCGTTACTCAGAGCTTGAGGCCAATTGTTTTTGGTTGAAATGGAGATTCAACCCGTTTCTCACTCCTAGTGAACTGTACTTGACTATTCAAGATTTGCTTGCGAGATGACAGTCATGTCTTCTATTGACCAATAAGGGTATCGTGGATTACACAAGGACACTTGAATCTCCCTGTATGTCCCCCCTATACCGAATTATCCATCAAGCCCTTTTGTAGTCTGGCGTGCTTGCATCCTTGGAATTCCACAATGTTCTTTGTTGTCACATTCTTTGTAGTTACATTTTTCTATGCTGCATAACTTTGTCGATGTTAACAAAGTCTTGCTGTGCTGTGGACTGTAACCCCAATAGGAAAAAGTTGAATAAGATTGACAAATACCTGTGGATGGGTGGTGTTTTAATTTGGCCTCCAATCAATTACAAGAAAATGCAAAGCAAGCGCATAGCATAAGTTTAATTCAGGATAATTTTGAACTGAACAGAATCCCCCTTTTTTCAAAGATAGCTTTCAATTCTGGTTGAAACCTGGAATGTTTCCTCAGATATATGCCTTGAAGGGTTTTAGCATTACCTCTGAAAATGTGCAGGACATTCTAAAATTAGGTCAATGAAAGCAATGCTCTTTGTTACCTCCAGGACCAAGGAGAGTTTTATCACTGTGTAATATGGGACAAGCCTAAGTTAAGCATTGCATTTTTGTTGACCTGTTGTATTGGTGCTACAGGTTGCTTTTTTGTCTGATTCAGATTTAAAATTTACAATACAAACACGTATCGCATTAAAAGCTTCAAAGAACTCTAAGGTTGAGCATGCAATTACGATGAGTTTAAGTTAGATTATTACAGAGATTTAAGCGCTTCACTATTAAGTTTTCAAAATTTGTGGCCATTCAATACCACGTGCCTGTCTGCTGGGGTATGTCTGTATGTTGGGGGTGTGTCTGTGGGTTGGGTGTGGTCTATGTCGGGGGTGTGTCTGTAGGTTGGGGGTGTGTCTATGTTGGGGATGTGTCTGTGTTGGGGTGTGTTTGTTCAGGAAATACACCTATATGTGGACCTTCACTACGACTGTTTCAGTGCTAAGTTTTTGTAGAAATACTGCATCCCCCAAAAAATTGAGCACACAACATGGATTATAATCACTTGAAATGATCTGAACCTCAGATATTGGTAGATTGGTATGGAATTTCTAGTTTAATAAACTTTTTTGATTTTTTAAAATTATGGCGTCATATGTTGAGACTGGTGGAATATTCAATTTGTACTCAAGCCGAAAAAAATATTATGCCGTCTCACGTCTGACATTTCAGTCTTTGATCCTGAATAGAATCATTTTGAATTTAAGTCAGACCTCTATAATGGACTGTTTAGATGTCATTGTATCAATCAAAGTTGATGATTTACAGAACGTTTTAAAAAAAATTGAAAAAAACTCGTTCAGGATGTGGTAAAATTGGCACCCTGTTGTATGATGAACTCTGTTATCTCCATGAAATTTAGGGTTAACTCGGTCAAACATGGGCTTGTACCCAACTCATGGAATGTCCTTTCATTGTTATCAGTTCCCACACATTTTCAAAAAAAATGCCCGAAATAATAGCTATTGAATAAAACTTGAAAAGCATTTAATTTCCTGGCAAAAATAATGAAATAATAGTTCACTCATCAGTTGTATTGTGCTCTAAAATTGGTGAAATTCCTCAGTGAAGTTTTTCACTGCTGTAGCTTATCCTGCTTATTTTTGACCAGTGATCACAATAGTATGATAATGCAGCATGCTTGTTGTCTGTCTGTAGGTTTCATAGCTGACCTGAAGGGCTGCCGTGGATCTGTCATCATTCCTCATCTAGCTTTCATGGCCAAGACTTTGGAAGAAAAATATCATGAGGCAGCTGAGATAAGAGGTTTGATTGACAGTCTGAGCACCAGTAACCAAGCTTTGGAGGTAGGAGTGGGTGGAGTCATTCCCTTTCCTAGTAATAGACTTTAACTGCATTCTTTGTTCCATTGTCCAATGCCCATTTAAGAACTTGCCATTTTAGTGGAGCTAAAACCATGGCTTGGCCCGCTGTTTTGTCCGTTGCCGAAACATTTTTCTCTTTTTTTGAAAGAATGCTGGTCTGAACAGTAAATTTTGAAAACTGGACCTACACTCAGAGAATTAAGACTCTTTACTTCACGTCAGCTTTAACAAAAGTTGTCATCAACTCGGCTATGAGTCACAAGCATGCAAACCGATCAAAATGGATAGGGACCTACACTTTCTAAGACTTGTGGTCACTATGTTTCTATTCATTGAAACTGTGTTCTACTACCATCTGCTAGTTGAATTCTGTTTAGACAATACTAGCTTTCGTTTGTTTATCCTTATCTGATTAGTGTTAAGCCCAAATATTCGATGCAGACCTGTCAAATTTTGATAGATACTTCCAGTACCCTAACACTGAAGATGATTAAATTTTCTAGTGGTTCTCATCTAAAATTAATTTCAATCCAGGTTTTCATGAGCTTAATAGATGACCAATGGATTTTTAAGTGGCACATATACATAACTGGGTCAGCCGTTGATTTCCAGATAGGTCTGACAGCTGTGGCATCTCGTGGTAGTGATCTTGTCATGCCTGTAGTTTCCTTTGTGTTTGCAGGATCTCTGCGAAATTTTGTTGGTGTTTTTCTTTGGGGAAACTGCTGTTGCCCATGACTTCGTGCGGCTCTGACTACGGCAGTGCCCCCAAATGGCAATTTTAATTTTCTCATTTGCCTTTTTTCTTCAGAGTTTCTTGGTGGTTTTACATGAAATTTGACAAACAAGTTACATCATGAAGACAACTTCAGCCAGTTCGTCTTTGGAATGAATTCGGTCTGGCCAACTATTTTGCATTTATGGCCATTTTTATGATACCCATCAGCACCTCTAACGCACTGTCATGGGCACATTTCAAAACTCCACGTTGCTGTTACTTGTAAATGAATACAACTTAAGTTGGAATATTTTACATACTAGACACATGATACTCTGACAACAGACTGAGAAAGCAAGTGTTTAAACTTGAAGTAGTGTGACTGTTTTGTTGGGATTTGTTAAGTTCCCCACCACTGTGCCGGGTAATTCTTGTCTCATTCTTTTTACCCAGCCATAATAAGTTGTCTTTATACGAGGGACAGTTGTCACAATGCACCTTGGTTCACTCTATAGTTGCATTTACCTGACATTAGATCGCAAACATGCCGGGGTCAGCTTGAGTCATTTACTCGAAGACTGTCTGTGCATGCTCGCAAATGTAACAGTTAATGAAATCATGTGGAATGCTACCAAATCTCCCATATATACGCTATTGCATGTGCAAGGGTGAGAGAGATGGCCCGTTTTGCTTTGCCTGCCCAGTTTCTGTTCAGACGTGTAGTTGAAACTGCTGTAATATCAAACTGGTGTCAAAAATGGCCGCCATGGTATCAACTTGCTCCAATCAGCTGTTCCCTCTTCTGTTGCTCCATGGCAACTGCTCTTCTGTAAAAGTGCAGCGGCGTGCCATACTGCAGGTAAACTAATGCATGTCAGGATGGATGATTGCATTTAATTAGAAACTACTTGTCATAAGATTTGTATAGTATTGCTGTTTTGAAAGGGACTGTTTATCAGAGAATCTGATCCCTTTCATTCCAGTAGAGCAATTTACTAGGTGAGGTTTAAAAACTTACAGGAAAACACTCGCTGCCTGGCTAAAATACACTAGAATAGAGATGGTGATTTCTGAGATGTTTTTGAACTGTTTGACTCCTCAAATTTAATTCCTATTGTCTAAAGTTAAAGTAGGATCATTTTTCATGAATAAATTCATTGAAATCAGCCATTTTGTGTTAGGATTAGGCCGCTTCAACTTTCCTCTTTTAAGGGTTTCAATTCCCCCTCTTATTTAATTTCCTGTTTCCTCTTTTTGTCTCTTTTTATCATTATTTTGACTTTGTTCATGCAGAAATGTTTAATTCAGTTCAATTTTTCAGCACAAAAACTAGTTCTATCACACAAGCCTATTTATTTGCGGTCTTATACATCACCTGGGAATTTTTTCTCTCTTTTGTCATCGGTCATTCCAAGCCCACGTACACTGAGTTCTCTGTTACCAGTTGATGAATCCAGGTTTTTGCAATTCTTTGAACAGTGGTAGATACCTTGGATTCCTGATGGTGGGTGAAAGAGGATAGGAATGCCAAGCAATGTACTACATTTGATATCTGCACTTCAACCTGGATTCAACTGTCATCTGGAGTTAAAAAATCAAACGAGATTTTTGTAATGGAGATTTACTTAATGAATATATTGTCCCTGACCCTTAAGTCAGTCAGTGCTCAGCCACCTCCTGGGGATTTCAGCGTGTCCATGCGATTGCAGTCCAACCACTGCTTTGAGAGCAGTTATAGTGGCATGTCAAGTACAATTAGTATGATTTCCGTTAATTATATATTCAGTGAAGAAAATTTTCTCATATTCATACCAAATGATGTGATGTCTCTTGGCTGTCATGACGTCTGGGAGTTATTAATGGTCAGTTCATCGTGCCATGTTGATTATTGTCCCACTGAGAATGATGTCGTGATCAAAAATTATAATATTTACATTGAAAGTTATCAGTATGGAACAGCCATTCCATAAATGAAAGTTTGCGGCAGTCGTTCGTCATTTTTGCTGACAGAACAGATCTAACTGTCGTGATGGAAAAAAGTTTCCGGTCTCTTGACATGTACTTACTGATAGTAATGTCCTATGCTGCCTTTATAATTGGAACCTATTTCTATCAGGATAAGGTCAACGTCCTGCAGGTGAAGAACAACAAGCTGGGTCATAAATGCCATGGACTGAAGTTAGATAATAAACACCTCCTTGAACGGAATCAGACTTTACAAAGAGAAAAAGGTATCGTTCTTGTTTTTGACCACTAGATTACTAGGTATGGAGCAGTCCCCCTTTTGCAGTGCCTGACATATTTTCACACTTTGAGATTTTTATCTTACCTACCAATTAATGTGCAGTTGTCCATTATTAGTCGATCTTGTTTATAGTGAGAATTTTTCGTTTAGTGACCCGAACTGGAATGTACTATTATGCAAAATGAAAAATATTTGCTAGATATATTGAACTCAAGGTGTTCTCTGCTCGAGCTACAAACTAATTGATTAAAAACTCTAAATTTCAAGTAAATACTAATATGTCAAGTTCCCACTCTCGACCTGTTAACCTTAATGCTGGGGTCATCTAGTGCAAACTATGATTAGACAGTAATTCACTAAGCCATTATGTGCAGGAGCACAAAATAATAGACACTAATTGAGTTCCCACCAAAGTAGTCAAAACGTGTTTGATTGGAGTGCAAAGGATGGTTGAGCTGATGCGTTTGGTATGCTATGTGCCTTCATGATTCAGAGTTGCTGTATGAAAGTTCTCTGGGATACAAAAAGGAGACAGACGCATCCAAACTACGTTCTCAGCAGTATATGATGGAGCGTGATGCCATGACTGAGAGGTACAATGCACTGAAGCAGGAAAGAGATGCTATCACAGTGGATGTTTCCAAGTTCAAAGGTTTGTTGCTACGCAACCATTTGCTGGTGTCTTGATTTTGAAAAGCCCTTTTCATGTTTTTGTCCATGCATAGCGTTGAATTTGTGCTGATTTCCATGCAATAGGTTTTTATAATTCATAACTGAGCTTGTTTAAGTGTTTAATTGACCTATCTTTTTCCTCTGATTATTTGATTTGTTTCGGGTGCAGCACTTATCACGCAGGTTGAAAGCACGAAAAAACTCACAGTCATTGCACATTTAATTAGATTATCTGCGGATTGATTACAGATCGTTGGAACAGCGAAGTGGAGAAATCGATGCGCTTACAAAAGGATTGTGAGCGTGCACCGCGACGTATGGAACTGGAGACACTACGCACTGAGAACGAACAACTCCACCAGCAGGTGGCGCAGCAGAAAAGTCTGATAGTGAGTTTCGTTTCACACCATTGTGATGAATTTGAAAGCATTTCGTGAAAGCAAGAATGAGACCACTCCTCAGTTAAAAATCTTTAAAAAATCACGTAATGAAATAAAAGTGTTTCATGATTGAGTTCTTACTTAGTGAACGCTAGCAAAATGGAAACCACTGAGATGGTAAAGGTTGTGAGTCTTGAGTGTTGAATTGCGACGCTGTTGCCATATTCCATTATCCGATAACAAAATTTCCTCACTGGAGTCTGTTTTATGAAATATGACTTAAGACATCTGTCAGAAATTTGGTCTTGCGCTCCATGCTAGAATATTTCAGAACAATAATTGAAAGTCACTTCAGCTGAGAAAAAGTGCAAAGTCTATGAGAACATGCACACAACTGATAGTTAGTGATAAAGCTAGTTCTTTCAAGATGCACAATAACTAAAACTTTTTTCAGAAATAGTGGAAAAAGGCCGTATTTCCGCATGTAATCACATTGTAGGTGGTCTCAGGTACACTTTGCAACAGACATTTGCAAGCCTCTCAGGTGGGCCCATTGCCCCGGTCAACTGGAACCATTTTATGCTTTATTAATATGCAGTAAACCCAGTTGAGGAGCTACAAACCTCAGTGGGACTCGAGCGCAGGAACTTTGGTAAAGGAAGCAGACAGCTATCCCACAAGGCTCTACTGAGTGAATAGCAGTTCCTCACTATTATTCAGATATCATACTTACCACTTTAGTGTTGCTTGTTTGACACATGATAATTCTATTTCTCACATTACCTGGAATGTGTTACGACACCGATTACGTAATTTTTTATATTACATGGGGAAATCGCAAAGTAGTGCAAAGTAAAAAGCCATACGCCTTACATTTTATCGTCTGCAAAGAAGAAACAAGCAACCAAACGCGCCAACCAAACAATACCGGAATTCTGTGAAGTATAAATCGGGTGTTGCATTTGTACGTACTCCCAGTCAGAAGGATGTGCAAACACCTTCTTCATTCTTTCTTGATTTCCATATCCACGTTCATTCAAACGGAGACAACTCCCAACTCAAGGAATGCGGTGAGAGTGTCTAGCTGTGCTGTTTCGACTAAAGTTTATTCTGTGCTCTACGTGCGGGGAAGCGCTACTGACTGTGTTCTTTAGCAGTCTTCAAAGACTAATTATTAGATTCTAACTTGAACGTTTGTTACAAAAGCTGAATTTAAAATAAAACTAAGTATTAACGAAAAGTATTAACTGAATTTACATTGCACATTAAGCGCATTTGTGCAAAAGTTGCGTCTTGTGGTTGAAAGATTTAGGCATGTCGCGTTTTGTTTTCTGCAAAAAGATGATTTTTACAGTTCATGGGAGAAAACAAATCCTACACTTGTCTCAGGCTGATGATATGTGTAAAACCTCTTGAAAATTTTGTCGAAATCCCTGAGCCTCAGGATTTTGGTGAAATTTCAAAGAGGTTTTTGCCCATCATAAATCTGAGACGACTGTAAGATTCTCTATATTTAACACCTGATGTGTGAAATTCTATTTTGTGTAGTTTTTCAAAAAATTTAAAGTAAGAAAATTTTAGTTGAAATTAAGATGTCATATGAGATTTCAAGTTCCCGTTACTTGCTGCTCAGCTATTAGTCTTAAAGGAAAATGGATAAATTGCGATTTTGGCAATTATTTTTGTACGAAGTAAGGGGAGAAGTGCCCTAAAAGCCTAAAATTGATAACGTATCATTTGCTTCGCTGTGTTGCAGGACTCTCTTGAGGTACAGGTGTTGCAGAACGTGCAAACCAACTACCAAGAACAGGTAACCATACTTAAAGAACAGTACAATGATGCCATGGAAAAAAGCTCAGAGACTGGCTCGCAACTGTGTGCGACTCAACAACAGCTACATGATGTAGAAGGGGAGAAAAAAAAGGTGAAATCTTAGCAGGCCATCTTTCCTACTAATTTTTAATGTGGTGAAATCATGAAAAGACCAATTTACTTCTGGAAACTGGTATCTTGTAGTTTTTGCCCTGATAGGGAATTGGTTTTGAAGAAAAGAAACTATTCATACTATAGGTCATTTATAATTGCCAAGTTTTGAAAGGGGCAGTCAATCTTGTCAAAAGTAATGGCTTTGTGACACTTTTCATTATACGGTCAATTACAGCTGATAGGCTGTCCTTGTAATATTTTCCCATGATTATTTCATTCTGTAACTCATCTGAGGTCATGTTCATGTAGGAAGCTATGATTGGTCACATTGCGCAGTTACCGTGCACTTTTTCATAGTGAGGTGCGATAATTTTTCTTTCAGAAGTGCTTCGTTTCCGAAGTAAAATAAAAAATATATCCTGAATTGCGAGTAAAATGTTTCAAGTAGTAGTACTTTATGCGTAGTGGGCATGCCTTATGTGTTCACCTCGGCACAAAACTGTTCTATAGATGGCTGAACAACTGAATGAAGTCGAGCTTACTGTAAAAAATCTGAAAAAGGAAAGCCTTACATACAAAGAACAGGGTGAGGACCTGAGGACACAGTTGAAGAAGATTCAGATGGAGAGGGATGAGGTTAGTTTCAGTTTGCAAGTGTTTAAATCATTTCGGAATACATGCTATGACTGATATGTGGATCTGGAGTTAGATGTTTACAGTCATGTTACAGGCCTCCAATGGAGGTGGAGATTCCTACCTTTGAATGCTCTTATCCCTACCACCCAGTCATTATGTCTCTCCTTTCCAGTCTTGACTGTGTACTAGATTGATTTCTTCATATTAGTGTCAGGTTGGTATTTGACCACATCTTGGTCCAACAATAGGTTGTACAGTTGTACAGTAGTGGCACTAGCATTTAGCAAAACATCAGTCTTAAGAATCACGATTAAATCTTGAAAAATAATACCTACATTATGCATGAGACATAGTTTGCAATAGACGCACAATTGGCAGGGTCCAAGATATTGAAGGAACTGGCATAATGGTGCCATTGGTCGTCATCTCATCAAAATATTGAAACTCAAAGCTGTACATTAGACATGGGTCAGTAACAGCCATAATCAGTCACACTCAGGTAGCAGATCCTTGTTATTGTTTGAGTGTCATGCGGTTTTGGACTGTGTGCTTGAGGACTTTAAATTTTAAAGGTGGCACAAGTTGTAATGAATCATTTTGGGCCTATTTGGATGCTTCAAAAACAGATGTAATTTTGGCGTTAATATAACGACAGATTTACCCAACAATAACAAGTCAAGTTAGGCTGAGTTAGTTTGTAGCATGAGCCATTCAAACTTAGAGAGTGGAATTCCCCACTTTGCGTGATATTGTCTCCACTTTTATAAGAAAACTGGGCTAAGTTGAGATGTGCTCGTGATCAAAGTAACCAGAGCAGCTTCATGCTCTGGGTGTGTCAAAATTTGTTTGGCCTAATAAGCTCGTTGTCATCATAATACCAGCATCTAACAATTGGGCTTTCCCCCACTGTTTGCGACACATTCGTTAAAGAATTTTTTGGACTTAGGTGTAAATAGGCCCTCAAAGTGGCTTAGAATTTCGGAAATGGTTGTAAATCTTCGGTGTAGCTCGAAATGGGCCTTTTGAAAGTGACATGCAAGGTCTGTAAGTAGGCCTGCTGTCCTAGTTGGTCTGTGCAAGTAAATAAAGCTTGTAAAAGGATTTGTGGTCTTGACTGAGAAGATAATTGTTTTATTACCCCCTATGAATTTGGAATAGTCTTTTCTAGAATGAATCTCACTTCTGTGGTTGATTCCTACTGCTGTTCACATTCTATCACATCCAGCAACGTTGCAGCATTTCAGTTTTTCTTGGTTGTTTTTCTTTATTTACACTAAAGGTAGGGCCTTATTTTCATGCCTGAATTTAGCCAAATGACTCTGTTGTCTTCAAAATCACTTAAAGTAACTCTATTCTATGCAACTTTTGTGCACAAGCTCCTTATGCAAATATGGAACATTTTAATGCAATAGTGACTAGTGAAAGGGTCATATGACTAGAATGGCCAATTGAAACTGATATAATGTTCTAGGGTCATCTATACCTATGCAAACTTCACTGTGATCTTATTGGCTGCATTTGACTTTTAATTTAATATTTTCTGCCGCCTGTTGGCATAGTCAGTAAAATATTCCAGTTACTCCTGCCCTTCTTTGCAGTATTTTACCATTCCACAACTTTGTTCATACAATACATTGAGAACTTAATCATGATCCGTAGACTGCTAGCATTTAGCGTTACACTTTCGCAACTTCATAATTATGATGATCTCCTCTGTCTGTTAATGGCAACACAAGTTACCTGCTCTTCAGAGCCATGATGATGCTGACTCATCGCATCTTTGTGTGACAGCAATGGCTTCAATTTCAGGCAATTTCACAGAGGAACACGGCTCAAAAAGCATGCGAGCAGAAAATTGAGGAACGTGACCAGCTGGTGGCTAGCAAGCATAACATGCAGGCAAAAATGGACCTCTTGAACAACGATATCTGTCACCTGGAAAATCAGGTGAGAAAGTTGCAGCAAGAACTGGAAGAAGCCACTGGAACTAAAACTCGCTACAGCGGCGACAGTGGAGAGGTAAGTCTCTACCTTGTCTTCAGATCCCAAATTCCTTTATGCAAATTACTAATTTACGTGAGCCACCAATTAAAAAATTGTGGATTTAAATAAAATTGTCATGCGAGAGACTACAGAACAATGCCTTCTCTATAGTTATCTCTACGGTTTGTGTTTTTATCTTCATGTCTTCTGGAATTATCTAGACACTCAAGTAGATACCTTCTGTCTGTGTGTCTTTAAAAGCTGTATGTTTACCATTATCTAGTAATAACAATGTGGTATTCATGCTCATACCTAGTGCAGGTGAAAATTACATCCAAAGCTCAAATAAATTTGTGAACCGAAGTGTACGTTTTAATTACGTCATTCCCTGTCTAAACTATAGACAACCACCTGGATGGGCTGCCAACAGTCAACACAGACACATAGCTATATACTAGGTGAACAAGCAGCTTAAGTAGCTGGACTGAATTCAATGCACTATCTTTTTAGCAAACCCCATCCTTTCGTGATCAGCACGGTCAATTTTACCTGTACTAGGTTCTTCATTCCGGATTTGTTTATATATTTTTGATATGATGACATTCTTATTCCACTAACATTTGATACAACATGATGTCCTTTGACCACGTAATAACAATAACAACATACAAGTGATGTGCATAGTCTCAGCAAATTCTCACCGGAATATTTTCACTGTTGGTGAGATTTTTCTCGCTAAGTGAATAATTTCTGAATTACTTTGATTCTAACTTTCTTTCAGGATGAGAACTTCCGTTTACTTTTTCTTAAGGGGTGGTTTTATTGCACAGCATTGTGGTTAAATTACTGTGGAAAGTGAGCCTTCAAACTACATTGCCTAACAGAAGCATTTAAGTGTCAAATACACTTTGAAAGGTCTGCTCCCGCTTAAAAACTAACTACCAATTTCACTTGGAATAGACTGAGGTGTATAGCTATTGACATCGTTCTTACACAATCCCTGCATGTGTTGCAAAAAAGCAAGACGGTGTGATTGACAAGTTCAATTTCTTGCTGACATGTAAAGCATCACCTATCAGTTGGCATGTGGTCACCAAATTTGCGTTCTTTGGCTCACACTGCTCAAACTGTCTGGAAATGATGTAAGACCATTACGGCATTTTCCCGTTGGTCCCAACTTGTTCAATTCTATAGCCCAACAACAAGTTGGGAAGATTAACACCCCTGTAGCCAATATCTTACATGACTGATTAACTCCATTCTGGCATATATGGTTGGCGAGCCAGCTCTTTTTTTGTTCGATAATTGCTCTAATCTCAAGTAAGATCATATCTAGCTTGACTGGGCTGTGCTGCTAAAAATAAAAGTTAAGTTA
>NMRA01000350.1:7641-35118 GCA_002633005.1 Phoronis australis | reverse complement strand
CGGTCAATTTTACCTGTACTAGGTTCTTCATTCCGGATTTGTTTATATATTTTTGATATGATGACATTCTTATTCCACTAACATTTGATACAACATGATGTCCTTTGACCATGTAATAACAATAACAACATACAAGTGATGTGCATAGTCTCAGCAAATTCTCACCGGAATATTTTCACTGTTGGTGAGATTTTTCTCGCTAAGTGAATAATTTCTGAATTACTTTGATTCTCACTTTCTTTCAGGATGAGAACTTCCGTTTACTTTTTCTTAAGGGGTGGTTTTATTGCACAGCATTGTGGTTAAATTACTGTGGAAAGTGGGCCTTCAAACTACATTGCCTAACAGTAGCGTTTAAGTGTCAAATACACTTTAAAAGGTCCAGCTTAAAAACTAACTACCAGTTTCACTTGGAATAGACTGAGGTGTATAGCTATTGACATCGTTCTTACACAATCCCTGCATGTGTTGCAAAAAAGCAAGACGGTGTGATGGACAAGTTCAATTTCTTGCTGACATGTAAAGCATCACATATCAGTTGGCATGTGGTCACCAAATTTGCGTTCTTTGGCTCACACTGCTCAAACTGTCTGGAAATGATGTAAGACTATTACAGCATTTTCCCATTGCTCCCAACTTGTTCAGTTCTATAGCCCAACAACAAGGTGGGAAGAACACCCCTGTAGCCAATATCTTACATGACTGATTAACTCCATTCTGGCATATATGGTTGGAGAGCCAGCTCTTTTTTTGTTCGATAATTGCTCTAATCTCAAGTAAGATCATATCTAGCTTGACTGGGCTGTGCTGCTAAAAATAAAAGTTAAGTTATAACATATTTGAACATGAAACAATACCATTTCTGAAATCCTTGTCAAATGGTGATCATGTTTAGCTTTTGATTTGCCAAAAGCGTCCAACTACAATCGAAGTTACGACAATCTATTCTTTCCGAATGTACCAATTCTCGCCCTGGGTTTGGCTGTTGTCTGTAATAAGCCTGGTAGATAATTGGCCTGCCTGTTGTCATACCCGCCAGACAAAAGACTGTGCTTGGCAGTTAACAAAGATGGTAGATGTTATGACACGCTAACATTTGGTAAATCATTGCCGGTATGGAAAAATGCCGTCATGCAAGTTATTGGTGTCTATAGAGGCCACTGCTAGTCAACTGTAACATTGGTCAAGGGAGAGGGGTTCTTTTCTCAGGTTTACGACTTTTCAAGTCATAATTTTTAGTGTTCATGCGTTGGAGTACTGCCTCAAAGTGTCTTGATTTACTTTGTAGTATTCGATGGACAGGTCATTTTCTGAAGATGACATTTCTGAATCCTCTGGGGTGAGTCAAATTTTTTATCATTGTGTCCTCTGCGAGTTCCCCAAAGTTGTAGTGCACATTGCAATTTCAATTAATTTTCACAACTAAGGAAATTTCTGCAAAAAATTCTGAAACCGTGTATGAAGTTCCCTGTATGGTCTGCTTCCAAGAATCGTTCGGTATTATCAGTTTGGGAAGAGCTCATTGATGGCTTTTAATGAATCTCGACACAGTTATGTTATGTCAATGCGCCATCACCATTAAATTTTTGGGTGGTTTCAACTACAGCAGACCTTCTGTTTGATATCAGAAGTCAATGCACCATCAATGCTTTGTTTTGGGAAGGATTTGTCCCTTGCGGCATTGTGATGAGGAGTTTTTTATGCATTGTTTGGGGTAAGAGGGAGAGAATCGCTTAATGGATTTCAGTCAGTTCACATATATTTGATGACTATATGGCGGCGCCATTTTGTTCTTGAGAAGAGGCTTTTCAATAATTGTTGTTTAGTGGAAGAACGTTTCGGAATTTCTATCTGACCTGTTTGACAGATTTCAATGAAACTTTACTCTGCGGTATACATTGGCAGTGTGCCGGTACCAGTTGATTTTTGGCCTTATTTGACGCCTACCACACCTAATGTACCTTAGAATCATATTGCATGCAATAGACCATGGGCACATGTCAACGCCCCAGTGTTGTTCTTGTTAGTATCAGAAAATAAGTGTTGTTTTAAAGTAAAGTTTGAACAAAATAAATTGCAGATAGACAATTGGCCTGACAGATGTGAATGGACCTCCAGCTTATTAGTAGAACCGTCCTGCTCCATAAAACGAAAGGAGGTATTTTATTTATTTCTCATTATCTGATCTAATATCATCACGTACTGCCCTGGGGCCTGTTTCATGAATTTTCTTCTGGTCTCAACGGAAATTTATTAATAAGAAGACAAATTGGTCTTAGCCCTGCTCTTTAAAATTCATTAAGATCAAAATTAGACTAAAACCAGTCTCGGCAAAGACCAGAACTTAAACTGCTACAGAGTTGGTTTAGGATCGAACTTTTAGTCCAGGTGACAAATTATTGTAAACTGTCAAGTAACAAATTAGGCTAATATTTTTCTCAATGTTCTAATAGCCCAAGCATTGTCAAGTTGAAGATCGTCTGCTTTCGATTCGAGAACCATCAAAACACTATGCAGTGTCATTTATCTGCTCATTTCAAAACTAATATTTTCCATCCACATCACGATTCTTTCCAATCATCAAGATACTAATGATCGTACTTGTGGCTCTAAAATTATGTTGTAGTGTCTTAAGTTAATGTAAATTTCGATCTTAACTATCTTAGACAATTTTTTTGTTGTTGGTCCCACGAGTTTAGCAAAATAATGAGATGAATAAATTTAAATTCAATATTAACCGAACTTCTGTCACCCATCAAAACCTCAAATCATGATCTTTTATCTGAATACAAAAATCCTCAAAGCTTTGTGTCTTAGTTTGCATTTTCTAACAACAATCATGGCAGTTATTTCTTGTCCCTTATTAATTTGTCTGTAACTGAAATTCAGGGAAGGCACATGATTTACTGTGCTCGAGTCAGTGTAGGAGATTTGCAAACTTGCCAGTGTTTGCTTGCATGAGACTATGCTCTCTGTTAAGGGGGGATCGTCGACCATCAGCTCGTAGCTAATAAAGACACAGACGCATTGTTGAAAGCGCAATGCTTGTTTTTTGTTTTCTAGACAAACAGAAGCGTGTTAACTGGCATAAAGGTGATCAGTTTTATGTTAGCCATTTTCGTGAGCCAGATTAATGATATGTGGCCTCACTGATTTTCATTTAAAGTCACCAAGGTTAAGTCTAGCATATGACCTAGTCTATCAATCTTTCTGATTCATGCAGTTTGCTCGTAGCGTTCGTCTCATATGTTGTTGTATTGACCGTCTTGTAGCCTCGATATGTTGAGGAGGACTCATTCCGGGTGAAAACTCTGTATCAGAGAGAAAGTCATCCTCACAACCTGCCTGTCCCTTCAACACCCATAATGGACTCATCGCCAAGTTCCACTCATTCCAGTCATCTTTTGAAGACCAGTTCAGTTGAAGTAGCCAGTGTCTCGTCCAGTGCACGAAGTTCACAGTTTAAGCGATCGCGTTCGCTGCCAGGAAACTGCAAAATGCAAAATAGGTATAACTGAAAGTGGGGTAGTTATAGTACGCTAATGATTAATTTTAAGTGGGGATAGTGAACAAACGGTGGTCTTCCAATGATTCTTCAGGTGACTAAGGATTGTGTTTTGCTGTTGATGAGTTGATTTGAGGTCTCGCATTTTTTCTTTTTTTGATGTTCAGTCATGTCTGGATGCTTTGGAAGTCTGATGTATTTTGTTACTAGTTTTTTTATTGTACTAGCTGGCCTGAGCTGGTCACGTGGTGTAATATCTCTCACTATTTACAAGACTTATTTGATGCTGTTTTGCTTTGAAATCCCAGAGCCAATGGAAATCTCAAGTCTTTTAATCCTTATGTACTATTTTGCTTTGAATTTAGAGCTACTTAGTTCAAGGAGGCTATAAGTTAAAATATGTTTCAAGCCTTCAGCTCAGGCCCTTGATCACATGACCTTGATCACATGGCTGACCTCCCAGCATTGTGGAACAGGAATTTGCACCATGTCGTGAATGAGATGAAGTTGCAGTCCCTGGTCATGGTTAATTGAGGACTTTTGCAACTAGCCTCCCATTTACGGCAAGGTGTTAATCCCAGACCCACAATCGGGAAGATCAGTCACGTGATCAAGGGCCTGAGCTGCAGGCTTGACTAGACTTATAGTCTCCTAGTAACGTCTCTTCTTTTTACCATCGTCACAGAAGACAACGGTGAATGATGAACATTTTTGCCAATTTAGAGCTAGTTCGCTTGTCACTGAACAGTTGGAACAATCCTCTGGCAAACATTCTCGAACATTTCAGATGTCCGCAACTTTCCTGCAAACATTTTCAAAACCGTTCAAGTTGTCTGCAACTTTTCTACAATTGCAGTCATCAAACTGGTTCTCGAAATGTGCCTATGCTATATCAGGCTATTGCCAGTCTCTAGTCAGGATTCTTGTATTGTTTTTCTCCTAATGGTTTGCACTGTTTTTCTCAGGAGTGCCAGTTTAAATGAGCGTAATGTCAGCATTCCAGCATCGTTTTTGCAAGACTTTGTCGAGATTCGCGGAGAGATAGTCATCGGATTCTATGTCTTCTGCGTCAATACAAAGCAGTTTGAATATGACATCAGAGAAATGGATCAGGTGTTACAGGTAAGCCACTTTAAAGGGGCACATTTGTCCAATGAATGAGCCTTAGTTGGCAATTTGTAATAAAATCTCAAAAACAATGATATTTATCGGATTTTGTTTCAGTAACTTCAAGAAGTCAGTGCTCTTCACAATTATCCTAAAAATGTATTTCTGGCATTTTTACAGAAATTAACTGTGATGCTCTCAGCCAACATACAAATAGTGAATATTCAGTGACATGCAGAGCAACTCAGGTTCCCTGTTGTTAGGCGTGCCTAACTCATATTGCCTCCTTTTTAACCCCACCTTGCTTGGCCTTTTTCTGATAATTGCTCTAACATAAGATTGATACCACACACTTTACCCTCCTTGATTATAATGAGCCATTTAAGTACGATATAAATGAATTTTTTATATAAGGACTTCTAGTGAATTCATTTCCGATTGATCAGTTATCAAATGCCGATTGTCTCAATGGAAACCAAGGTTAAGAAAATAGTCCCACTGAGCTTTTTTCGTGACATTTTCAGAAGCATGGCTCTGTTGCTCAGATAGTAATCGACTTGCATGTTGTAGCAATTGATATGGGTTGGGCTGAGTGATCAACAATTGTGTTGGAGTAGACGATGAAACAAATAAATGCATCATCTGTGTTAGAAGTGGGCAATCAAACACTGCGTCAGCCTCATTCCATCGTGTATTTCATGTACAAGTTATATTACATTTAAAAACAAATCAGTCTTGCACAATACAATCGGTGTTGAACAAACTACGCACAAGCCAACCTCTAATACACGGTGTCATGAGCTGTAATATCTGATGAAAATATTCCAAATCATTGTACAGAATAATCACACGGAGCTCGAATTGCTACAAAATTAAAGAAAATCTATGCAATATTGCAGACGTACGTGTACCGGGAAGTGGATAGTGCTGATAGATAACTATTTGTTAATATATCCGTGAAAAATTAATATCTGCTTTTTCTAACTAACATTTCTGTACTTACTGGAGTTTTCTATTCACTGGGTAATATACAAAGTGCTTACTAGAATACCCGCTACAAATTAACACTCAAGCCAGATCTGTTCAGACAGTATTGTGATTGACTAGACTACAATTATATAGTAGATATGATAATAATGATTGACAATGTAGGAAACATGCAAAAATTCTCTCGTGTCAGTATGAATTAGTCAGAATAGTTTTTATTTCCTGTATGTTACAAGAGTTATGTTATTTCAGGTGGAATGCTCTGATAGAGATGGGGTCTTGCAGTCTTTAACTCTTCGTGACGGCTCACAAGAAGGCCAGGACAGAGTTCGCTATGCCATCATGTGTGCCCAGCCAGACTCACAAATTAACCTCTGCTTAATGCATAATCCTGAAGGTATCTTGTTTAATTCCATTTCATGTCTTGTAGCGCTAGGCATCGCATATCTCATTTCATGTCTTGTAGTATTAGGCGTCGCATATCTCATTTCCCAACCAACTACTGAATTCTGCTTCGTACTTACGGTTGGGGTGACAGTAAGGCAATTAAAGGTCCACTTGGGACTTTTGTGACTTCTTTTGTTTGGGGACTAAGGAACAGTGTGCTAACCACTATCTGTCCATAGCAACATTCTTTCCCGCGTTTTGGACACTAGATTACACACGCTAACTCCGCCATGTTTTCCAGTGTTTGAACAGGAAAGATCTTTTATTAACTACAACAGAAATGTGCATTGCAATTTGCTTCTTTCTGTCCCAGTCTTTGTAATCATTGTGTGATATGCCTTAGCAACAGTGCTGGGTGACTTCACGATCGTGTATACCATCCTTATGAGAGTGGTCTTAACCTGCAAAGAATGCTGTGATATTAAAAAAGTGGGTGTGTGGGTGTCGTATAGTTGATATATGCTTTCAATCTACTCTGTATGAGGAATTCTTTTTTTCCAGATCGGAATTTATCCACTAAAAATTCTTTTTTAAAAGGTGGAATTCTAATCGTTTATAAATTTTCATGCACCCGTCACATATTTATATGTGGTCACATATTGCCGTCATCTCTGTCTGGACGTCTGGCGTCCACAGCTGTATCTCCTAAACCCCTTGCAGGATCTTGACGAGATTTGGCAGATGTGTTCCTATGAAGCTGACAACGGCTGACGACAAATTTCGGACCTCTCCGACTACCGGTGTGCCTCAGAGTGGCAATTTTAGTTTTTTACGCTTTCCTCAGTCTGTATCTTTTGATGTTCTCAACAGATATTCATAAAATTTGGCAGTCAAGCACCTATTAGTGAGATGATGCCATCCTCCCGTTTTCGGACAAATTCAATGTACTTTTCGCTGCCTAGTGGCCAGTTTTTCTGTATTCGAGTCTGTTTTTTGGCGTCCGCCTTTCTATCAACCAGACCACTCTAGGGATGATTTTGAAATTTGGCATATATGTTCTTGTTGTGAAGAGGGCTACTGACAATGATTTTATGACGACTTCGACAACTGTGACGCTTCCTAGTGGTAGTTTTGTTTGTTTTTGCGCCCATGGCTGTATCACCTAAACCCTCTCAGGATCCTAATGAGATTTGGCAGATGTGTTCCCATGAAGGTGAGGACAGATGGCAATGAATTTTGGAATTCTCCGACTACTGGTGTGCCCCCTAGTGGCAATTTTAACTTTTTTTTTATGCTTACCTCTGTAGATTTGGAGGTCATCAACGGATTTTCATAAAATTTGGCAGTTAGACATCTATAAGATAGTATGAAGATGCCATCGTCTTGCTTTTGGACGGATTTGGGGTACTTTGCACCACCTAGTGGCCATTTTTACTGTTTCTGAGTCTGTTTTTTGGCGTTCGCCGTTCTATCAACCAAACCGCTCTAGGGATGACTTTAAAAATTGGCATATTTGTTCTTGCTGTGAAGAGGGTGGCTGACACTTTCCTGATGACTTGGAATACTATGGCGCCTCCTAGCGGCAGTTTTGTTTGTTTTTGTGCCCATGGCTGTATCTCCAAAATGCTCTACAGGAACTTTATTGAATTTTGGTGGTGTATCTATATGAAGTTGACTACAGAGGATGATGACTTTCGGATGGATCGGGTTACCGGTGTGCCCCCTAGTGACAATTTTAGTTTTTACGTTTACCTCTGTATCTTAAAGGGTTGGCAATGGATTTTCGTAAAATTTGGCAGTTAATCATCTAGTAATGAGGTGACGCTATCATCCGCTTTTCGGTAAAATTCAAGGCATTTTGCGCCACCTTGTGGCCATTTTTACTGTTTTCTAGTCTTGTTATTTGACGTCTGCCTTTCTGTCAACCAAACCACTCTAAGGTTGGTTGTGGAAAGCATTTACATTCCTAATGGGAAGAGGAACTCTGACGTTGATTTTCTGACAACTTTATTTTCTTTGGCGCCTCTTAGTGGCAGTTGATATGTTTCCTTGCGCTTTTAGCCAAGTAGTGGCAATTTCTTTTTTTGTCTTTTTCCTCTGTTTTCTCAGAAGTTCCTTGACGAATTTTTATGAAATTTGGTAAATAGCTTTGATGACGCATACAACTTCTTGACTGGTTTTGACATATTTTGCGCCATCTAGTTGCCATTATGTTCCAAATAAACACCCCTAGAAGCACATCGTAAGCGGTGCATTTGTGGGCGCATTTCAACGTTCCACGTTGCTCTTGTTTAAAAAATGTTTAATAAATATACAGCAAATATTTAAAGTAGTTCAAACTAATTTAGATGCTCGTAAGTCGTGTGTATGTTTAAGTCGGTTATATTTCCCTGATACAATTATTCTAGTTTGGGCAGTCTGAACTTCTCTTGTAAGTTGACTTTTGTTTAACAGTAAAAATCCTCCAATTTAGTACTGTGGACGATTTTTATTTTGCCAACGGTAGGTCGGAACTTGTCCCAAACTTTGGAAACTTTGGACATTGCTCAGGCTAGCCTTAATCCAAGAATCAATGGAAAGGTTACAAAATTCTCCACTTTGTAAATTGAAAACACATTGTCGTAAACTTAAGAAATATGGTGAGCGTGCCAAAATCTCAACTGTCCTAAATTCCAAAATCAAGAACATTCAACCTTTGTGGGAGTTTCCATTCCCAAATCCTGGAGTCAGTCTGTCCCAAATTTGAGAATTGGTACCAGTAAACTTGCACCTTCGTCCAACTTGTACAAGATTCACTGCATATTTTTTCAGAACAATTATGACCTTTTAACTAAAGATACAACTGCGAGTTTTAGGGGCATTGCTGTTTTCTGTAATCAAAAACTAAAAATAATAATTTTGTTGTTTGTCTGACTCAACCTGTTCGCAGTGACTTGAAGATAAAAAGGAATTCTGGGCTGCTTTCTGTTGAACAAGTTTCCTTCAATTGGAGTGCAAGTGTTTCTTGGATATAGCTCAAGACTTCACTTGCGCACACTGCCAAAATGGACGTCACAGAAGTGATTGGTCAATGGAAATAGAATGTTGAATTGTGACATAAAGTTCGCAGTGGCTGTCCCATAAGTGAAGGTTTTTTGTTGCAAGTGTCTCACAAGTGTCTTATGGTTTTGGAACGCAGCTCAGTAAACTGACTGGAATTAGGGTAAGCTGTTTTGATAAAGCTCTCATGTTCTTCACTTACAGGCTTCCGTCACCTGCAGTCAGTGTATGACAAAGTGAAGATCACTGAAGACCCGTTTTTCATAAGGTAGGCAACAGTCACCTGCTGCTAAGCATTGCGCAGAAACACTTGTTTACAGAATCCATGTGTGTATTATGCCGTAATCTCTGTCCGACATCTGCTCCTGCTTCTGTAGACACTGGACAGATTTTTTGTGAAATTCTGCAAAGTAGTCATGCTTCTGTCATGGGTAAGACAGCATAAGCAAATTTTGGATAGATCTGATTACTGGTTTGCCCCCTAGTGACAATTTCATTTTTTAATTTATCTAATATGTATCTTTGGACTTCCTTGAGGTGTATTTTTATAAAGTGGCAACAGGTACCGAAAACTTTTGTATGGATCAGACTACTCCGGTGACTGACTCCTGGTGGCGAAAATTTTTTACGTTTTTCTCTGTATCTTTGGAGTTTTTGACATCTTGTCATGAAATTTGCAATATGTTTCTGCTAAAGAGTTGATGTATGACAGTACCTTCACATTTTCATATAGATTTAACTTATTGTGCACCACCGATTATTTTTAACTTGTAGAGCACCCCCTAGAAGCTGTTATTACACTTAGTGTAATGCTTCTTTCATTGAGAAGTATTCAGTTTTAACTTTCTCAACTGTTCATGGCAGTCATACTCCTCTGTCAGCAAAAACAAAACCATCAATCTTGGCCTATTTCATGCCGACTTACAAGACGTAAGTTAAGTCACATTTAACAGAAGAATTTGTGTTAAGATTTTGCTGCAAAAATGATATTCAATTTATTTTTGCCTCATTCCTGACTAATTATTTTTGTTAATAAGTAAAGACTAAGCAAAGGATCATCTTTCAAACACTATTGGTCTATTTTCCATGAAAATTTAGATCTTTTAAGCAGTTCCTTCTTCAGATTAGAAGTGATTACTATCCACTGACACGTTCAGGTCATAGATTAGATTAATGCTTAGAACTTTTGCTCATAGCCCTGCACTGTGTTTGATGAGATTTCACACTGTCCTTTGAATTGTTGTCTGTTTCCATAGGTCCAATATGGAGATAGATAGCCATCTTCCGGGTTATCTAAATATACATAAGGGAGACATTCTGATGGTATTACACAAAGCTGTAGAAAGGAGTGACAGAACGGGCAAGCCTGCGGTTGATCGCTATGGAAACTTAGTGTATGACTGGTTTGCTTGCAAGATCGACAAGAAAACTGGTGATGCTGATCAGTTTGGCCATATTCTTAGTGAAAACAGGTTCGTTTTATTTCAGATTTGCTGCTTTTCTCCGACTTCAGCTGTACCGTACTTAGTATAACATGTGACAATTATGTTCAAACATTAATAGTACTTTTGAATTTAGCAGATCATTAGTGTTTCTAGGCAATGTTACTGGACTGGTTCAGTTTTAATACAATCTGTGTGTAAACATCTGTGCTAAAGGATGTTCCATACTGTCCCAACGTCGGGTTCAGTTGATGTCCGAATAATTTTAGCAACGTTAATCAAAGTTTCACAAACTAGTCTGAGTGTTAAATGTTGTTCCGATAACTGTATTTTGTCTTTACACCACTACAAAATTAACATTCAATTTATTTTTCCAGGGCTTCTGAACTATTGTCAAAATGCACCACGTCTCCACTTAAACTGTTAGGCAAAAGTACCTTGGACATGCCTTTTGGTAAGTTCAGTAACTCTAGTTAAAGTTGCATATTCTCGTCACTTATTGCATAAGGTTGTGTAGCACCTGAGAATAGTGTCGAAAGCTGGTCAAGTTATCTCCGAAATGACCGATAGGATCTATGAAAGGTACACAATACAGTCTGTTTTATGCACTGTTTTCCAGAATGCTGTTAGATATTTTGTTTTAATGTTCCACTTTGGCGATCAAAGATAGGACTCAAAAGTTTCATAAAATGAAAGCAAGTTAACTTTATTTTAAAAAATTTAAATTCGTTTTTTTTGAGATTTTATCTTGACTATTATTATCAAATGAAGTTTGGGTGTCGTTATTGGTGTTTTTATTTGGCTATTTGTTTCTAGTTTGCTAGTAAAGACTTCTAAAAGGACTTAGTCACGTGACATTATTAATTGCAGATAAGGTGATCAAATTCTACAGGTTTCCTAATGTTAGAAGAAACATCTATTTATTGTCTTTGATTTAAAATCTTTCAGTGCTGGTTTGTTATTCAAAGTGCAGACCACACAGTCGCCTGTCTTTACTTATGATTGGGTTGATTTTGCTTCGATGTGTTTTCAAATTAATTTGTGCATGTCTGTCTTAATTACAGAAAATCTTCAAATTTCATTTTTGAAGCACAAAACTTAGCCCACAAAAAGTTACAGTGTTTTCTAGTGAAGTGACCACTCCCACGTGTTGCGCTGTGGAAAGTTTTTCCAGCAGACAGATACTAACAGACAGACATTGTAACACCATGATAGTAATGAAGATGACATCATTTCTTTGACTTGCATCATGATTATCATTAAAATCAATATTATTGCTTTACAGGTGAGGGGAGCATCAGGGAAGTTCCATACCAAAGACTGCATCAATGTGAGTTTGTACCATCCTGTAGTTCTAAAATTTGTTTATGGTGTGGTTTGTGACTCGGACCTTTCTTGGTGTCAATTATGCCATTTGACCCTTGACCCGTAATATATATTAAATAAACAACTTGTCATGCCTCATCGTGAGTATTCAAATGAGTCATTCTGATGAAGGTTGATGTTGACATCCATTGTGACCCTTTTCATAGACTTTTTGCCTTCAAACTGAATATCAGATTCATTCACTGACTACACAGTTCACATTATGAGATTCATGTGTAGACGTGTATCTGGGCTGCATTCCATAGAGTAAGGTTCTTTCGAGAGATATGTGTTCATGCAAGTCTTCGGCAGATAGTTCCATGCATTACAAATGAAGCACGTGACCATTCTCTCCAGTGTCTTGTGTGGTGGAATCCCCTGCTATGTTTACTACATTGATTTAATGCAGACAAGAAGCTTCTTGTTATCTACGGACCTTGTCAGCTAAGGTACACAGTACAGCAGGAGCTCCGGTTGAAGCATGACTTTCTGGAGTGTACGCTGGGTGAGCCCTTTGTTATTAACATTAGTTGCATGAGACACACAGCTTGAAATCATTAATTATTGGTTGAACTTTCTCAGTATTTTCTTAAAATTTGACGTTTGCTGCTGACAAATGTAATACTTACAACTCTGAAAGCCGTAACTTACGACCAGTGGTGGCTGTGCAGAGACTTAAAAACATAATGTTTCAGTTTTTGAACAATTCAATAGTTGTCATAATTGGTGATTGCTTCTGAAAATTCCTGCATGAAAATATGGACAAGGATTCATCCAGGCATCTGAAAGTATGATGAGTTAGCGCTAAGTATGCTGTGAAGCTTACAGCACCAAGTGGGTTGTTTTTTTTTATTGTATTCCATTGTGGGCAAAGGGGATCCCTTATTTTGAGAATATCGAATTGGTTCCCAAAATCCGGGGCCTTTGTCAGTGACCACTTGTTGCTGTGTTAGAACGATTGCAATGAATGCGATTGTAAAATAATGTGAATCATTTTGAAAATAAACCTTAAATGCGGTAACTTTTTAAAAGTGCATCAGTCATGTGGAGTGTCAAAGTTTCTGAATCATTAGAATCTGATTAATTAGTTTCATTATTTGAATCTGGAGTTTCTTTCCTCCCATTTGTTTTTAGTGGGTTAACTTTTTTTATTTTGATTTTCGTGTTTTGTGATTTACATTTTACTGAGTTAATTTTTTGTTTTATTTCAGAAAACCGAATATGTTCTGAGCAGGAAGTTGTGCATTGGATCTTGAAGAATGAAATTCTACACTGCGTGAAATGTGGAGTGTCTAACTTCAGCGTCTTAGCAACAGAATCTGTGAAAAAGAATGCTTTGGTAAACAATGAAAAAATGCAGCTGCAGTCTCTGTGCATTGTTGTTCAACATTATTTAGCTGGGTTAATATACTCAACTCCGAATAATATTTTTTACCTTGTTCATGACTGCAATTTCTAGAACATCAACAATTTGTTGGCATCATGAAGGATAGATTTCAGATGTCAATGTGTGCATCAATGAATATTAAAATCAGTAAGTTGGAGTTAAATTTGCACTGTAAGTACTAACTTGTAGCCTGTTCAAGTAAGTATTAACTGATATACTCATGAAAGTTGACGGATAACATATTGACTTCATGATGTTCAGTGCTTCAGTTTTTCCATGTATTGGGTACAGTACTGTAGCGTTTTCTCTTCATTGTATTATTTACTAACAATTTTTTTAGCAAAGAAGTTGTGACCTCTGTGCATGGATACACTGTAGCAATGGACAATTGCCCGAGTGTCTTGTTGTAATGGACTCCTGCTCAGTGTCTTCCTGACTAAAGTTTAGTAAATGGTCATCTGCTGAATGTGTTATTTACTCGGACTTTAGCAATGTACATCTACTGAGCATCTTATTGAGTATGGCTTTAGTTATGGATGACCAAGTGTTGACTGCAACTTTAGGACGGACACTCTCTAACGGGTCTTATTGAGTATGGCTTTAGTTATGGATGACCAAGACCTTTATTGACTGCAAATTCAGTGATGGACACTTGCTAACGGGTCTTATTGAGTATGACTTTAGTTATGGATGACCAATTGTCTTAATTCTGTTTTAAGCTATGGACATTTGTTCTGTGTCATATTGACTAGAATAGATGATAAGAATTAACACCATGACACGTGTGAACTAAACAATAGGTTTACTCAGTTATATAATTTCAGAACTACTTTTGCATTGCTGATGTTGATGTTCAAGACGTTGTGACCTTCTCCTCTCGTCTCAAAGCAGTCGGCATGGACTTGAATGTTGTGTTTCTTCGACCATCGCAATTAATGCCTCCAGGCACACTTTGGTGGGTCCCATTTATTGTTGAGTATCATGCGAAAATTCTTCCTTGGAAAATGTAAAAGACTAATTTAAAAATTTATATTTTTCAAGATTTTCTCTGAGTGTTTTAATATCAAAGGTGGTTTGCTGACTAGCATGCCGTACAACATTACGCCCTGCATCTCGTGCCAACCATGCGACTGTGCATGCTTCATACCAGTTGTGATTATAAGCACCTACCTGCACTGTGCCTGAACTTCACACGTGATCGACTTCGGGAATGTAGATGTGTGTGTCACTGAGAGCCGTTGCCTGTTTGTGGCAACAATCATTCCCTCCCATTTTAAACACTTTGTATATAACATTTAATTTGTTATTGAAAGTAAAACTTGTTCATTGTTTGAACAGCAGTATTTGGATTTGGTGTATTTTGTGCCACCTAGTGGTCATATTTATTATTTTAAGTCTCTTTTCGGCATCCATTTGTTTATCCGCCTGAAGGATATTTGTGAAAATTTCGGAGTATATTCCTTGTGAGACGATGTAGCACATGTTGCTCTAATTTTTGAATGGGTCTGCCTGTTTTGGATGGTACGCTTTGTGGCCATTTAGTTTCGGTGGCTGTATCCCTAAACCCATCACAGGGGAACGGCAAAGAGTTTGGTGTGTATCTGGCCACCATTGTGCCCCCTATAGGGAGTTTTACTTTTTGCATTAATCTCAGTATCTTCGGCATCCTCGCGTTTTCGGATGGATTTGACGTAGTTTGCGCCACTTAGTGGCCATTTGTACTGTTTTCGAGTCTGTTTTTTGACGTCCACCCCTGTATCAACCAAACCGCTTTCAGGATAATTGTGAAAATTGGCTTGTATGTTTTTACTATGAAGTGGACGGCTGAGGATGATTTCCCGATGTCTTCGACTACTGGTGTCTTCTAGTGGCAGTCTCTTTTTTTTTGCACCCATGGCTGTATCTCCTAAACCGTTTGCAGGATCTTTACTAAATTTAAAAAGTGTGTTTATATGATGTTGACAACAGACGACGATGATTTTGGGATGCATCTGACTACTGGTATGCCCCCTGGTGGCAATTTTAGCTTTACGTTTATCTCTGTATCTTCATAAAAAATTTATTGGTGAGATGACGCTATCCTCCCATTTCCGGATGGAATCAAGGTACTTTGTGCCAGTTAGTGGCCATTTTTGCTGTTTTCGAGTCTGCTTTTTGGTATCTACTTCTCTATCAACCAAATCATTCTAAGGATGGTTTTGAAAAGTGGCGACCATTTTTATGAAACAAATAACCAATTACGGTACCTTAAAAACAAACCATTTGTCATGCATTTGTGGATGCATTTCAATGCTCCACGTTGCTCTTATTATTGTTTTGACTCTTGACGTAATTTCACTTAGGTCTGAGATATGCAGTAACGGAAGTGCTGATGTTAACCAAGAACTTCAGATGGGCAAGAAAACGGAGGATGTGCTTTTGAGAGGTCAATCTTATGGTAGGTCACTGGGCTTGAAAGACTTGTTATGAAAATACAAGTTCATTATTTGAAACATTTGCTTCTTTGTCAAACTGCAGATAGGTTTTTTATTTACCTTTTTATTTTCCACTTCAAGAGGCAAGGACAACTAAGGTCGAAGATTCCGTTTCCGTAATTTACAAGGCATTTACATGATGGTTAGCAAATATTCATTCGAATGGATGATTTTGCGTGACAGTCTTTTTCTAATGTCAGCTATTTTCTATTTCTTTTGTTTTTGATGGGACAGTTTTAATTGAAATCATAAATCGTTCGTGTCAAGTCCACAAAATAGGCCTTTTCCCCACCATAATACTTTTGAAGTGTGGGTTAAGCTGTAACTGGCATCATTTTTTCTGCCCTTTTTCTCTGCAAGTAATAATTTTACAAAAGGTGTTCCGAAGGCCAATTTGTCTCTTGTTATTCCATTTTTGACTAATAGTTTCTCTGAGCCTATCAAATGCGGGAGTTTATCAATTACAATTTTTTACGAGAAAACATGAAACAATGATAAATAACCTTGTTCACCCTGTTGGTCTGGCATATAACAAACACGGTTTACTTTTCTGGTGTCGTAAATTACCAGGTTTTTTTAAGTTCTGTACATACAACTTTTAGTGCAAGCATGCCATTAAAACTTTATCATTTCTGTGCCTTAAGTTCCAAGTTTCGAAACTACGGTATAGATTTGTTGAAGAGATGAAGCCAATTAGGAAAAATCAAAAAAGTAGCCAAAATGATTTGAGTTGTCTCGATCCCATAGTTCGGTGGATTTCTAGAGTTTTCATTTAATTTTGTAACCAGATATGGTCAAATGGAAAGTGAAATCCCGCACTCTGTGTGAAACTATCCCTGAAATACTGAGTACAGCGAGAATCTGATGAAATCAGGAAACCACTGTTAGTGCATGCGTCAAGTTTGCTTTTTGTTCTCGTGAAATTTACTGATGATTTGGAAGACATATTGATGGTATATGTACTTAGAGGCTTTCAAAATAGTCTTGACAAACTTCGATAGAATTCTATCAGACTCTGCCAAACCTGGATAATATTTTTCCAGACTGTTTAATGTGACCAGGCCAATAATTACATATTCATTTGTGAATGGACTCGCAATGCTCAGTTGTTGCAATGTTGACAAAGTACATGGAACTACATCTGTCGAGATTTTGTCGAGAATTTGCTGCAATCGAAACATGTTGTGTAAAGAAATAGTAGAAATTTTATCACCGTTTTGGGCACCGAAACTTTTTTGAATTTTCATGCTGTCAAGTTTATGTTCATTTGATCGTATTACAGTTTATTGTACATTGTTTACAGATGCCATAGATTTGGGCTCGGTCGAGATAAGAACAGTGGACGATTTACTCCTGAACATTGTACAGATCTGTTATAGGGAGCCGCTTTCGAAAATACCTTTCTGATGGATCACCAGAGGGAGCAATAATCAAATGATTTAATTTTCATAGCGCCTCATGTGATTTCCAACCTAATGGTAGCGTACCTTGTGAGAAGGTGTAAATTATTTTAGTTAAATGTGTTTTTATTGCTGTTTATAACGAGGTTACAAACAGTAACAGCTAGTTTCAGTCATCGATGAAAATATCGTAAACGATAGCTTTGCAGCTTGAATGACATGGTATAGTTCCTGCATGTGCAGCCAGACGCAAAGTTTTGGTGTATTACAATTGTTTATATAATAATGATGCTTTTGTGGAAAAAGTGTTTTGCTCATGCGCTCCACGGCATTTTTATGATTAGTTGTAATTTTTACAATTTTGTTGCTTAATACTTACGAATAATTTCAAAGTAGCATTTATTTTTCGATACTTAATGTTTTACTTAGGATGAAAAAGCCTGGAACACAGACCAGTTTAATTACATATTGCGTAGGCAAAGTTAATTTGGTTTAGTGGAAATGTGGTTCTGTAAATTAAATGAACCTGCTCTGTATAATTTGCAGATGACTGTTGTATTAAGTTCCTATTCTGTATAATACTGCTACAAACCAACCTTCAGTCCATAGACTGACTTTTCATTTTCACCAGTTCCCATTAGAATTTTTCTTGAATTGGTGAGGCAACTATCTGACTACTGTTCACCTCAAGCCTGCACTCGGGCTCTTTAAACGCAACATTCTCTTGGGCAGTATGTTGGTTTCACAGGACACTATGTGATACCATATTTCCATGTATGTGGACGACTTTTCATGAAGACATTACCAGATCGGTTAAGATCTGTAAAGCCTTCCTGATCATTCCCACAATCCTCAGTTCACAGTCTTGTATTGTTGCATTGAACCTCTTTGCTGTCCCCTTGTGTAATTACTGATTTTAAGTCATCGTAAGATTGAGTGGCTGACTGCTTTCCATTTGGGTCGTTTATTTTGTCATGTCATATTGACGTTTTAGATCCAGTCGAAAAAAATGAAAATGCCAGAATTAAAAACAGTAAATGGGCCAGATTTAAGGAGCTCTGTAAATTACTGAGCACTTCATAATTTTCACTGGTTAATCCCATCCTTCTCAACTCCACGGCCAGAGCACATGATTAGTGCAACTGTTGTCATAACACAACAATTAATCCCAATACAGAATTTGGAAATAATCCTAACACAAATTTTGTAAAAATTTTAAGTGCTGAATTGCCCACCTGGTTACCTGAATCCCAAAAATGTCCAGGAATTTTTTGAAAGTATGATAGGGGGGTCCATATTTATTATACGTCATCACAAAACAATATATAGTAGACGATAGGCAAATTTTGTATCATTCAAAGGGGGAAGCAATTCAAGTTTAAACAATCGTGTCTGTGTTATTGCACATAGCATTTGCAGATGAGGTATTTTTATATTCATTATAGTTGGCCAGGCACATTTTACACTTATTTGACCATGGCTGATCAGACTTTTATTCAAATGTCTTTTATATTCACGGATTCATTTGTGTATAACAAAATGTGACGTACACTTGAGTTTTGTAAATGACATCTTTTCATGTTTTTTCCAATATATTTCAAATGTTTATGTACATGTAATATTTCCCTGTGTCTATTTTAATAAACATGCAATAATCGTGTTCAATACAATGTACTTTTGATGTCGTGAGCATTTTTAGGACTATCAATTGATTAACATGCGTTGATAATCTTCATGCGAGTTTTAAAAACGGCCCGTTATACTTTTAAAGTTTTGAAGAGCACACTCTAACTCGGCATATATGGCGAGAGTATGGAATTATTGCCTGGGTCATTTGCATTCTGTTGTTGATTTTACATGAAAACACTGAACACTCTCGCTAGACTCTAGATTCAAACTGCTAGTAAGAATACCATGGACCTGCAATTACAATGTAATGACACTCGCCTATGTTTATATAAAGGAGGGAAATATTGCAATTGTCGACCATACATGCATAAAATTTATTACAGATTAAAAAATATTTGAAGCAAGTTCTTCGAGACTATAATTTCATGTACCACATCTAAAGCAATCGGCGTGCTAATTTCTAATGATTGCATAATTTGCGTAGTTCATCAAAATACACACTTTAATGATATTGTGAAATATAGTTGGCAACAAAAGTAAGGATATTGAGTTTAAGCAAAGATTGATACAAGTGGCATTATGATTTCACAGTTATTGGCCACAGCCCAAAACATTAAACAATTTAGAAGTGCAAAGCACAAAACTATGAGATTAGCATTAATTACTAAGAAAGTGCATTTTAGGTGAGAGGGAGGGAGAATCCTAAAGTATCAGTTACTAGCCAACACCACTGAGTTCTTAGACACATCACTTCAGGAGCGTGTGCAAGATCATTTCTACAAGGTAGATATGACAAGAAAACAACTCTGATGTACTTTTTCATAACCGGCCCACTTCTCACTTTTCCAAAGTATTGCCAAAGGGTTCATGAGACAAAAAGTCCTTATATTGGCAACTTTGCTTCGAGTCAATCCTTCCTCTACCAACCATACAAATTCTCGATTTTTAGGCAGCTCATTCAATAGTTGTCCAGCAATGGTGATGATTGGTGGATTTGTTGGTACTTGTCATACAATGGAACAATCAAGCCAATCAGATTTGTTCTCACATACGCTGCCCTCCCCCTCCATCATGCACAGCTTGAAAAAAACTTTTCAAGGTACATAATATACAAACTCCTGCATTGAGAGCCATCTTACACCAGGTGGTAACAACCCCATAAAGAATATGCCATAACATTTCATGCAATACATGGAGGAATATTTCAACAAATATTCAAATTTTGCAATCTGCGTCTGTAACTCAATTTTAAATTCCAATATCATTCTTTTCGATTTTTCCTAATACAGTTTGCATAGTTTTCAGACACACTGTATAAGTGCAGCAGTCACATTACACTTGACTGTTCATGCTGCACTTGAGCAAATCATTTACATAGCTTGCATGATATGAAACTACATAGGACTCAATACACTGACTGCTGGGTAAACAGTTTAGACAATCTTTACCTTGAAATAGGAAAGGTAAATAGAACTAAGCATAAGATATAACTTTAGTTAGAATTATAAACACATTACAACTATATACGTAAATTAGTCCTATAGCTCGCCTTCCTTTTTCCCAAATCATTGGACTGAATTATAAAGGGCTACATACAAAGATATCTCCTAGCACATATCAAGCTTCCTAGCTTCATACTATTAGTAAAGGTGATTCAAACTTTGCACACACCGCACGATTTCAAACTTCATAAGTTTCACATCAAACTAGGTCGCTTTAAGCTTCATATTATACACATGTGCATTCAAGCTTCATTCACACAGGCATTTCAAACTTCATTAAGCTTTCCACATATAAGAGAACATTTCAGACTCAATGATACATAAATATGGCATTTCAAACTTCATTAAGCTTTCCACATATAAGAGAACGTTTCAGACTCCATGATACATAAATATGGCATTTCAAACTTCATGAAGCCTTCCACATATAAGAGAACATTTCACACTCCATGATACATAAATATGGCATTTCAAACTTCATTAAGCTTTCCACATATAAGAGGACATTTCAGACTCCATGATAAATAAATATGGCATTTCAAACTTCATAAAGCTTTCCACATATAATAGAACATTTCAGACTCCATGATACATAAATATGGCATTTCAAAGTCCATAAGCTTCCCATTTGCAATAAAAAGCTTCTTAATGCATACCTAGGCCAATTCAAACTTCATAAGCTTCCAATGCATGATAAGATATTTCAAATTTCATAATACAGGCCAAAGGCAATTCAAACTTCACAAGCTTCCCACTCACAATGGGAGTTTTCAAGCTTCATAGTACAGGCCTAAGGCAAGTCAAACTTCATAAGCTTCCCACAAACAACAACACATTTCAAGCTTCATAGTACAGGCCTAAGGCAAATCAAACTTCATAAGCTTCCCACAAACAATAACACATTTCAAGCGTTAAAAATGAAGCTCAAAGCAATTCAACTCATAAGCTTCCACACACATGTATAGAACATTTCAAGCTTCGTAATACATGCCTAAAGCAATTCAAAATGTATAAGCTTCCACACACATGCACAATACAACATTTCAAACTTCATAATACAGGCCTATGACAAGTCAAACTTCACAAGCGGCCCACACACAATAATACATTTCAAGCTCCATAATTCATGCCTAGGGCAATTCAAACTTCACAAGCTTAACACACACAATAATACATTTCAAGCTCCACAATACATGCCTAGGGCAATTCAAACTTCACAAGCTTAACACAAACAGTAGGGCATTTCAAGCTTTATAATACAGGCCTAAGACAAGTCAAACTTCACAAGCTTAACACACACAATAATACATTTCAAGCTCCACAATGCATGCCTAGGGCAATTCAAACTTCACAAGCTTAACACACACAGTAGGGCATGTCAAGCTTTATAACACAGGCCTGAGGCAATTCTAACCTCATAAGCTTCACACAAAAAGGTTACATTTCAAACTTTATAGTACACACTACAGGATTTCAATCTTCAAACAGACTGGAACAATGTAAAGTTTATAAGCTCCGCACACACACAGCAGAACATTTCAAGCTTGCTAATACAGGCCCAAAGTAATTCAAACTTCATAACTGAGTTTCCTGTATACAACATGACATTTCAAGCCTCATAATAATGTCATAAGCTTCACACACAAATTAGGTGACATTTCAAACTGCATAATATACACTATGCCATTTCAAACTTCATAGACCCTCAATCTAAACTTGATAAGCTACAAACATACAGCTATCTATTTCAAAGTTCACATTACACAATGGAACATTTCAAGTTTCATACACATTGAACATTTCAAGCATAATAAATCACACTCAGAAAGCAATAGGCGTGGTACATGTTTTGCTTTATCATATAGTAATGACTACACATGGTTCCACTATGTACATTACCCTGTCACTGGCACTTCAAGCTGATATAAATACAGACAAAAGTAGCCACATTGAGAATGCAGATACACAGTTCATTGTAGCACACCAGAGCCTTATGTACTACCAAGTGATCACCTGGCTATAAGTATATTGAAGGACAGTGGATATAAATATGCATCAATGTAACCGTTATGTACAACTTAAGACTTAACAGTCCAGGGACACACACCTTCTTCAATGGTGAGATGCCTTGTAGTGTGTTTCTCAGTAAAGTTTGCATTTTGCAGGAGAATAATCCGTTTTGAAAAAGTCTGTCAAAATTGATGACATTTTAACTTAGCAATGTCCTAAGCGGTTTGGTTGGGGTTGGAAATCATATTTATCATGTAGCACAACACTTGGGAATACAAGGCTAAACTATGAACATCCAAAGATACACACTCTGACACATATCAACTGTGCAACAAATGGCCCAGGGCTTACACAAGAACCAACCAGTTGTCCTGGATTACACGGCAATAGAACTCTCCTTGGTCTGGAGGTAACAAGAAAGTATGTTGTTTTCATTGGCCTCATTTTGGAATGTCAGGTACATTATCACAGGTCATGTCAAAAATCAAACTTAATTAACACCATGCATCCACAGATGTTTGTCAGGTTTATCCAAGTAAAGAATACGACGACATCAACAAATACTAACATAGAACTCCAATGGCAAAAACAAGACTACGGATTGATGGCCATTCCATTGTTGATGAACGCAGCATAATTCAAGTCTCACAGTGTAATCCAGAATGGTCCTAGCATAGTGCTTTATATGTGTTTACAATATTCATCGGAATTGAGGAATGTTATTAGAGTCTTAAGTACATAACTTATTTAGTACATCACTGAAACCTGTTTCCTGTAAATACACTTACTTCACACACATACAAACACACCTGCACACACCAACACAAACAAATTAGCCATAACACAGCAGTCTCCCATTCCCAAGAGCATCTCTCAATAAACAATTGCTACCACTGTGTTTCAAGCTCCAAGAATTGATACCACTATAATGAGGTGAACAGTTTCCTAAGCGGTGCCGGAAATCACTGACATCAAATCAACTGCATGCAAGTAAAATATGCAACATACAGCATATTTTTCAGGCAACCTGCATTATTGTATAGTGATGTCATCACATTAACCTGATTGACACTCACCCACCAGATAACGCATCAGGTGGGCATTCCATGTGGAAATATGTCGTCACAAAGAAGAGCATTTTGTTCATGCAAATCACGATAGATGGCTTCGATGCGAACACCCTGTTCCACAATATATTCGTCAGGGATATGGACAGCAGCCACTAAGTGCTGAGGCACATCAGGAAATTGGAAGGTGTTGACCACAGCTACACAAGCATTGTCTTGTCCATCGCTGACCAGTCCTGGACATCCAGAACTTCCTCCGATTAGTTTCTCACTCACGTGATAAAGAACCCTGCGGGGGTCCAAGAAACGTGGGAATGCATCGACTCTAAAGTTCACCAAGGACCAGTTGACAGCTTCATGGTACTGTAAAAAATGACATCACCGTCGATTTGTTTTTAGTCAAATTTGACCTGTGACATGTATCCAATACGCCCATATTTAGGCTGTATCTACACTGTACATTCGATTCAGACATATATTTCTGCATTGATAACAATTGAATGATTGACTGAAACGAAAGTGCAAGTAATTAATTTGAAACAGCCTCAAGGGAAGCACGACTTTTATCACAAAATGCAGATCAGCTTTGGCACGTGCGAAACAGCATGGAAAACGGATTGTTTGGAAATGAATAAAATCACATATGCTTGAATACATATTCACCGTAATAACAACAATGGTGGACCATTGGTCAAGCTCTGTGATCTATTTTTGACTGTTATATTGGCTACCAGCCAGTTCTTACTAGTAGAAGTGACAACCATGTAATGGAAAGATGCTGAGTGTGTCACACTACCGAAGTGTATGTGACTGTGTAAGTTTAGAAAATGTCAAAACTTTCAATACTGGCATTCAATTAAATTAATTATAGTTTCAAATCACATTATTTTTTTAAAATGTGCTCATTTTGTCAATTAAGTCTCTACGAGGTCATGTTCTGTAGTCTGAATAAAATGATTACAAAAGTTATTGAATAACACAATGTTTAGTTCTTTTCTATTCATATTATAACGGTATGTCGTTTGCTAACAAAATTGAAATTAGTAACCCACACAGCAAATCAGAATTTACAAATTGAAGAATCAATTTAAGCATCGTAGAAAATCAAGCAATTTGGTTTCATTAACAACTTTTCAGTTCATTCACCCAGTTTGCTGTACATTCACTGTTGCCACATACCTGTGCCACAGTCTTATGGACAACTTCACACCCAGGGTCCACCAACTTCGCCTGTCCACCTGGATGACCTGCAAAGAAGATCTTCTCATGACCAACTATCTTCTTAAACATAGTTAGTGGTTCTGGCAGTGGGTTTGCACAGTCAACATCCATCTCCAAAATGGCGTAGTCTAGTTCCTGGTCATAGGCAACTACGGGGTGTAGGGTAAATTGAAAATCTTTGTAGTCTCTCTCATCTCCACGCTGGTAGGGTCGATCAAAATTGAATAAGCAGGATCGCAGGGTCTGCCGATGTGAAACCTCAGCTGAAACAGAAAAGCCCATTAATTTAATTAGTACTTTCCATCCTCAACAGTAGTATATAGCACAATACCAAGAATTCTCCTTCCTCAACAGAAGTATATAGCAAAATATCAAGAACTCTCCTTCCTCAACAGTAGTGTATAGCACAATATCAAGAACTCTTCTTCCTCAACAGTGGTATGTAGCACAATATCAAGAACTCTCCTTCCTCAACAGTAGTATATAGCACAATATCAAGAACTCTCCATCCTTAACAGTGGTATATAGCACAATATCAAGTACTCTCCATCCTTAACAGTGGTATGTATCACAATATCAAGTACTCTCCATCCTCAACAGTGGTATCTAGCACAATATCAAGTACTCTCCATTATCAACAGTGGTATATAGCACAATATCAAATACTCTCCATCCTTAACAGTGGTATCTAGCACAATATCAACTACTCTCCATTATCAACAGTGGTATATAGCACAATATCAAGTACTCTCCATCCTCAACAGTGGTATATATCACAATATCAAATACTCTCCATCCTCAACAGTGGTATCTAGCACAATATAAAGTACTCTCCATCCTTAACAGTGGTACATAACACAATATCAAGTACGCTCCATCCTCAACAGTGGTATATATCACAATATCAAGTACTCTCCATCCTCAACAGTGGTATATATCACAATATCAAGTACTCTCCATCCTCAACAGTGGTATCTAGCACAATATCAAGTACTCTCCATCCTTAACAGTGGTATATAACACAATATCAAGTACGCTCCATCCTCAACAGTGGGACATAGCACAATATCAAGTAGTATCCATCTTTAACTGGTATATTTCAGTGATATGCAGCACAAAAACAAGCAAAATAATTCAGATATTAATTTAAAGCCTGAATAAGTCAGAGTGGTTCCAAAAATGACTAAAACTCCTATTCACAACATGTACAGCTTCGTGACCAAATGCCTGTCTTGAGAGTCATGCAACAGACCTGACAAAAAGTTAACTTGCAATTTGATGCTAAACTTGAGTGCCATCTCCGAAAAATTCAGTCATTGTTTCACAACAACTAAAGCCTCATTTAAAGCTGTCTTCAATCACAGAACACAGTTGTAACTGACTGGTTACAACAGGAGTAAATCAAACTTTGCCTTAGATTATTTCCAGACAAATTGCATTCAGCACATAAAATGACTATCCTCTGACATAGCACCACCTATAGTTAACTAAACTAGCAATGTATAGCGACCTGTGGTGCTTACATACACCTAAGACTGAGATTGTTAACTAAACTAGCAAGTTATAGCGACCTGTGGTGCTTACATAGAACTAAGTCTGAGACTACCAAACTAGCAAGGTATAGCTGCCAGTGGTGCTTACATAGATGACTGAGACTGTTTACCACACTAGCAAAGTATAGCTGCCAGTGGTGCTTACATAGAACTAAGTTAACAAAGTGCAGTGGCCAGAGGTTCTTACATACAACTAAGTTACCTATGCACTAAACTAACCAAGTGTAGTGGCCAGTGTAGTTGCTTCTTATATAGAACTATAAGTTCGACCCTGTTTACAAAACTTACCAGGAGTAGTGGCTGGTTCTTCTTGCACTACATGGTAGTTTGTCATTAAGTATCGCGTTCCTACACGAAATCCAGACCCACTCTTGCCATCTGACCACGTAACCTTGGCGACAGATGAGTAAGCCTTGGCCAAACAGCTCTGAAAACGTCCAGACAATGTATCCTTGCCAGCTTGTCGAGCTGGCCCATACTTTCGTCCAACTGGTGTCGCTGTAACCAACAGAGAGAGAATGCACTATTTAGTTACAAAACTATTACAGTAAATACAAAGGAGCTACTCAGGAAGTTGACAGAACTACAACACAATTTTCAAGTGTTTTATTTTGTGTCATTTGACGAAAACATTATTTATCTACAGAATTTCATGAATTTATTTTAAGTCAGCAACACTTGCAAAACTGTTTTATTCACTCATAGACCATACTATATTTACACCCAACCCTGTAGTGGCAACATTTGGTATTTTGAGATGATGACAGTGAATCATGCTTTTTCTTGCATTCAACAGAGCACAACACGCTGAGCTTTTATTAGAAACGATAATGTTGGAGCAGCAGTCAAATGAAATAAAGGTTAAGTCACATCTCATCCACTGATGTGTCCCTACATTCAGTATACAAATAAAACTTAAGTCATATCTCATCCACTGATGTGTCCCTACATTCAGTATACAAATAAAAGTTAAGTCACATCTCATTCATTGATATGTCACTGCATTCAGTATACAAATACATGTCCTGAACACTAAAACAAGAAACTGTAGGAACACGGCATTTATCCACCTTCACTCTTATCAGGCTTCTACTGTGAGTCAGCATGCGTGAATAATTGGCTGATAAGCCACCTCTGGAACTACATTTGGCTGAATGGATGACCAGGCCATAAAATGATAATTAGCCAAGACCAGTTACTATAATGCAACAAAGAATAATGTCTTGCATCACCTAGCCTTGGTGGAAAGCTGTATACTGTATTGGCTCAAACAAACGTTTAGAAAAATTCATTTCACGGGGAGGAGACGCTTATTGTAGTGAGCGTACGGCAGTTGAAACCCGGTTTCCCAAACGGGTAAAATCGGAAGCTAGGATTCATCAAATTTACGCTCTGTGACGTA
>NMRA01000035.1:1447818-1485177 GCA_002633005.1 Phoronis australis | reverse complement strand
ACTGCACACATTTAAATCTTGTTTCATTCGTATAATTTTAATTACCGAGGTTAATTAATAAACTCAACATTTCCCTACGCTCTAACTTGCTGTTTTATTTTTTGCGGCAGCCAATGGGGGGGGGCCAGGCCCCCCTCCCTAAATCCGCCTATGTAGAGATACAACCCAGGAAGCCAGATGGGCGGATGTTGTGCTGAGATTGTGCAACAGACTTGCTAATATTCTTGTTGACCTTCAGAAACTCGGAGCAAGCTTGAAAAGACCTCAAAATGTCACCTGAAACTGCTTGGGTAATTTAATTAAAGGTTCCTGCAGAAACACTGCTCACCTGGAAAAACTGGATCTGCTTTGTGACACAGTAAGGAAGTTTTTTTATTCAGAAGTAGTGTCTGCAATGTCAGGTGATAAAGTCAGTTAAGGACGAAGAGCAGGATTTAATGTCCCTTTAAGAGGCCCATTGAACTCCTAATACCTCCATGCACCTGTCGCAAGGTGAGTTTGACTGCTCAGCAATATGGCGCCTACACCGTTCACACTTGAATAGAACTGCGTCAGTTACAGTAAAAGTATACAGGTGCTGCTTGCTTAGCAAGGCCACAACACCTTCGCCGACTAAGCCACCATGAGATGAAACATCTTCTCCCTTTCTCAAGACATGAGTCTGTGCAGACTGAAAGATTTCAGTAAGGGGAGATGTCATTGGAGAATCAGTTTGCAAACAGTCCAGCTGCCAGAACAATTCGGTCTCACAAAGAATGGAAATGTCATAAAGCGAAGGATCGGAGGCTTTGCTTAAATTATAGATTTCCTTTCGTATATCTAATACAGCTTCAATAAGAGATTTTACTGAATCATTATTCCAGTCTTGGTGACTTTTAAACCACCCAGTGCGGAAAACACTACAGTCTTCCAGGCTTTGCCCCTGAGCACCGTAACTAGGATGGTGTATCATGATTTCTTCAGCCATGTGGGGAGTTATAGGACCCAATGCTCTAGCAATTGTATCAATAATCTGATAAATTATCGTTTGAGAAGACCTTCTGTACAAGCCTTCCTTTTCATCGCAGTAGAGCCGGTCCTTTATAATGTTGCAATAGAAATTTGAGACCGAGTTATTCAGGAAGTTCTCTACAAGTTGAAGTACTCTGCTATATCTGTATTCGTCGAAAGCGAGGGTAACCCTTTCCTGGAACTCCCTCAGTAAGTGTAACATGTACTTGTCCTGAGGCAAGAGGTCACTGTACACCACCATGTCTTCGTCTGCCTTGAAATCATTGAGATTGCCGAGCAGGTAACGACACACCTTTTTCACCTTGTACAACTGGGAGCTCATCTTTTGTAGCACTGTCGGCCCAATTTCACTGTTAGCGGCAGTGGCCTTCGTGGCAGAGGCTGCCCACCATCGAAGCACATCCACACCAACACCCGGTGCCCCCTTTTTACCAATAATCACATCACTAGGTCTAACCACATTTCCCTTTGATTTGGACATCTTCTTTTTCTTTTCATCCACTGTGAAACCATGCAGCAACAGCGATCTATACGGTGATGTCCCGTTGACAGCAGCACATGTGAGAAGCGATGACTGGAACCACCCTCCCAGTTGATCAACACCTTCCAGGTAAAGATCTGCCTGAAAGTTCCTCTCCTTGAGAACAGACGCCCAGGATGTGCCACTGTCAAACCAGATATCCAAGATGTCTTCACCTGTAACAATGGGAGAAATTTTGAAATGATGATTTCATAGTTTTCTTTACTAAAGAGGAGGCAGTGTGGTCTAGAGGATATAAGTGTCTGCTTCTTTAGTCGAGGTCGTGGGTTCGACTCCCACTGGGGCACACTGCTAGACCACTCAGTAAGGTCTCTAGCTCCTCAGCTCGGTTTTATCTATACATTAATAAAGCATGAAACTGTTCCAGGTGATCAGTGCAATGGGAAAATCAAGCAGCCTGCGAACTCTAGAACAACGGGTACTAGACCGCCTGCAATTATTTTTTTATAAAGATGCAAACCTTTGGTTATCTTAAGAGACATCTTTAGGCTTTGATCAGTGTTTCACTTATTAATGGAACACTGTCCGTGAGAAAAGAGGTGGTCTTTGATCAGCCTAGCATGGAATTAAACCTTCAATACCAGTCAATGACAGAGTATTTTAAGCCGATTTAAATGGTTAAGAGACCGCCCTTCATTTCAGTCATACAACAAATAATGCCCCATAACTACGAATTCCACAATAGTTAAGCATCCTTACGCCAGTTTTCGGCATCTTGCTCTTGCAGTTATTTTCTTCGAGTGAATTCAATGGTTGCACTTGACTCACTCCATTGAAGACGTGATAGGTTATCTATGACTAATTTTGGTGTCTTAGTTGGTTGACCCAGCTGAACAGGTAGAGTGAATTGGGTACAGCTAATGTCCACATGGTTATTGAACACTAAAACTGCTGATTTTTTGAGATAAAAGGATACCAAATCCACTTTTGACCTATTAACAGATACTAAAAAAGACTCCCATTCAGGTCTCTGAAGCGAAATAATCCTCTGTAACCCGCGACAACCCTCAAAAGTTCGTAGGAAACTTTGAAAAGTCCTTTCAAGTCTGCTAAACGGGCAACAGTGACCTACGGTTTTAGCAAATTGCACTTTGAGAAAAAAACACCCATAAAGGATCATAATGTCCATAGGGAGTATGAGTTTTCAGTCAACTCCTGCCTTTAACTGACGCCAGTGATGCATTAGCAGGTGACAGAACTGGGATTGGTGGAAATCATCATGCGTTTAAAGCAAGGAAAGTGAATACAAGAAATCAGCTGGTGCAGTCAAGTAAATAGCAAATTTTGCAAGTATAAGTATACCTCTAAAGAGTCCAATTAATCAAACATTTCTTAAAAGCCTCAGATCAAAAGTTAGTCAATTTGAGTCTTTCTGAGAGTGGATTAAGTGTAAAGCACATTAAAAGTAACTTGAAAGAACACATTGAAATCTTCACGACTTAAACCTAACACTCCTATCAAATCAATTGCTAATAATTTTACTGAATACAATTTAGGCAAATTTCAAAATGTCTAGCAAGAAATATCTTACAAAAAAGTACTAAATTGCACACTGGTAACTGAATTATCCAAACATTAGAGTAAATTATCTAGTGAATGTAACTAGAAAAACAAAAAAACAACCTTTGACATATTCTGCATTTAGGTCAGCACCACACTGTTCAATCACACTTTGGGGCAACAGCTGGTCCATGGGAAGTGTCCACCAGATGTCAGCACCTTGCTGCGCGATTAAACCCACAATGTGATCCAGGCTAGTAGGACATATCAGAGGCTCACCAGTTGCCTTGTTGTAAAATACTGGAATTGGAACACCCCAAACCCTCTGTCGGGAAATACACCAATACGGCCGGGCATTGAGCTGAGTTATCAAAGAGCTTTTAAACGATGGCGGATTCACCGGAACATTGGCCAGACACTGCTCAGCCTGTTGTTTTATTCGGTCCGTATTGATGAACCACTGCTTACTCGCTCGTATCAAGACTGGCTTATTAGTCCTCCAATCGTAAGGGTAGCTGTGACGGTAATTTTCAGAGTGCAAAACGTTTTCCGCCAGCAAGTCAATCACTTGTGAACTACCCTTGTCTAATACAGAGACACCTCTCAAGGACGAGGGCAGAACATCACCATTATAACAACCACTTTCATCCACCCAACAGTCAACAGGTAGACGACCTCCTAAGGCGATATGGAAGTCATCAAAGCCATGGGCAGGTGCTGTGTGCACTAAGCCAGTACCTTGATCGCTCATGACATGGTGACCAGGCAGAAACTGACCTTCGAACTGATTCCGTAATGGATGTAAATATTTTGTGCCGGACAATTCTGAGCCATCGACAGTCAACAACAACTGCCATGACGTATCGATTTCTTTTCCGACAGCAGCCATTAAGTCGGAAGCCATGAGATAGATGTTTCCCGTCTTCGAGCACCTTGCAAAAATGTAATTCAAATTGGGTCCATAACAGACAGCTTCGTTAGCAGGCAACGTCCATGGTGTGGTGGTCCAAATGATTGCGTGCACAGTATCTGTTGTACGTAATTTACGCTGTATCGAGTCTGGCAACTGAGATATTTCAAACGAAACATACACTGCGGTACTAACATGATTATCATTGTACACAAGCTCAGCTTCAGCTAACGCAGTCCTGGATGAAGGTGACCAATACACCGGGAGATAATCTTGGTAAACCAGACCTTTCTCATACATGGTGTAAAATGCTTTCAGTTGTTCAACTTGATAACTCTTGTCAAAGGTATAGTAAGGGTTCTCCCAGTCACCCATAACAGCCCAACTTTGGAAATGTGATTTCTGCACATCAATAGATTTCTCCGCAAATTTTCTGGCAGCACCTCGTAACTCCAAAGTGGTAAGCGCGTGATCATCGGAAGTTGCTTTCAGTTCTATCGGCAAACCATGGCAATCCCAGCCTGGTCGAAAAAAGATCTTGTGGCCGCGCATGACTTTGTATCGATTTGTAATATCCTTCACTATTTTATTCAATGCATGTCCAACGTGAGGTTCACCATTAGCATACGGAGGACCATCATGTAGTACAAACTCATCACCAACCAATGCCTCTCTTTGCCACTTATAAAGCGACACAAAGGCAGAAAGCTTTTGGATTTCCTTCTCTCGTTTAATGGTTGCTTCACTTCTTAACACAGGGAAGCTGGTCTTTGGAAGATATAACGTGTCAGAATATTTCTTGCTCTTCTTTGAGTAAAGCCTGACTGCACACCTCCAGGATATGATGTTTGGAAGTCTTACGGGCCACTTCATGGTTGGAGTGAAGAACAATCAGACCTAAAAAGAGAAATGAATAAATAAACAGTTGAAAAAAAATTTTTGTGATCTTATCTATAATCAGATTTATGTGATCTTGTAAACTCAGGGCTACAAACCATATTCAGGCAGTAAATCATCGTCTTTTCATTACAGGCGCGTTTGCTTTTTCAAAAGCAACGTCGTTACTACCTTGTTTGAATCAAAGTTGGACATAATAAACTGCCTGGAATCCCTCTAACAGCCATTATACTGTATTGGCAACTGAAAGTAACTGGCCGTGACAAGCAACTTAAAGTAACTGGATCAGACTGACAAATAGGAGTGTTAAAATTGTTGGGTTAAACTGAGTTTTTTCATTTTCGATAAAAAATCAAAAAATCAACCTTAACCAGATTCAAAACAAATGCCAAAGCCACGAGTCGCTAGGTAACAGTGATGGTGAACAATTTAATGCGTGTCCCTAGAAAAGTCTGAACATTCTTATGGAAAAACAATCAAAACATTGAAATATTTGTAAAATCTTATCTTGATTAAATGCCATGAAATTCAAAGCATATTAAAAATCCACAGTAAGGAACAACTGATGCTAGTAGAGTTCTTCACAGCATGTTTTTACTCGTCACTAAGTCGAGTTTGAATTTTCTGATGACGAGTTTTGCTTGCTTGTGTAGAGTTTGAAAATCTGCAACAAGTTCGAACTTTTGAAAAATTAGTCACCTTTAGTAAATTATGACATTTTGGATTTTTAGTACAAATTCAACGCATTTATTCCAAGACTTAACACAAAAAACCTCACAGTACAGACATGGACTCCCAAACTTTTCCCTTAATTCCAGTTGAGTTTCAATTTTCTATTGTGGAGAACACTGACAACAGACTGTCATTTCTACTCAAACCTGCATTTGGGTCCTGCTACATTCGGAGCTCATATGGATGCAACTGTTTCAAACCAAGCATTACACCCGAACAGGCCAACGAAAGGTGCAACTGAAAATGGTGGCAATAACCAGTGACATAACCATTTCTCAGGACCAACAAACATGCAGCCACCAAGAACAGTGTCAAGGAGGCTATCAATTGATAAATTATAGGTTGTATTCACAGCTGTCCAAGTATAAGTGACCTTGCTAAACGCCCAGTCATCGCATAACTTGTCAGTCACTTTTTCTTGGTTCCAATTACATACCCGTTCATTTACTTTTTTATAAAAGTTCCCTGTTAAGTCGTCGTTTTCACTAAACTCGTAGCTAAATCGCCTGACCTGTGCTGACCAGTGGCAGATTTGGGAGGGGGGGGGGGCAAGGAGGCCATGATTCCCTAACATTCTCCTAGATTCCATTTGGCAGTTCCAGGGTGTGAATGNCTGCCCTGCCCCCCCCCCCCAACTCAAAATCCTCGATCCACCCCTGCTGACCTTTACACGCAAAAGTTTTTGTACACAATTGTGGTGCTGTCATGCATATTCACTGCAAGTACATGCATCATAAAGATAGACTGAGTTCAAGCAAAGTGGCGTTCTTTGAAACAAGACATGTTGCACAGAGCTGCCAGTCAAAGTCAGACTTTACTCGGGTCTATAAAAAGAATTTTAAATCAAAGATTCAACTCTTCACAACACACTGTCTCCAAAGCATCTTCATGCACCTAATTGTGAAGCACAGACACATCTCCTATACGTGAAACATTTGAGTAGAAAAATCTTGCGATGTATATTATTTCGCATACAGGCACTAGATATGTGCTCACTTGTGGGGTTTTAACATAACAGGAATATTCCTGACCAGGTATGAACCTGTGCCCTTTGGGTGCACCTGATGATAAAAATTGTTTATTTTTTTCAAACAGCTGTGCCCAGCAGACTTAATGTAATTAAAGTGGTAACATATGAAAGTAGAAACCCCAAGGGCAATCGAAATAAGAACACGTCACATTTTACCCAACTGGCTGTAAGCTGACTAGAATCTTGCATTTTTGGAAAGCGTTGCATTATATAAAAGGTGCGTCCTGAGGGGGCTGCACTGTACTTGTGCCTTTTTATTTTTTTATGCACTAATGGCGCACAGGCACAGTCCTGGCCGGGAGTAGCCCTGAAGTAGATATTTTTATTCAAATTTTACCGATATTCACGGCAAAAAACATTTTCAATGAAATTAGCTTTGAAACAAAAATCATGACAAAAATAGTTATTATCTGACCTTATCAAACTACACATTAATTATCCCTTGGCACTTTTTTCGTGCCCCCGAAGGTGAAGAGAGATCGCATGTCGTTGATCCACCCTACACGGAATGCTGTTATGCTGATGTATTACAATTGTATTGAGTCTGAGTGATGGCGTGATCGCAGCTGATGGTGCCGTGCCAAATAATCGCAGGGAATTGATCTAACGCCAGGATTTTGAGTGACAGCTTAATTTGACCAAATCGAACGCAACATTCTTGACACACCTTCATTTCCATGCCCCTATTTTACCCTAAAAACAACATGTTACAGGGTAAAACTTATTGTTTGTCTGTCGATATTTCGCAAGGAGACAAGACAAGACGGCAGCTGCATCACTGTCGGCATGCCTGCATGGGCACTCCTGTACAACGTGTTGCCCAAATTTCTAAACTCTGTCATTGGGGCCACTCCAATACCTAACACACTACGTGTGTATTTAGCCCGGTATTTCTATTTCATTTCGACTAGCAAAGCCATTCCGCATTCAGATTCAACAACATGTTGACTGTTGACGTTGTGACGTTGTGTACATGTACCATACACACTAACACAGCACGGCCATGTGGACTGAAAGAGGTCTCCCCAGCATGGGGGTTCTTGTTTACGCAAGTCCTGCATAATACAGCTCTGCAATATCTTTACCATAAACAAAATCGTCTTCTCAACAATCACTGTGATGGAAAGTATTCAAGACCCTGTCCTCATCTTTTTATCTCCCAAATTCCGAGCGTGACCCGGACGCGCACTGCCACGGATGAACTGAGGCCACAGATGAGTGAAGAGCGCGGATCTTGTTAAGATACTTCGTTCAGCTGCGCTAGACTTCAAAAAGTGAATTAAGTTGCTATATTTGGCATATTGTATTGTGAAATTTTACATGTCTGAGCGCTGGTGAAGACCTAGACGGTTAATCTGTAAACACGTGGCTTTACATTGTGGCTGAAACGGCGCTTCCGGGTAAAATGTCAACTTCACGTTTTTTGCGGCGTCTGTGGAAGCATTCAAGTTTCTTGCAAAGTGGGCATCTGGTTAAGCGAAATGGCGAATCTATCCGTAGATTATGTAGTTCAGGTAAATGAAAATCTACGCTATCATGGTTATTTTAACAATAATCTGGAAATTTGGTGTTGTGGTTTCGTTTTTTTTTCAGAATCGAGCAGACGGCAACAAACGAAGGTCGTCAAGGTCAAAAGGAAATACCTCCTCCTTCCTTGTCAACTTTACACTGCATGTTGAATGAAAGTTCTTATTATATTATTAATTATACTTGTATCTTTATTTGTAAATTTGAGAACAGTGTAAGGCGTTTTCAACCTGACTTCTGCAGTCGCAATACTGTTGTATCCCAGCCCCAGGGCCAGGTTCACCAGCGAGTCTTCTTGAAGTACTCATCAGTAAAAACACAGCTACCCAGTCTAGATGTTCATCCCCGATGGCCTGATTGCATGCTGAGTGAAAGGCTGCCAGATGCCTCCCGCTAGCAGTATAAATACAAGAAACATCTGGGGAACCATAAAACTGAAAAACCACACCATACCACAGAAAGATCAAGAAAGAATGATGCTGATGATTACAACACCAGTTGCAGTGCTTAGACAGAGTGTACCTCAGAGACGGTGGCCGTTCCGGCATAGGTCCTCTGTAAGTGGGAAGGTTTTGTTAGGAAATTATGCCACACTCTGGATAAACTGCCAGGCATCAAAGTCACATTAAACAGTACTACCACTGATCTCAACTGGCCCCAGTAGAGTCTGTCCATCCCTAAAGCTGTCCACACTGGAAGCTTTTCAGTGAATTATGCCTCACACTGATTCAAACAGCTGAGTCATGTTGCTATAAGTACCTTTTGCACACAGAGGGACACCTTAGGATGCTGTTGAAATCTTTAACATTTGACAGCTGAAACATAATGCTTCCGCAATCAAACTTTTTTTCAAATAGTCCTTCTTTCAATTTGCCAATGACAATTCGCCATTTTTACTCTGCTCACACCAGGGGATATGACTTAAATTCTCAAGCTGTTTGATCATTCAATGCTTTCATCAGTGATGACTTATCCCTTTGTGAAAGCGTATATTTCTTCATCAATTTTTTCATCAATGTTTGATGCTGTGACAAGGAGGAGGTGCAGGAGGATGAAGATGACATTGTCAGTGTTGTCGTCATCATCATTGGTGTCATTGGCGTCATGCCTTGATTGCCATCAGTGGCGTTATTGTTGTTGGCATTGGCAGCAGTTTCATTGTTGGCGACATCTTGAGTATATTTAAATACAATAGACAGCAATATTTGTGGTCACTGCATCATCGTTGTCATCGGTGCTGGAGGTGACATAGTCATCTTAGTCGATTTCGTTGTCGGTTTTGTCGACAGTATCATCGACAGTGTTGCAATATCTGATATCGTACTCTTTGCCATTGATGTTGTCATCTTTGTTTCGCAGCCCACGTCGTCTTCTTCATTTTTTTCAATCAACTGCTCCTTGAGTATTGCTTTTCAGAGCACTTTCATTTTTTATATCCCCGTGTGCCCGGATAGGTGTCTTATCAATACCGGTATTCAAAGATAATTTATCTTTGTGTTTTAGCCATTACGGATACCAAGACACAAGTTAAAGGAGCTGTGCAATCCAAGCATGCACCACACAGTGTATCAAGGACAGTTGAACATGATCAGAGTGATGTCTCGGCTGCTTTTAAAAAAGTTATGAGAAGAGTGCCTCAGCCTGGTCAGTCTTCTTTTGGTTTGTGTTGGAACTGTGGCCAAAAGGTGGCATGCAGACCAGAGTAAAAGTGTTTGCTAACTTTTGGCAGTGTAGGAAAAAGTATTCTACAATTACATTGTCCTCTAACAATTGCTCAATTAACCAAAGCTTAATAGAAATGACACGTTTGGTTTGTTAAGGTCATGTCGGACCTTAGAAAAAAATGCCCAAATTTGGTTACCTTCAGAATATCGTATCTCAGACTCAGCAAGTGCTGATTGGATTCAGGTGAAACTTTTAGAATCTATGAGGACCTGTCAAAAATTAGGACTCAAATGATTTCCATGAAAAAATTGCATCAATTAAAAACTATCTTATAAAACTGTAACACTATTTTCGAGATCTTATCTTGAACATTTATATCAATTAAAATTTAATCATGTTATTGATACCAGTGATCCATTTATTTTTCATTTTTGCTAAGTTTTACCAAAAAGACATGGTCACATAACTAAATTTATATGATAGATTCATGGTAAAAAGTCCCAAACCATATTCATTTCTGCAGGCTTTCGTCTTTCAGAAAATATAAGTATACTTTTAAGGAGTTAAAATCTCTAGTTTTGTTGGTCTTGGGCTCAATACACAGACGTGTCAATATGGTCCTGCATCACCCTAGTTGTCACTTCCATGCTTTCAGCCATGGTATCTTGAAACTAGAAATTAGATGTGTAAAAGTATTTATAATGTGAAAGTAGAGAGCCTGCTTTGATTTTTAACTAGACTAATCTATTAATCGAGTCTCGTGACCATCTCTTTTAGTAAAATTTAGCAAAACAATGTTTTCAATATCATGACCGAATTCTGTTTGATAAATGTTAAAGTTTCAGTTTGAATCTGATCAGCCATTTTTTAGAGATTCTGATCCAAAGCTAACCAAATTTGGACTGTGCATACCTTTAAATACACAACGTTCAACAGAATTTCTAAATGAAACCTGCTGAGAGATCTCCATCTCTGTCAGATCTAAGACCTATTCTTTGACCATCCAAGCGTAGATGGCATCAATACAAAGAGTAGATTTGTGCTATTGATATATAGACTGTTTTAAGGACCAGTGATGTTGTTGAGACTAGACTTGACTAGAATGTTTGTGGCATATTACTTGCAGTTGTGGTGGTCACTACAGCTGAGTGGGATGAGTTGGAACAGGCTTACCTGAAGCGAGGGATCACCTGCAGCTCGTTTACCAGTGTGTCTATTGAACCAGCCGTAGTTTCTGTATGTATAGGCAGGGTAGGAAAACTCAAGTAAGTTTGATGTCAGTATGTGGTGGTGTTGTGCTTTCAACGTAAAGACAAATATGAGTTCATGTGCTTGTTGCTACTGACTGTTTGGACCATGGCTTTAAGAAAGACGTGCTTCTGTTAGAAACAACGCTCACGTTTTTAATTGGAAAATTTCACCAAGTCTCTTGCTCAGACATGATTTTTTCATTGGTTTGCGCGCTGCAGATTGCATTCCTCGACCGGTGAACGTGAAATTAAAAACAGCATGTAGCTCATCGATAACTTGACTCGTGTTGTTTTTGGTTAACGTCAGACACACGATGGTAATGTGACAACAGTTTTACAAATTTTTGCGTTTCGGACCTCTAGCTTTGAAATTTTGTGCGTAGATAGACGTCATTAAAAGCTACCTGAAGTGTGTCACCAGTTTCTGGCTTCAATTTACCATTCTTGAGTTGTTTGAGATTTTCCGATGACTGCTTTGCGGTGTTCCTCTTGTGCAGTAATTGTAGTTTTCAATATAAACTAGACAGACTTCGACAGAACTCTGTCAGACTTTGCCAAGCTTTGATAAACATCTTGTCGCAATTAGTTGGTACTTAATTCGAACTTTGTCGCAATAAACCAGCATTTTCGTTGAACCTTTGTCAGAGTATAATGTGACATTATTTCTCCACAACCGGATTTGAAACGTCGTGGTAACGCGTTTATGACAATTTTACTCAACATGTGCAACAGTTTTGAGATAGGAGGCAAATTTTTACTCATGGAATATTGATCATTTGGTACAGTAGGCATATGACGTTGGCAATTAGCAGTACTTGAATTTATGGACATAATTAGAAATTTTGACCACACTAAGCAAAATGCCCCTAGTTTTTTCAATTTTGTCAATAGATTTTAAAACAAGAAGCATAGAGGTGCTTGCAACTATTTGTTCTAAGTTCAATTTTCATCAAAGTTTTCAACTGCTTGGTTCTGCTTCATGTTTCAAGAGTTAGTAGCATAGTTATGTACTTGGGTAACTGGCGATGTCCGCTTCTTCATTGCGTGGGTGTGAACCTTTGGAAACGCATGCAGTTTTTTAAAAATAATTTAAAGGTCTGTACTAAGAGGCTGGAATTGTATTCCTGTTAAGTTCAACTTTTTCTTTGTCGATAATTGATTTTGAGTTCGCCATAGTCCCAGTAATGACTCAGCTGCAATAGTCACCTGGTCTCACATTTTGAGAGTCATTTTTTTCCACTGAATAACGTGCATCAAACTGGTTCACAAAATCCGAGATTACTATTGGAGACTATTGCCGACTCTATGTCCAATAGAATTCTCATAGGTGCAATGACTTTTCATTTTCAGTGACATGCATGACTTACTGTTACGCACACAACACTTTGCTGTCCATGTTCTTTCAAAAGACCAAGTCAATCATAGCGTTCGATTCGCTACACCATTGTCCAATAAGATGGAAGATCATTTTGCTGGGTTCCCGCATCACAGGGGCATTCAGGTTTGATTTTACACTTTTATCCTTCTGTTACTCAGGAAATGCAGAATGATTAGTCGCAAATGTAATTCTTCTTGTTGCACTTTTCTTCGTGCCAAGTTTAACACATATGACAGTGAGTTTTTTTAGGTGACATGTACAATAAAGATTCTCCAGTTTGAGACTGTAAAAATAATTATATTGCTCAAGGTCAGGGCTTGTGCCAGATTCTAGAAGCGATGCAATATTGACAATCCCAAGTTCAAGAATTCAATGACAAATGATCATTCACCTCACTGTTACACACTACGGAGATACATGAAAATGTTGCGTCGGCAGCTAGTGATTTTATGCACTCACGTCTGCCAATTCTATTTTCAGATTGTGTGAAACAAGGTGCAGTATCCTGTAAATGAGAAATATGATTTGCGCCAAAATTACCAATGCCCCAATTTTCAGAATCACGAAAATTCAGTTTGGCTTGAATTTTATTGTCCCATTTGTCAGAGACTGTCCCAAGCTGGAGTTTTTTTACTGTAGGGCATGTTATCTGGTTGGCAGTTCAACTGCCTACAAAGAGCATTCACCAAGGTGTCCGTCATATCTGCCATCTTGGGACTAGTCTACCGCTGCTCTTTGCGTTACAGTCTCATGCCAAATTCAGAATTCTGGCCAATCAAAGGTGTGGTCACCTTGCATGAACAGAACCTAACCTCAGCCGTGTTCTTGGAATGTAGCATTCTCACAGTGAGAGTGCAGATCAGTTGGCTGACTTGAGAGCTGACCAGTCGACAGTTGATGAGACGTTTGGTCTTGTGTGAAATTTCACATGACAGATTTGCTGTCCTCTACTATAGGAAGGCTGTATACACGTTATTTACGCAGTCGCCATTTTAAAAGTGAGCCTCTTCTTAGGTTTTAAAAACATTCTGCGCTTAATGACAGCGCAAAGTGTGATTTTTTTTCGCGTGCCTCGTTGTATTTACGTCTCAAATGCATTGTTTTTAAACCCAAAAAGAGGCTCACCAATAAAATGGCGACTGCGTGAAGAAGGTCGATAAGGTCAGTCTGTCTTTTCAGAATCTCCCCATATTAGAAGACACTACTGCTGTGATCATGTGCAAAGCTTTAGAGGTCCACCCCATCGGCGACCACTTTGTCTGGTACGGACAGGTGCTAGGTGCTGACTCTGATGACAACCATCAGCACCCTCTGTTGTACTACAGCAGGTAGGAAGAAGAGTCAATAAACGAGATACAAAGAGAATACATGGTTTAGTGTGGCAGGGAGCATGATTAGTAGATTCCTGTAGCACTGTTTGTTGATACTTTCTTGTCTGTGCTCATCTGTAGTGATGGTACGATGATCGATTAGAATCCCAAAGTAATCACTTACGATCAAAAGTCAAGAGATCAAGCTTGATTTTGCCAAAACGAGTAATTGAATACGGAAATTTCTGGAACTCAGCAGCCATAACTGAAGATATGTTCAGTGTTGTTCTCACAATACACACTGCTCACATAATAACAATAAAATCCAAACTATCCACATTGAAAAATTTGCTATGCTACCTAAATTATCAATGTGTAACTTCAGTTGCTTACTAGGAATTCCTGCCAAGGCGTTTTAGTTCGATGAATTGCTTTGGGTTTATCAAACTCAAACACCTCTCAGAGTAGGTCACAAACAGTCGGGAAATATTGATTTTTAACTGATAGGCTAAAGCCTTGGGAGGAAATTCCAGAAATCCATTTGTAACTAAGAGAACAAAGAAAGAGAATTTGCAAGGTTCATACAGATTTTTTCTGGAAGAAGTTATGACAATCTCCATGATAATTCTTTACAGTTTATCAAAACTCAGCACTTGTCATTTGGAGCTAAATTGCATCAAATGACACAAACACAACACACAGGCTCTGTAGAGCACTGTTAGCTTTTTAAACCCATGTTGGCTTGTGCTCACATCGATACCCAACTGTACTGTTATTTGACTTTCTCGTGTTTAGTAATTTATAGCCTGGCCTAAAAACTGTACTACTGACTCGTGTGATACTGCTCACGTACTACAGCTCATGAACTCTCCATGAGTGCGCTTGTCGTATCGACTGGAATGATTCACAAATCTTGGATGTCAGCACACTTTTCTGTGCATTGCTTGTGAGCTTTATACGTTTTTTTTTTTGCGTAAACTGAATAGCAGTTTCATCCATTGTTCAATGCACCCTGTTTAGCATAGTTACACGTTGGTGTATTACAGCCGAGCCATCGATCACAAGATATTTATGTACTGTGATGTGTGTGTTACTTCTGCTAGTATATACGGCGTTTCCCATTCAGATCCTACAGGGCAGTTGGTGACGAGATGTTCATGCAGGCATTCGAAGACACCACATTTCCATTTGACCAGTGGACTCACGAAGCGCACATCAGGATGGCCTGGAACTATATTCGGGAGCACGGCCAGGCTGTTGCCACACCCATGATCAAGTCGGGTATCAAGAAATACAACATAACCAATGAGCACTTGGTGAGAACTCAGTGATGCCCTTAGGGAGAACTCGGTGATGCCCCTGGGGAGATCTCAGTGGTACCCTTGGGGAGAACTCGGTGGTGCCCCTAGGGAGAACATGGTTGTCGACGCACCTGGCAGGGTCCATCTACTATTCATAGCAGAGTCCTGACAGAGTTTTCATTTTATCCTTGACGGGGTCGTTGACATGGCATCTCTCTGGCATACTTCATACTGTATTGCTGCACCTTTAGGCCTATGGGCCTATATCGTTTAGCGGCCTTTTTTACCCAAGTGGTTTGTATATAGGCCCATGCCCACTTAATATCCCCTTCATATTCCCATACATTAGTTTACATGTAGGCACACCCATTTTGACTACTGCTGTGTCTCCTAATGGCATTTTTCACACTTGCCTCTTTGGAATTCCTTGGCATATTTTCAAGAAATGTAGTAAATAGTTTTGTATTACCGTGCTGCCGCGCTTTTAAACCCATTGCCCTATATCCGAAATAATACCTTTGTCACAGTGTTTTTTACCCAAGTGGTTCTCATATTGGAAAATGCACCTAAGTTTTGTAAATAAGCACAGTTGTGCACAGATGCCCACAGATGCCCACAGATGCTCATGATCCTATTGGTATGGCAATACAGTTGGTGTTTTTTGATGAAGGTGGAATTTTCTTGCAACTCCCCTGACTACCAAATTATATGTTGCTCAAGAGGGTGTCAGAAATAATTAAATTCGGTAATGTATAACTGTCTATCCCTCCAGAGGTGACAGGTCGTTCCATTAGGCTAACTGAAATGTATATGTATTTTGCTGGTACCCATGACTCGTACTGCTGGTTGCACTCTATCAGTGGTGCAAAAAATGTCATTAATCCATATTTTGTATTAATCAGGCAATGAAATAACTGAAAAATTACACAATGTTATTTATAGTTTAATATCTTATGTGAAAAACAATTTCTTTATTTGTCTTGCTGCAGTGTGCAGATAGACTGAATTGTTAAGGGCTGTTCCAGCAAAATCTGTGTGGGAGGGGGGAAGGCAACTGAAATAAAAATTTATGGGTGGTTGCGTTTGATTTAAATTCAAAATGGCTGGTGGTCGTACTTCAAAAAAATTAAAATTTACAGGTCGTTGTTGTTTCATTGGGCCATAAATGTTTGATGGTGGGTAATTTTAGTAAATTTTATAAACAATCTGCACAGAATCAAAAACTGAAACAAAAATGCAACTTGCAAAGAGCTCCGACTTTTTCACTCCCTCCGATCTCCTCATCGGCATGCCCATAACACCATTTAACCACAGGTGCTCGAATTTCTCGATGGCTAATAACCATATATAAGAAACATGTGTTTTCTTAGTAATGAATGACGTTAGTGGTGATGGAGGAACAGATAAACTCAAGCGCCTGTGCAGTCAACCATAAGAACAAAAAAAATTACGGGTGGTTGCATTTCAAACTTATAAAAAATTACGGGTGGTAGGCTGAAGAAATAAATGAAAAATATGGGTGGTGGGTGCGAAAAAAAGGTGCCTTCCCCCCCCCCTCCCATACAGATTTTACTGGAACAGCCCTAAAGCAGATTTAAACCTTCATTCTCTCCAAGAGGTGAAGTTTTGATTTAGACCATTAGCGCTATGTATGTGATCTCAACTTGTTCTATAATTGAGTGAGAAGGGATTTCTGAGTTTGAAAAGAAGCTCCAAATGCACATTATTCATTAAAACAAGGTATAAAACATACACGGTAAGACAACTTTTAGACCCAGATCTCTAATGATAATGAATTGTGGGCTCTTTCACCTCCAGTATTAGACCAATTTCATAACTGTTACAGTAAATTATTTAATTCAAAAGTCGTTTTTGTGACGGAAGGCGAGTTGATAGTTGTTTTAAGTTTTTTTTTCTGTATTTGTTGGTCAATGCATTTGAAATTCTTTTTAGATTTGTTGCTCTTACAGGGTAACTATGGCAGTTTTGTGTTAAGTGTTCCTGAATCGATGCTTGTGTTTGATTACGTTGAATTTATCTTTTTTCCATTGACATTTGTTTGTTTTGTTCTTGGTAATTTTTTTTCCTAATTTATTAGTCGGTTGTGACTTTATGAATGCTCAATGTGAGATGTACCCTAATGAATAGCCAGCTGTGTGAAGACTATCGTCAAAAAATATATTATTTAGCACACAGCTTTGCACCAAGGTTACCTAATGAACTGGAGAGGCTTGTCTGTCCGAACATGGTACAACTTCCTTTTAGTTTACACTCACTCCTTAAACCGGCATTAGATATTTCGGTATTCTCATTAGACAAAATTATTTGAAAGGCTGTAAAGCTATCATCTACCAGTGACTAGTTTTGCCACTGACGATATGATAGTCACTATGTTTTCATAACCGTAAAACAGGTTATATTCGCCCATGCCCTTCAAGCATTTTGTGGAGGATTTGAAAGCACAATGACCTCGAATATAATTAAACTTTGTATTCGATGGGTCTTATCAAGGGACTTGTTGAGGCCATGTGGTTTCTTCAGATATAGGGCCATCTTTTCTCTGACAATCAGAGATGACCAAAATGTTAAATACTGTTCAAAGTTGGTAAAATATTGATTTGACTGAAATCATTTTGTGAAAATAAAAAAAAAACAGTACAATCCACATCCACAAGAAATTCTTTGGTTAGTCACAATTACAACATTCCATTTTCCACAACTAAGATGTACAGCTGTGAAAAGTGGAATTTTAATCGTCATCCAGCATAAAGGTGGAGTTTTTTTGTGAAACATTGGTTGTTTTCTTTAACTGCTTTGTGCAACAAAACACATCATTTTCCATTTTAGGTAGCACATGGTTACAGCGAGACCGTGACTGAGTTCTACATAAACATCATCAGCCATGCACTGAAGATAAATGGCGATCATGAGCGATCGTTTCACGACTTCCTAACTCGCAACCCCCACCTTCTTGACCGCCGCCTCATATTTCAGTATTACACCGAGGATCTAATACAGTTACCTGAGTCAAGAGAGAGGTAATTTTGTGTTTGTCAGTCTCCTATCACCCAGGGTTTAAATCCAAAAGCATTTTTCCACAGTGCCGCAGATATCCTGTGACAGATGCAAAATTTATGGGATGCACAAACTTGTTAATTAAAGTGCAATGTGTTCCCAATCCCTTCCAGTTGTACCAGAACAAAACAAGCTGCTGACTTCCGGCCTAACTCAACTGAATGACAAAAATGACCTTATGGTTATGAAGGACCCTTAAGCCTAGAAAAATTCCAAATTTGGCTTAATTTCGGATCATCAAATCTCAGATATGGCTGTTTGCATTCATATGAAACTTCAGATACTATACTTTTTGCAGCTTTCTCCAAAATGCTATTAGGAGTTATTTTTAAAATGTTCCACTTTTGCATGAGAGGTTATTAAAAAAAATAGGACTGATATGATTTTCATGGAAATCTCATAAGTTGTATAAAGTGGACACAAATTGATCAGAACCTCTGGTAACCAGTTACTACTTCAATCTATTCTTGTTAGATTTGTTGCTTTGAGACATGTTTACCTATAAGTTGTACAGGTGTGAGCACATTGTCGAGAATTTTGCTCATTAATTCGGTCTTTTTGAGCATACTAATTTACATACCATCTGATATTTAGACCAGTCTAAATCATCTTTCACATTGGATCTAAAATTGTTGTGGTCGACAAAGAATGTTAGTCCATGGTGTGAAAGGGTTTTTACCTTTAGTTATCGAAATCTCATTCTCAATGAAAAATGGCAAACTCAACAAATCTGGTCTGGTTGATTCATGGTTTCTGCTATTAAAAACTTTTTTGGTAAATAAAAATTAATTTCATTGGTTATTTTCTTCTTTCTTTTCAGGTTCATTCCACCTGACAAAAAGCCTCTTCCTGAGTAAAGCACAAGCACTGTAAAGCTCTTCTAGTCCCATTGTGGCCAATATCTTGCTAAATATCATAATGACTTTTGCCTTTATTTTCAGTCATTACAAACCTTTTTCTGCTGTTTTATTTAGGACTGTTCCAGTAAAATCTGTGTGGGAGGGGGGAAGGCAGTTGTAATAAAAAATTATGGGTGGTTGTGTTTGATTTAGATTTAAAATGGCTGGTGGTCGTACTTCAAAAAAATTATAATTTACAGGTCATTGTTGTTTCATTGTGCCATAAATGTTTGATGGTGGGTAATTTCAGTAAGTTTTATAAACAATCCGCACAGAATCAACAACTAAAACAAAAACGCAACTTGCAAAAAGCTCCCGTCTTTTTCACTCCCTCCGATCTCCCCATTGGCATGCCCATAACACCAGTCGACCACAGGCACTCGAATTTCTCGATGGCTAATAACCATATATAAGAAGCACATGTTTTCTTAGTAATGAATAACGTCAGTGGTTATCGAGGAACAGATAAACTCAAGTGTCTGTGCAGTCAACCACAAGAACAACAAAAAAAATTATGTGTGATTGCATTTCAAACTTATAAAAAATTACAGGTGGTGGGCTGAAGAAATAAATGAAAAATATGGGTGGTGGGTGCAAAAAAAAGTGCCTTCCCCCCTTCCCATACAGATTTTACTGGAACAGCCCTTAACAACACAAGATTTTTTATAGCTTTATTAGGAATCTCTGTATTTACGGATTCATTCTGATGCTCATTTTCTTTGCGATTCAAATGATAATCCAAGCGAAAGGGTTTTAAAGTACGAGAATTTTTTCATTATGAATGTACATTACCTTATGACATTTGTCAGGTGGCATGCAATTACTTTACTGTTGTGGCAATTTTCATTACACGTTCTGTGTTTTGTTAAAGCAGTTATAAACCCGCGTTTCATCGAAGAATAGAACCTTGATTTATACCACATACCACTATAAAGTTGGTCTCAACTTGTCCTGTACTCAGATGTGGTAACTTCTGGAGCTTGCAAAGAACTTGACAGGCCGCTATGCCTTCAGACCATGCTCTGTACGTAAAATGATCTGCTGTGACAAACAAATTTGTAGAGCATCGGGTCTCTAACAATAAGGAACTGATTCTTCTTTGAAGCTGTCCTGAAATCACCTCAAATTTAACTGAGGAACAATTTGAAAACAAGTTTTGTGGTTTTAGGCAAAAGTTTTGTTTTCGTGATGAAATGCGGGTTTTTATCGCTTTGAGCTCAATGTCTTTGTTGTGATTAAGATCCAGGGGGAATAGCTAGACTTGTCAATAGGTTCAATACAAAACATCAGCATGTTGTAGGAAACAGCACCCCTACTGAAAATCATATGGACACCTATAAGGCAATGTGTATTGGACTTATGTGACATTTGTCTCATTAAGACCATTTGGCAGAGATTTGGTGTTGCCATTTGAAAATGTCTATTGGTCGTTTTTGAATGTAGCCTGTCCTTTGGATACTTGGCAGTTAATTACCTCTAACAACCTGCCCATTTGGGTTGCATATATGGGTAGGGGCACAGAATTCAACACCAATGTTGTTTATCATTAAATGTGACTATTAAATGTTCAACCGCACAGAAAAATACAAATCATTTTAATATTTATAATTGTGTGTTATATGTCTATTAAAGTTGTGCAAGCTGGGCAAGTTTAACTATTTTAATATTTTCTGACTCATAATAACATCGGGAAGCATCACTAGCCAAGATGATAACGGTGCAGTATTTAGATGGAAAGGACCCCTCTCTAGATTCTGGTTGAGAAATTGCAGATGTTTGCATCTGAAAGTCGCATTATAAACAAAAAGGCGTAAAAGTAGTGAAAAGTATATAAGGCCTTTGGTATTAGGGGCACTCCAATATGCAAGAAGTCCAGTTTCTTGTTCCCTGAAATTCATTTTTCAAGCAATATGATATCCAGGAAGCAATATATGATTAATAGCACTGGTTCTACTAGATGATAACGGGGATTCATATAATCCGATCGTTTTCCCTGAAGCAAATACTGCGTTGTCTGCCCAATCGAAGGTGATTGCGCGTCCAAATAGGTGTTTTAGAAGTGAGCTTTTTCCTCCAGCTTTTAACTGCATAATAAACCTGAGTATTGCCTGGCTTTCGCTGAATGCCCACTGGCGCTTTGTTGTAGACCACCCCAAAGATCTTACCATGAATTTGGAAGGGTAAACATTGACATATTGAAGTGACATTATTTTGCAAGAAAAATGATTATCTTAAATCGTTCCAGCGCGGAGAACTTGGATTTTTCCCCTTCCGTGTCAAACGCTCTATTTGACCGACAAGCTACTTGGCGATAACTTGTGAAGTTACTGGCATTGATTTCGTCAGACATCCGACGGGAATTGGTGTTTTGAATGAACGTTAAAAAGAAAAACGTAATTTATCGCTTTCACTGATATCCCAGGTTAAGCTTAAACTTCAAAAAGTATCACATGGGCTGCGCACCATTAAAATAAGTGAGGGTGGGCCGACCGCCACGTTTATGCTATTCAGCAGTGATTTCCAAAAATGAGTTTTTCGGGGTCCGGAAAGAAACGGTAATGTTCGACAACAGAGTAAACCTGCCTTATTAGCAATGATTATGTGGGTGGGCGGTTAATATGAATTCTGCTGTTGTGCACTAGTTTCACCACTTTTTAGTATCCATATCCGCAGAAACGCTATTCTAACTGGATGACTTGAGTTGCTGACCGGAGCCGGGCAAATAACTTGCAGCCGTCCGAACGGATAGGTGTTCAATTCACGAATTAGAAAAAAAATGTAAAACTTCATAATTATTCCCATTTATGTCTCAGCTTAGGTCAGGTTAAGACACTGCATTGCTTTTTTAACTTGTCTACTTTTGTTCACGGTGCCGAGTGCTATGATCCATCTCGTTATATATAAGTTTCCTGATAGATTCCCTGATGCAGGACATCCTCAAACTTCACTATGGGTAGGAATCCATTTATATCACGAATGCTTTTAGAGCGCGAAAGCTCATAGTTGTCTTTCGATGACTGACCTGCATATGTACTTTCGTGTAGCAAAGGGTTGCGCAAGGATACATGTAGGTCCTAACTCGGTCCTTTGCAGTGAGGTGTCGATAGCCTCTCTTCGTCCTTTTAAAAGAACACTAAGTCGTTTAGGCCTATTGGCAGATGCCAGCAACAATTTTCCCACGCCATCCAGCTCTCTAAAATAAAATAATGCACTGTACTTTGTCAATCCTAAAAAAAAAACCGACGGTCTCAGGTGGTTAACGTAGCGCATGCCTGCACTAGGCAAGTTACACGAAAATTGTAGAGAAAGATCGCCCACCCAGAGCCATAATATTCATTTTGAGATACAGTGAATAGGTGTTCTTAGTTACATCCTATTTATCTCATTGATTCAACGTGGTTAACTGAGGTTATCAAAAAGCACCGACATAGATTTTCCTCATATATTTGCTTGTGCGCGGCTCAGGCTTGTCAGCACACAAAATTCTCCTCTAGTGCACGCTATTCCCCTCTCGCGGACTATTTTTTCTGTCTTGTGGAGATGTTTCTTGACTTGGGAACAGTTCAACACTCCTCCCTTGCCTTGTGTGCTGCTTTCCCATTCACTGATCGAGGGGCTATGCTATTTGTCGTTGCTGTTTCATTATTAATAAATTGTTTATGATATCCTAAACTAAACTAAAATTTGCCTTTCTTTCACTGTGCAGTGAATGTTTTCCACTCTTTCGTTGCAAAAAACAATCGGATATTTTATCAATATTCCACTCGAGTTCAACGAAAGGTGCTGAACATGCGTCATATGTGTTGAAACTTTGTTGTAATTCAAGTGAGGTGATAAATAAATTCCTACTATTGTTCAAAGAAGTGAATAATCTTTTCATTTGGTGGTAAGGCATCCTGATTGTTATTATACTTTACGTTTATTTAGACTTGTCCAAGTTTTACCGCCGTCCGAGTTTTCCCGAACTACCCCTAATGTTTAGCGTAAAGTGAGTTTACATTATACTGGATCCTTAACTCGTTTTTTCCTTGAAACCATGGTCGGCGAATAAATGCGCCGTGACACAACCCAACTTTTAGGACCTGAACTAAACAATAGCGAACTGCCAATTCTTTCGAAATCGTGAAATCGTCACCAATTTGACTTAGAACAATTTGAGGCCTGTTTCATAACGGTTTGTAGTCCTAATCAAAAGCTTTGGTTTTTGTGATCATCAAGGCGGGTTTATACCTGCTAAACTGCGTCTCCTGCCAAAAAAAAACGAAAAATGACTTAAGCCATTTAAGCTCATAAAACGGTCTCATAATAGTCCTTAGCGTGACAGTTGATTTTTATTTCCAGGAAGAACATTGAAACCAACAGCGATTCAGGAAAATGCGTAAAAATTCATTCGGGTTGGCCAACCCGGAAACTGAGATTTCTGAAATGCCGTACTAGGTATACATTGCCTTTGATTCGAGTTGCCGTCTCGGTTGCAACAATTCAGGATTAGGCGGCAGTGGCCTTGTTTTCAAATCCCAACTTTTTTGGTTAATAATTCATCGTTTACGGCGACAGCTAAACGCAGCAGCGGCGAAATCATCGTGGAAGTTGTGAAATGTTTCTGCCACGAATAATCGAAAATTGACAGGATACGTTGACAGTTGATTTGTGCATAAAGAATTTATATCCGGTTACGCGAAGTGTCCCGGGAGAATGGAACGGCTTGCGAGGGTAAATAGCGGCAGCGGAATAATGTGCGGCAGGAGGGTTGATCCGTCTTTGCGACTGAGATAAATATGTGTGCGAGACGTGACAAGTGGTACGGGAAAGAGAATATGCGTCTGTGAGATAAACTTTAATGTTCAGTAACCACCTTTTGTTCTTATACATCTACTGTGTAGAGTAAATTTTCTTTTCATGTAAATTTTTTGCTGTGATACTTTTTCACTAGATCCCTACTTATCTTCGATCTAATATTGAGAATTCAACGTAGAGTTCACACTCGATTTGTATTAAAGCCAGATATGACTGAGCATTGATATTAAAACAACATAAGAAAACACATCAAGTCCACAAATACGCAGTAGATTTAGTGAACTTAGTTGAATCCCTGTGGAACAGTTTCATGTATTGTATTGGGATCCCATTGGGATCAGGGGGACTGCGAAGAATGGATTATTGTCGATAGGTGTCAGTACTGTCAAAGTTTCGTGAGTGCTTGTTGTTGTTGATTTAATGAGGCTTAAAACAAGATGTAGCATTGGCTCTTTTGATTTACATGAAGATTATTTCATCGTGACATAAAAATCAATTTAATGTGTCCCAAACGTGAAGCCAGATTTAGACTGAGCACAATCGTGAGGTTTTCAAAAAGGTACTGCGTTTCCGGGTTTACGTGAAAATAGTCCTTAAACTTGGATACAGATACTTATTATTGAGACTCTTAAAAAGTTCAGGTTTTTATTAATGGTGCAAAAAATATAAATTTTCAATTCAGAAAAAAATTGAAGCAATAAAAAACAACCCCTTAATTTTCCATATTACTACAAGCACTTGTCTAGACGCGGATGAATACCTATAGAGTACGTCACGAATTGGCTAATAAACTTCGGCGCCATTTCGAATTGCTTGCAAGGCGGAGGGCAGCCGTTTCATGTTACAGGATTTGTCATTTAAAATTTCGTACGCCCTGGATTGATATAGAGTGCAAAGGTATGCCAAGTCGTTCAACACGTTTTAAACTTCTTCTTAGATTAACTTTGTTGAATTCAATAGTTGGTACTTCCATTTTCTCGTATTGGCAATTTTTACCGGTTGACTTGCCGCCTTACCGGCGTTTTTGTGTCATTGAGGTGAAATGTATGACTCATCGCGTCACGCTGTGTGGTGTCAATAAACTGGGGATTACCGTTAACTATGCAACGCTGAGTACACTGAACCTGTTGTACTTTATTTCTGTCAGAGGTTGCATTATATTTCAGGAGCAAGAAAGACGGAAAATGTTCAAGTTCATAAAAAGAGGGCGTGGACAACATCGCGAACCTGAGTCAAGAATAAAGTTAAAGAAAGAACTTTTTGCTTTTAATAAGGTATGTGTCTTCAGTCCAGACACACTCTTACTTAACATTTTGTTTGCCAACGCTGTTTGCTTCTCTAAGCTGTAAGAGAACAGTGCTTTGTTTACTTATTGTCTGTTAACTTGGTTACTCTTCATTTTGTATGGAAATTGTGCTGTTACACTTTATTTTCTACACCAAATAGTTAGGTACTTGCAAATGGTCTTGATTTTCCAAGAAATTGGATCCAAACTTCACCTGCTCTCAGTCTATCCAGTAAATGCTGTTAACATTTGCAAGCTGGTCAAGGGTCCTTGAACATAAGACTTACGATTTTCAGAACTGATATGTCTAGCCAGCCTGGGCACCAGTCTTTTTTCTATTGCAAATTGTTCGTTAGAGGTTTAGCTAATCCAGGCCTTGGTTTGGCTACGTGCAGTTCACCAGTGCAACCTCAAATTTTGTTTGGCAACCTTGTAAAAATCCCAAGTCACCACACATCTGAAAATGTGCCCAAAATACCACATGAAGTATAGATGAGAGTAGAAAGTGTTCAGCAAGGTCCGGAAAAGTCCATTTATGATTCATGCACAGTGTGTCCTGATCATCAACTATAACTGATGAGAGTCAAGCCTACACAACATTTCAGTCCCTCGTAGGAATTTGGCCGTATACTTCTAGAGGGTGGACACTCTCGGGTTGCCAGTACCTCAATTCAGATACCTCGTTTCTTATTTTGGGACATTTTGTTTCGGCGTCCTATTTCTTTTGATAATAAATATTGACAACAAGAGGAGAGTATCTTCGCAGAAAATTCCCCTTTCAGCCGACATACACCTTCCCGTTAGGTGAGCAATGGCCGTGATGAAATAGCATTTGTTGCCATTTTCAGATCAGTTTAGTTGTTCTTTGTCTTTAAGATATCGAAGGATTGTTTATTGCTTCATAATGTAGCCGTGTTCGAGTTATTTGTTGTAAAGTGCCAAGATATCACTGTGATAACTACATAACAATCGCAATATGAGATACAAGATAGTGATGTGCTTTTAACTGAACATGTTTCCTTAAAGGAAAAGAAAACATAATCAGGCTCTCATTCCGTTATGATAAATAGATGGTTTTGTCGCGGAATGTTCTGTTTAAATTTATTCATCAAGATATAGATTTGGACCATGTTTGCAAAAGACAGAAGATTTCAATGTTAACATTTGGTTTTATTTTTTGTCTGATTGAAGTTGTGGGTATAAAGTAACAAAGCATTTGCCTAGAAATTGGTTCACGCTGTTTTTATTCAGGCCCCTCACTCACTTTATGGGAAAGGTACCCATGCCTACTGAGAGAGAGCGGAATGTTTTGGTTGAGGGGAACACCCCAGTCAACACTCCTTACCAATACCAACATTGCCTCAAGTAGCCAAAACGTTCTGTAGAAACGATTCTATCTTTAGAAGGGAATTTTTGTGCCACGTGTAAAATCTTAAGCCATGTTTAAAAAGCCCCGTGGTTTATTGCTTTACAAGGCAAATGATTGAAAGTAGGTGCACGCATTTTATTTTCTTTTGTGTTAAAAATGAAAGTGTCGCCTCTGCAAGGGAAAATAGTTGTGAATTGGCAGAAAAGTAAAGTAGTGTGTGAATGCGAGACTTGCAATTTGTACTATGTTTGGATATTTTGTTTAGGAAGAATGCCTGTAGGACAGATACATGGAGTTACTAGATTCTGAAGTCAATTTTGATAAAAGTGTCTTGATTTGCATTAGACAGATTGTTATCGTGAAGTTTTTTTTTCACTATCAATCACCGGTTTATCACCGGCATCAGAGCTGGTACTGAATAGCCTTGTCGCGTCTCAGTGTGTCATTTTTGACCTTGGAAGTTGTGTAACCTTGCATACGGGCAGATGAAGATGCAGATTTGTTTTTAGTCATTAAAGCTGTTTTTGCCAGCAACAGAATACTGACCCAGATGACCTACTTAAGTGTTTGTTTGACCTAGGTGGCTGGGAAGTAGTTCTTTTTTTAACACTGTTGGAGTGTTTTTGTAGATCGGTTTAACAATCTTAACCCTAAAAAGGTGCAGTTTCACCACGCCATACACACTGACTTGGCATCCTATTCTGTCATCACCCTCTTTAGATTTTAGTTCTGTGAGACATTCTGCTCTGCTCAGAGACTGTCCATTCATAATACCAATATAGTATTTTGTTGCCAGCCAACAGCAAACGTTTTTTGTAAAGAAAAATAGTGCACTGGTCAATGTCTGTGCGCATTTTGGATGAATTCCAACAAAGTTTAACTACACGTGTTGAAGAGTCTTCAAACTTTTTTAAGAGCCTGTTTAGGTGAAAATGCCAAGTTGATGACAGAGGTACTACCTTTTCTTTTTCAGTGTGTTGACCATGGATTTCCAAACAAGCCCAGTGCACTGGCCTATGACCCTAAGCTGAGTCTTCTGGGAGTTGGCACCAGGAATGGTTCTATCAAAGTGTATCCTTTTGCAACACCGTAAATAGACTTTTCAGATCTTCCGCTATCAACAATTCCTGTCAGGTCCGCAGATTAACCACTATGCTCACATCGAACTGTTTTATTTAATGGCCACGGCTTGTTTGAAAAGTTCTTACGCTTTCTCATGTTGTCTGTGTATTATGTACTGGAAAACTTTTGTTGGACAAAGTGTGTGTCTGGGGATGGCATTGGCTTTTGCAGATGTGTTTGTTGTTGGATGTGCAAGGGCCCTGACACATTAAAGTCACTCTTGGTGAAATAGACTGGAAACCATAAAGGTCTGGAAGGTGACACTGCATAGAAAGTTCTTGCACACTGTGTAACATTATTTAGTTTCCACTTTAGGTTTAGTCGATTGTGTCAAAATTCTTGAGAACATTGTGAGATCATCTACCACTATGTGACTGGGCACAACCATTCACATAACATGAGAAATGAGGACCTCCACTAACAGCAGTGAATTTCCAGGTGCACTGCCTCCAGCCGTAATGAAATAGTACATTTTTATTGTGTTTTTGTGCTCTTGTTTTCAGACATTGTTTGACTGGAACTGTTTTCATTCTTTCCTGTGACTTGTTGCTGAAGCAAATCATTTAACACTTCATTGGTGCCAGTAAGTCAAGTCGGAATAATCCCAGTGACTTTCCTGTAGTGATATGAGTGGAAGTGGTGTTTGAGGTCAAATTCCGGTGACTGGGCTTGGCAGTTGGACTGCTCTTCTGTGTAATGTGGGTACTCAAAGTATGCCATTGTTGCTAGTAACCTCAAAATGGCACTCTCTTTTGCTGGACTGTGCCAGATGTTTTAAATTCCTATGTGTTCCTGTTGCAATGGAGGGTGATTTCAGTGATAGTGGAGCAGTTGAGTGAAGTCCAACAGGTCTGTGTTGGCCATGCTTGACCTCATGCTAACCCAATTAAGAGTTAATGTGAGGTAATTTTGCTCACTTTCTCTGGATGGTTAACAAGAACCATGCTTCACTGTAACCTGTGCTGCAGTTATCATTGGCTGTGTCCAGAAATGCCACAGTGTCACTTTGATCCTTCGGTATTACTACACAGTCGATGGTACTCATTGCCTGATGCTGTGCTAATATCTATTCTACATGGAATTATTTTGACATAGTCGTTTGTCATTCTAAATGCTTCTTAACTTTTACTGTCTCACTGGGAATTGCCGTTAGAGACCCTGTTTTTCTTGGCAACGGAAAGTGGGTCCAATTTATGGAATCTTACTTCTTTCATGGAATTACACATTTCAAATGAAATTTACATGTTTCTGTAGCAGATATCAAAAGTGTATTAATGACAAAATATCAGAATGTTATCCGTCAAATTCAACAATTCTCGACACAAATCGATGGACAATTGTTTTGCAGCTGACGTATTCAAGTAGTTGTTCATCTATAATTCAGCAGAAAAAGTCTGACAATTCCCAGGTCTTGCTCATGTTTTTTATCGCTTCAAAATGCTAAAACTGAAATTGCTAATTTTCAAAAAGGGAACTGGATTTTATGTTTGGGGATATTTTTTTAATGGAAAATCCTGTCTATCTATATGCTGCGCTGTGTCAAGCAATGTTGAGCTAGATTGAACATAAGAATGTTATTCTTTGCTTCATCAGTCAGGTCAGACCTATGTTGGCGGCCTAACTTTAAAAACGAGTAAAAATGTAGGGTGCTATGCATATTTCTGGTCTCCGTAAAAGAAGAGTTGAATTTGGACCGCGGTTGTGATCATAGTTCTCACCAGTTTCTGTTTCCTGCAGTCAGTGAACACCCAACTGTTGTAAGTGCATTCACCTTTCTGCACCAGCTTGAATCACAGTGAGTCACATTTTGGTTACTCAATCAGTATTATTTTGTCAGAAACACCAGCCATTATGTAATCTAAGACCCACTGTAGCTTAGGTCTTGTAGTGATTATTATACATTACTATATTGGCTGTGTGAAGTGGTTATGACTCATACAAGGAGGGTACTCAAGCTGAGCTTATGCCCATTACCTCTGGCTCACTGTGTGTAGGTGGTTTTAGCAGTTTACCATATAGGTCTAAACAACTGACTGGCATTCGAGCTTGTGTATAGATCTCAATCAATTTTCAACAGCAAAATGCTCTTTCTTTGTGTGTTTTCTTTATCTCGGCACTGTTTTGAAAAGATAAATCAATTACTGCAGAAAATTTAGATAAATTAATTAATGGCAGTTTGCTGTGGGATGAATTTTGTTGGTTTGCTAATCTCTGCAGATGTTAAGGAAAGATCTGTTTCCCTCTTGGTTGGAAATTCCCTATCAGAAAGCATGGGCTAGGCACCTCTCCCTTAAGGCGAGCACGGATAAGCTAATTTGATCTGAGTGGAAGCTTGCTCTCATTTTTATATGTGTTAGAGGGAACCCAATTTACTCACTGACTGTTCAGTCAAATCCAAGAGGCAAGTCTAATGACCATGCAGTCTTTGAGTTATACCTTCTAATTCTCCTCTGGTTAGCTTTCTCCAATTGCACCGTACAGAATTTGGTGTCGCTCTCATAGTTTTGAATACACTGAAAAATTTTCCATCTGTGGCTACAAATATAAAAGACCTGTCTTGTTGGGGAATATTTATTTTCACCTGTGTTCAGCTCCAGCTACCTGTGTCATTATCAGCATGATGACTCATAGCCTTCCCTGTGGGAACAGTCAGGTTAAATAGGTCACCGTCTTGCGATAACGCTGATGTGCTTATGTCGGGTTAAAAATAAGTAAGATTGTCTCAGGGGTCCCCGGGCATGCAGAAATCTTGTGTTTTTATATTCTAAACGTGGTCGAGCACCCTGTTTGCTGAGTTCTGAAGCGTGCTCAGCAAGTGAAAAATGGTGTGTAACTATGGTTGCTGAACTCTGAATTGGAAAAGGAGATTAAGATGTAAAAACGTGACATGAAGTTGCCCCTTGTTAGCCACTAAACAAAGCTTGCATAGAACAGAGGACTCTTCTTCAGAAGAGATAAACTTGTACTAGTTCTGCTGCTTTGTTCTAAACTAATTGTCAGGAGTTGTTTAGAAAATGCAGTGTGCAACACTGGGGTGATTGTGGTGATGATGGTAATGTTTTCATTGTCAGTTCATCATTTCCACAGCTGTACAATTTTGGACTAGTTGGGTTTCAACAATTGGTAACTGCTTTGATTTATTTCTCTTTCTTGGTATATATATCAGAACAACATTAGGACAGTCTCAGTGCTGAAAAATCAAAGAATCAGCTTCTGATTGGTGAGGATTTTTCGGCTGGCTTAATTGTTGATTTTCTGTGTTCTGTAGGTGTTGGAGTTCTCCAGTCACGGATATTGCTAGGGACATCTTGGGACATGCAGTGGATGTTTGGTCTCTTGGTTTTCAAATCTGTTGTTGGTATTTTGGCTTTGGGATGTCTGGTGTTGTTTGGGTTAGGTGTTTTTGCCTTCAAGGTATTGTCCCAAGTAGATGTTTTGGCTTTGTGGGGATGGGTAAATTGTACTGCTGACCTGGAAGATTTGTGTATACTTGCATTTTCGTGAGTTTGCTGTTGTGTCTATGGATTACAGAGCAGATGCTTCTTTGACCTGATTTTTCAACACGCAGTTGCACTTCACTTCCTATTGTTTGTCTCGGAAGTAGTTTACCTGAGCATCATTTTCAGGTATTTATAATCGTTGATGAACAAGTACAAAACAACCAAACAAGTACAAAACAACCAAACAAGTACATGCATTCATACACGCATGCACATTTTTAGTTGTAACAAGTCTTCATATCTGTCTGCTCTCTGACACCTGCATTGAACCAAGTCCACTCTGAGGACTGAATGGACATAGTTGCAGCAGGTGTTTTTCAATTCACCACATGTCTTTGTTTCAAGTCACTGCATACTTTTGACTCCATGACACCTTGGAACGGGAGTTTCTCTGTGAATAGCAAACAAATATTAAGTTTTTATTAGCCTTGATAGTGGTTGCTTGGCTCTCGTCTCAACATCTGTTTTTTACACTGGGAGGCCTCGGTTCCCACAGAGTCTACTGCATTTGGCTGTGATTTCAACAGCCCAAAATCTTTGGGGAATGCTTATGTGCTTTTGAAATGTGAAGTCTACTTCAGCAATCTCAGTATTTGTTTCCCTAGTCTCATTGTTCTTTGTTTGTGTACTCTCCGCTGTCCCATTGTGCATGGTTATCAACCGTTCACATTTATCAACTAAGCTCATTGGGTATCTGCCACAAATCTACCATGTCTTTGGTCTCAAATTGTCACCTCTGTTAATCTGTCACACAGTAGCCAAGTGGTTATCACTCATGTGGATGTCACCCTGGAAGCCCACTTTGATCTCCTGCTGGTGTTAACAAAGCGTTTAATCATGGGGAACTACTTTTCTTTTGTACCAGCAGTGGCTTGAGCAGTGGTTCATTGTCCTGTGTGATGAAACCTGGGTAGAATGAATAACTCCAACAGTGTGAGTCATTCTCAAAGTCATCTGTTTGTGATAATTGCACCGCATGAGGGCTTTTCATACTTAGGTACAGGCATCCAGGTTTTATGGAGTGTGAGTTGATTTTAACTTCAGGCCTGGTTTGAAGTTAAGAGCAAAAGTTAAAATTCACAGGTGTGTTTAATTGTAGAGCGTAGGCAAAGTATGGCAGTATGAAAGGTTAACTATGGTGTCATCAGACTTATCGACAGGTGTCGCTGTTTATTTTCTAATGGTACAACTTGACATTTTATCCAAATATTCCATACCTCCAGGTTATTGAAGCACTTCATTTTATTTATGGTCTGAGCATACAGTATATACCATACCACACTTTATATTGAAAGATAGTCCTGCACCATCTTGCGATAACTAATTCTATGACCCATACGCATACATTAATCTTCAATAACCTCTGTGTCTGTTAACAAATAGAAGATTCAACTAGCTTCACGGTTTACCTAGTGGCTCTTCTATTACCGTTTGCCTTTAGTGAGTTGGGTTTTCAGATAAAGTAAGTTGAGGACATGTTTTAGACCTAGTAAAACTGGAATTTTAAAATAATAACATTTGAAGCAATGTTGCATATATTGTTTCATTTTTGTTGTGATTTTGAAATGATTGATTTCGCAAATGCTTTTGCTAAGGTGTACATAGCAAATTTGAATGGTTAAGTTGGGAGACACTGTTCTGTGTATTTGCTTTGTATGCTTCAAAGGCATTCCTGTCGACTAAGACTTGACTAAGACTTGTCATGACCGTTAGAGTTTAAACTCCATTGTTGCCTGCCCTCACAAGTAAAAAGCTTTTCACATTGAGTAGAAATTTGTTGCATAATTTGTCTAGCCCTCACAAAATGTCATCTGTTTACAATGGGTCCGATTGCTTGTAGAGGCATGAACAGTGGTAATGTGCAGAGGCGTTGAGGTACTGAAATTGAAAAAAAATACCATGACTGGGTTAGCTGGCACCTATTTTAGTAGGTTTAAAAATCAATGTCTTGAATCATAAAATGGTTCTAATTTGCCAGTGTCAAGATATTTTAAAGTGACCTAATTCTTATAAGTAAACTGACCAATTGCAGCCTATATGTCAGTATTCATAGGTTGTAACTGTACTGGCAAAATTAGGCTGGGAGAGTGGGAAAGCTTTCGCCCCAGTGGCATAAACTGACTGCATGTTGGCAGTAAGTAGCCATGTTTACCCATTAGCACGATGCCATTGTTCTCTGCTACCTGATTGAGTAACCTGTATGCAACATGGTTGTTTATTCCCTATTGATTTCCACTAATGACTCCTGCAGTCTTATCTCAGCCACCATTGTCATCTCGCCTTACACTATTGTTCTGGCCAGGTTGAGAACAAAGTAACTGTGATTTGTCAGGTGTGGGCGACTTTGTCATCCAGTGTTAGGTGGAACTTAAACTGACATCTAAATGGAAGATGTCCATGTTTATATGGTTAATACCATGGAATGAATTACACTTGAGACTAATTGTCACCCACATGCTCTTCCCTTAGTTTTCCTAGTTTGCTCTGAACATTTTACTCAATATGGCTTTGTTACAGTCGGCATCATTAAGTAAATTTTTCATGTCGCAGTGGTTTCGCAAATGTTTTTAATTCATAAGGTAAATCTTTATCAGTGAACTTCCCCAAAGGTCAGATTTACTTACCTGCCTGTCGGTATTGAGTACTATTTTTATCTGTCTGAGTGGAGATTATGATACTAATACTGTATGGAGATTTTAGTTTCGTTACTGAAAGGTGTTACTTTTCAAGTACGATAGATAGCGAAGCAGGTGTTGTCATCTGTTAATTGACCTTTAGAACAGGCTTCCTGCCATTTAAGTTATTTTTTGTCTTTGAATTTGTTATGTAATTTAGAAGGACTGTTTGCAACAGATAACGCCAATGCCCAACATCTCGTTTCAGCCACTATGATAATATTATGTAGATTATTAGCAATTAATGTCAAAGGATTAAGGTTGCTGGAACAGGGTCTTGCTCCAGACATGAAAACATTGTTACAGACCCCAGAATAAACCAAGCTGTACAAAAGTACTGGTTATCTCTGCCATGACTGCCAATATACCTATCACTGTTTGGTTAGCTGTATTGTGGTAAGATTGACTTTTTATCTAGGAATAAACCGCACAACCACGAGCCATCTATGGTTGTGGTCTGCCTCTTTCAAGGCTTTTTAGGGCACTTATTTTCTAAGTAAACATCATCAACTGGTGTTCTGTTACTAATTGATGGCTGCCTCAGAAATTTTAATACATTAAAAAGCGGATTTTATTCCATTTAGACAATTTTCTGGTTAGTGTGGGGAGACGGGGATTGTTGTGTTTAGAATCCAATCGCTTGGATTGGAATTGTGTTCAGTTGTCTTCCTTCTCAAACCTGTTTAAATCCCCTTCAAGCACTTACTGTGTTTACAGTAAAATCAGCATCACTACAACCAGTGTTGTCTACCAAATAGAGAAACGTGCAGAAGATTGAGGGTTATCAGTTGGTGATTATGAATTTGTGAATCTCTCATCATGTAGACTGTATGAGTCATCAGAGGGTGCTTAGGACAATCCGGGTAGTTACATGTGATTGCTGCACTTGAATATTTGTGAAGTTCTCAGAGCCTGACAAATTTTAATGGAATTGGGTAACAGGAGTGTCAGTCTAGATCCCCTAAGCACTTTCTCTGGTTGATGAACTTTTCAGGAGATGGTTGTTGAACTTTCACAAGATTTTAGTTCAGAGATTTCTTTACTTGTGTAACGTTCACATGGCATTAAATAAGAAGGTGGATAGATGTCTGCTTTCAGAAAAAAATTGTGCATCTAAACGCCTGTCCGACACGTGATCTGCCGTCCTATAGTACTCTCCCAGATTATTGGTCTGCCTGCTTTCCATGAGGAAGCTACAGTTATGATCTAGTGTGATTTACCAGAATATTGGCATTTTGCACATAACTCAGTACCCATAAGACAGCAGGCAGGATAAATTTATGAATACCCGTCTTGAGAGCGGTTCCGATCAGATGTACAGTCTGTCTCCACAAGAATTCTTTATTCGAACGCAGAACATGAATAAGAAGAAGGTGTGCAAGAAAAGAGGAGATTTCGGTTGTTAGGGGTGACTTTGCAATTTCGGTGTCTTGCGATTATTTTTGTCAGTTTGGTTGAAACTATCAGCTTTCTGGTATGCGCTGTTTTGCAAATGTACATCATTAATTACATGGAGCCTACCAACATCTTAACAGCTCTAAGTATCCTATCAGCGACTTTGAGGACTTTGTTGGCTAGTGTACAGTCTGTAGGATAAGGTTTGCATCAGTTGGGCACTTCCTATGAACTAGGTGTTGCTAGCGTATTATATGAAGAGAGTGACCTTATGGCAGTGCTAGTGTTACCAAACGGCATCAACAAAAATATACGACAATTACATCGTTCAGGTGACCGCTATGTGCCCTTGTTGAGAGTGCCAGCCATCGTTGCTAAGCAACCTTTTTTAAGACGAGTCAGAAGAGAATGGAATGAACTAGTCTCAAGGTTTAGAACTTAAACTGGATCTCACTGCCATATTTTTGCTTCTCACCTCTGAAAGTTCAAACAGAACCGAGGCGTTGAAAGCTGTTAAACAAACTTAACTATTCCTCAGCATTCTTAGAATGCAATTTGTTTCAAAGTCTATGTGCCAAATTGGGGTCCATACTAGGAACTTGTCTTGTATTTCTCTTTTCCTATCATAGCATCCTTGCCCTTGGTAGGTGGTCTGTGAAATGTTTTTTTAAGAAAATGTTGATTTGGTATTTAATCAGGGAACCTCCTAACATGTTAACAAAAGTGGCCTTGGCCCTGTCAAAACATCAATAATCTGTGTGATTATTTCTTATGTAATCTGTCTGGACTGAAGCAACACTGGGTGATAAATGTGAATCTTACTACTCTTCCAATTAGTAGCTTGAATAACCCAGCCAGACTGCGTGTCTGTCTGTCTGTGTGTGTGCGTGTGTGCGTGTGTGTCTGCTTGTTTTGTGGCTAAGGGTTAATCTGACTGTTTGGCCAACTAGCCCATATCCAACTGCTCACCTTGTCTGATTGGCGATGACTCACAAGTTTTGCACCTGTATTTCAAGTTGTAAAAAGTCTGCGGGTGGCCACAGGCTTGGCAATGTAGTCCCAACTTTTTTAGCAGTGCCAAACTTCAATGCTGAACCTACATTTTAACGACTATCTGTAATCACCGTCAAACTATGGCGAAAAGGTATGTTTTTTAGCAGTATCCAGTTCTTGACACAGTGATTGAAAGATAAATATTTATCAGTGTTGTTTTTGTTTGCACTATAACCTAGGCTGAGGTGTGACTTCTAGCTTGAGAATGTCATGTTGTGCTGTTGCTCTGTACTTTTGTATTTGGGTCAAATCCTTGGAACGTTTGTGGAGTGGTTTCGTTTGTGGAGTGGTTTCGCAAACAAGTTTTACATTTACTCACCCTGAGTGGTTGCATCTGACTGGCTTAATCGGAAAGACTACATTATCTATAATGCCTTGGCTTAGCCGGGAGCATTTTATCAATGGCAAGTCTAGCGCAGTCCATCATTGGCTTATTGCAAACACTACGGTAAGATGTAGCAATATGCAAATTCTCGTTTGGGTAATTTTGGCACATCTCAGCGACACCATTTTCGTTTGTGAAATGAAATAAAAATAGAGCTCGATGGTTAGCATTTAATGTCAGCTAGCCAAATGTGGCGTGGCATAATTACCATGATGCTAAATGGGCATTGAGCTCTCCTGAAAATCCTGCCGCCTGTTCAGTAACGCTAGGACCTCGCTTAAAAGCAAGACTTCGCGAGATTACGTGAGATATTGCCGTGCATTTTAAATTAGAACACGTGTCTTCGACTAGGTTTTAGCTAGGTCCTAGCGTAGGTCCTAGCGTCTACTGAACGCAGGCCTGGCCTTCACAAATGGTGAATCGTTGCCAAAGAAAATCTGTTGTCGCATTGGTGATCTGCAACTCGCCAAACTGAAATTAAAGTTTTGTTGACTTGTTTGCATAGTCTCTATTTGAAAGAGTACAATCCACTTGCTGCCTGCATATTCACTCGGTAGATTTCAAAAACATCTTGACACTACTCCATTGATCAATGTGTACACTATTTCTCTTCATTGCTGACATTGCTACAGATCTGGGCCACTGCCTTTCAATCTCATCCAACCTTAACCACTATTGCTGCTAGAAGGTTTTTATATGTGATTGTGGCTTGTCTGGTTGGCAGGCTTTTGTTTGCTTGCATTCATGTTGTA